>BLSH010254827.1:77140-88590 GCA_018402905.1 Glandirana rugosa
AGCCCACAAGTGGTTCGACCACCGGGGCCACGACCGCCATAACTCCGTCTCCCTGTAACGCCACCCTCGTATGGAGTTGTTAAATGAGCTCTCGCCTCAGACGAAGCCGGGACCTCCTCTTGCACTCTGATGATCCAATCTGATCAGCTGGTCCAGGGACAGCGGAGACTTGTCCCACCGTGACAGAATCGCTCGCTGTAGGAGCCGAGTGTGACTCTGGGCATAAGGTATCGCCTTGAATGCTTAAACCATGAGCCCCAACACCCGCATACAGAACCGTAAGGAGGACCACTGGCGTGACAGCAGGGTTCGCACCGCTGCTTGCGATGTCAGTAACTTGGCCGGAGGTAAGAACACCTTTGCCTGCTCCGTGTCCAGAATCAGACCCAGGTATTCCAGGCGAGAGAATGGTGTCAACGTCGATCAGCCAGCCAAAGTCTTTTAACGAGGCCATGGTGATAGCCACGTTCTCCTCCAGGGCCGAAGCAGACTCCGCTCTCGAGTAAATTGTTGAGGTATGCTCCCACCGCAATGTCCCTCTGCCTCAATACCGCCAGCACCGGGGCCACCAGCTTGGTGAACACCCGAGGAGCCGAGGCCAGACTGAAGGGAAGTGCCAAAAATTGGTAATATAGATCTCACACCGCAAAGCGCAGAAAGCGCTGGTGCCGGAGACAGATGGGAACATGGAGATACGCGTCCCTGATATCCAGAGACGTCATAAGTTCCCTTGGTGCAGGGCGGCCACGGGCCGAACGGACAGATTCCATTCTGAATTTTCGCGCCTTCACAAAGTGGTTTAGCGCGTTTAGGTCCAGAACTGGCCTGACTCCACCCTTTTTGGGTATCACAAAAAAATTTGAATAGAAGCCGTGGAACCTTTCCAGCGGAGGTACCGGCACAATTACCCCTTGTTGGGAGAACGTCTAAACAGCGTCTAGGAGAGCCTCCCGATGCCCCTGAGGGAGTCTCAAGTTCGATGGGAAGAACCTGTCTGGGGGGAGAGTGCTGAACTCTATCCTGTACCCGGAGGACACCACTTCCTGCACCCACCGGTCGGAAATGCGGGCAGTCCACCTGTCTGCAAACTCCAGAAGCCGGCCCCCCAGGGGCAACCCATCATGCGGAGGAGGACTTATCCTCTGCCTTTTTGCTCTTGCGCTGCCAGGGTCGTTTACCGGACCCCGAGGCAGACTTGCCGGGCCTTGAGCCCTTGGCCGCTGCACCGGGCGCACGAAAGAAACCTCTTCTGACCCGAAGAAGCAGGACCCTGCTTACGGCAGAACTCCCGCCGCCTGGGCTCCGGGAGAAAAGAACTTTTCCCTCCAGTGAAATCCGTAATGATTTCATCCAATTGTGCCCCAAAGCGCCGACCACCCTGAAAAGGGAGGATCCGTGAGGCCCTTCTTGGACGCGTGGTCACCCGACCAACAGCGTAACCACAGCACACGTCTGATAATGACTGCAAAAACAGACATCTTAGACAGCATGGGAAGCAGGTCCAAAGCTGCGTCACACAGGTACCTAAGACCCTCTAGCAGATGGTCTGCTCGCTGCGACGCCTCAAGCGGCCTCCCGCAGCTCAAGTTGTTTTGCAACTCAGTCGCACACTCGGTAAGAGATTGCGCCGCCATAGCTGACGCCAGAGCTGGTCTCATGGCTGATCCTGCCAAGAAAAGTGCTTTGGACACTGCCTCCGTCCGCCTTTCGGCCAGATCCTTAAAGGAGGGAAACCCCTCCAAGTGAATGGTTGTTGCCTTATTCAGGCGAGCCACCGGAGGGTCCACTGCGGGGGATTCCCACTTCTTCACAAAACTATCCTCAAACGGGTAGCGTATAGCGAAGCGTTTGGGCAGGGCAAAGGAATTCTGCGGACGCTGCCATTCCTTATAGACCAAATGGTCAAAAAATTGATCATAAGGGTAGGCCCTAGGGGACCTGGGTGGCCTAGCCGACCCACAAACGTATGCAATCTCCTGCGACTCCCCTGCTTGGTCCAGTCGCAAAGACACACGAATATCAGCGATCAGTGCGGTCACCAGCGCCTTCTCACGCGCAAACGAGGCCCCTGGTCTTCCTCGCCGTCCGAGAGCCCACGCTCACCCTCTGAGAGCTCCACGGGGGTCCCCGTGACCACCGAGGCCACTTCCGGCTCAGACTCTTCCCTCGATGAAGGTGGGGGGACGGACAACGATTTTTTAGGGGCCCCCCTTAGCCCGGCTCGGCACCTCCCGGGGAAAAATTCCCCAAACACCGATCTTAACTGTTCCAGGGACACCAGAGTCTCTAACGCAGGTTGCACTTCCGCTGGCTCCTCCTTGGAAGGACCCGCAGGTTCAGCCGCCATTGCGCCCCTGTACACTGACAGGCGGAAAGGCCCTGACACCCCCACAAAGCAGCCCCACAGATCAACAAGGGGGGAACCCAGGAGGATCGCACCCACCGCTACCAGCACCCCAGGGAGAGCCGAGCTATACTTGCTGTTCGTTGCCTCTCAAATCGCTGTGTCCCAGTAGGAGTGCTAGTGATCGCCAGTCAGAGAGCCTGCACCGCCTGTGCCATCCACGCTGTCCCAGGGTGAAAGAGGAAGCGCCGGCTAAAAAGCACGTTTTTCCTCCCAGGCACATCCAACATGGCCGCCAAGCGGTCACAAGAGGCCCAAGCCTGTATAGAGGCCACAACTACGGCAAAATGGCCGCCGTTCGCCGCTAGAGGCCAAAAACACCAAGAAAATGGTAGCAGCTATGGCAAAATGGCGGCTTCTAAGGCGCGGGGTGCAGTGCAGGGGGGGGGGGCGAAGACACCCAGAGGAGACCTGAGCCTAGAAAAAGACCCCCCACCGGCCAGCCCAAACCGCTAACAATTGCCCAGCCACCCCTTCGCACCCCTAGGGGGGAGAGAGGGGGTCACTCACCAGTCCGACAGGCGTAGCGGGTAGCCACCCGGTTGCAGACCTTCCTCCCACTGCTGGAGAGGGATGCTGCAGGCCACAGGCCCCTGGACGGGAACAAGGTCCGGTCACTGGGCGCAAGTCGGGATCACCCACTGGCCACCCGCACGGAAACGATGCGGCGGACCTCGCCAAGGCTAAGGGTAGCTCGTATCGGTCGGCCGCGCTGGGGACAGTTCAGGATTCTGGATTTCCTCTATGCCCCAGCAGGCTTCTTGATAGTAGTCTTCATCAGATAGCTTGAGAAAAACAAAAAGCGGTAGCAAAAAAAGGGAAAACGCAGATCCCATAAGGGAACCAGGTCTAACTCCTTGCACTAGGCATAATAAAACTGATATGCTGTACAGAGCAGTGAGGACGGCCCCCTGGGAGGGGTCAGCTTGCTTTTTTTCTATTTGCCTAGTCTACTCCTGGTAGGATGAGCATAAACCCCACTTGTCAATGAAGGGCTGCGTATGTCAGTGAACGTAAGAGAAATTAACATTTATTTGATGTGCTAGTATTTTGGTTGTTTCATTTTGAATATCACACCAATGAACTAAGGCAATGTATCTGTGCTACAATATGCCCCAAACACACGGCAACGCATTACCATGCGTTGCTTTCCTTAACCACTTCAATACCGTGCCTATTTTTGGACTTGGTGTTTACAAGTTAAAACCGGGTTTTTTTTTTTTTTTTACTATAAAATTACTTAAACCCCCAAACAATATTTTTTTTTTCTAACACCCTAGAGAATAAAATGGCGGTCGTTGCAAAACTTTATGTCGCACCGTATTTGCGCAGCGGTCTTCCAAGCGCGATTTTTTTTTTAATCCCTTGACGTCCGCCCACTGTCAAATGACAGTGGAGCGGAACGGCTATTGTTCTGAGCGGAAGTCATATGACGTCGGCCCTTTGAGTCGGGATGGTGGCGGCGTGTCCCCGGAACACACAGCGTCACTGACGGGGGTGAACAGCCATTAGTCATGGCTGTTTACCATGTGATCGGCTGTGACGAAGTCACGGCTGATCACAAATGGTACTGCCCAAATTTGCACGGCACATGCGCACTATCGGGGCAAACACTGGGAACACTGCCTGTCACAGACACTGGTATCAGCCACTGGCCGGCTGCTGTTACCTTGTGATCGGCTGTGATCTACTCACAGCTGATCACGTTACCAGTTTCCAGCGTGAGGAGAGAAGAGCTAGGATCAGTGAGTTACTGATCTGTAAAGCACCAAAACACACACCTGTCAGTGACCGTGGCGTGTCACCCATCAGTGACCGTGGCGTGTCACCCATCTGTGACCGTGGCGTGTCACCCATCAGTGACTGTGGCGTGTCACCCATCAGTGACCGTGGCGTGTCACCCATCAGTGACCGTGGCGTGTCACCAGTCACCCATCAATGACCGTGGCGTATCACCCTTCACCCATTCGTGGCCTGTCACTGACCTTGGCTTGTCACCCGTTACCCATCAGCGACCGACGCCAGTCACCCATCACCCACCGTAACCAGTCACCCATTGACCACCACCAGAGACCAGTCACCCATCAGTGACCACCGCCAGTCACCCATCAGTGACCACCGCCGTCACCCATAAGTGACCACCCCCAGTCACCTGTCACCCATAAGTGACCACCCCCAGTCACCTGTCACCCATCAGTGACCACCCCCAGTCACCCATCAGTGACCACCAGCAGACACCCGTCACCCATCAGTGACCACCGCCAGACACCCGCCACCCATCAGTGACCACCGCCAGACACCCGCCACCCATCAGTGACCACCGCCAGACACCCGCCACCCATCAGTGACCACCGCCAGACACCCGTCACCCATCAGTGACAACCGCCAGACACCCGTCACCCATCAGTGACCACCAACAGACATCTGTTACCCATCAGTGACCACCACCAGACAACCGTCACCCATCAGTGACCACCACCAGACACCCGGCATCCATCAGTGACCACCGCCAGACACCCGGCACCCATCCGTGACCACCGCCAGTCACCCATCCGTGACCACCGCCAGTCACCCATCAGTGACCACCGCCAGTCACCCATCAGTGACCACCAACAGTCAACCGTCACCCATCAGTGACCACCGCCAGATACCCGGCACCCATCAGTGATCACCGCCAGACACCCGGCACCCATCAGTGACCACCGCCAGTCACCCATGAATGACCCCCGCCAGACACCCAACAGTGACCACCGCCAGACACCCAACAGTGACCACCGCCAGTCACCCAACAGTGACCACCGCCAGTCACCCGTCACCCATCAGTGGCCACCGCCAGTCACCCGTCACCCATCAGTGACCACCTCCAGTCACCCCTCACCCATCAGTGACAAACGCCAGTCACCCATCACTCATCAGTGACCACCGCCAGACACCCATCACCCATCAGTGACCACCGCCAGACACCAGTCACCCATCAGTGAACATCGTCAATCACCTGTCAGAGACTGTCATCACCTATCAGTAAACATCACCAGTAAAGGTCTCACACATTTGGTACTGCCATACTCAGGGGGAGTAAAGAATGTATTATGGGTCATTTTTGCTAGGTACATGCTATGTGTTGGAAATATCATATAAATGGACAACTTTGTATAAAAATAAAAGCGTATTCCACATTTTCCAAAAACTACAGGAAAAAAATTACATGTTCAAAAGACTCATTATGCCTCACAGATTATACGTTGGGGTGTTTGCTTTCCAAAATGAGGTAATTTTGTGGGCAATTCCATTGTCCTGGTGCTCCAGGGCCTTCAAAAATGTTATAGGTCATCATGACATTAGATGTGTAATTTATGTCCCTAGAATACCCAACGGCGTTCCCTTCATGTTGGGCCTCTGTATGTGGCCAGGCTGTGAAAAAGTCTCAGACATGTGATATTGCCATACTCAGGAGGAGTAGCAGAATGTGTTTTGGGGTGTAATTTGTGGTATGCATATGCTGGGTGTGAGAAATAACCTGTTAATATATGACAATTTTGTGAAAAAAAAAAAAAATCTTCATTTTGCAAAGAATTGTGGGAAAAAATTACAACTTCAAAAAATTCACCATGCCTCTTACTAAATACCTTGGAATGTCTACTTTCCAAAAAGGGGTCATTTGGGGGGCAAACCGCAGGTTGACGGCGACAAGGTGGCTCGATATCCCAAACCGCGTTTGACGGCGGCTGCGAGATCGTGCACTGTGAGCTGTGTTCGGGGGGCCAGGGAGCGGGTGCGGCGGACTTGATCTCCGCCGGCTACCCGCGATGCCCCCCCCGGCAGTGAAAGAACGGAGATCCGTGTATGTAAACAAGGATCTCCGTTCTGTGAGAGGGGGGAAGGACTGTGATCACAGCCTTCCTCTATATGGAAGCCGTGATCACGCCCCTTCCCCTGCCAGTCAAACACTATCACAGTTAGAACACACCCAGGGAACACAGTTAACCCTTAGAGCGCCCCCTCCCAGGTTAACCCCTTCACTGCCAATGGCATTTACACAGCACTGATCACTGTATAAATGCCAATGGTCCCAAAAAAGTGTCAAAATGGTCCGTCATGTCTGCCGCAATATCGCAGTACCGCTAAAAATTGCAGATCGCCACCATTACTAGTAAAAAAATAATTAAAAACCCCAGAAATTAATTCTCATCATCTGAAAACACGGCAACTTTTGCGCAACCCAATCAATAAACGCTGATTGTGATTTTTTTTTATCACAAATATGAGGTAGAATATAAATCAGCCAAAACCGTTGAAAAAAAGTGTTTTTTTATATATTGTTTTTGGATTTGTATTTTATCAAAAAGTAATAAATTTGTTTGTTTTTTTTTTGCAAAATTGTTGCTCTTCTTTTGTTTATAGCAGCGGTGATCAAATACCACCAAAAGAAAGCAATATTTGTGGGAAAAAAAGGACGCAAATTCAGTTTGGGTACAATGTCGCACGACCGCGCAATTGTCAGTTAAAGCGATGCAGTGCCGAATCGCAAAAAGTGCTCTGGTCCTAAAGTGTGAAAACCTTCTGGGGCTGAAGTGGTTAAGCCGAGTAAATTGATACCAAACATGTCATGCTTTGAAATTGTGCCAGCTTGCAGAATGGCGAAACACTTTGCAACCTAAAAATCTCCATTGGCGACGTTTAGAAATTTCTACAGGTTACCAGTTTTGAGTTACAGAGGAGATCTAGTGCTAAAATTATTGCTCTTGCTCCAACGATGGCGGCGATACCTCACATGTGTGGTTTGAACACCGTTTACATATATGTTTGCTTCTGCACGCGAGCTCGTGGGGACGGGGCGCTTTAAATTTTTTTTTCCCCTGATTTTACATCATTCTCTGATTTTACATCAAAAAAAAAAAAAAAAAAAACACTTTTATTCCTATTACAAGAAATGTAAACATTCATTGTAATATTGTAATAGAAAAAAAAAACATGCCAGGAACACTTAAATATGAGATCTGGGGTCAAAAAGACCTCTGATCTCATATTCATAGATAAATGCAAAAAAAAAAAAAGTTAAAAAAAAAGTCCCTTTTAAGAGCAATGGGCGGAAGTGACTTGTGACGTTGCAATGTTATGGAGCCGAGTGGGCGGCATCTTCAGCTCACTCGGCTTCCTGTGCAGTGGGGGAACCGACCCGATCATCTCCGCCGCTGCCGACGGTCCAGTAAGTGGCGGAGATGACGGGAAAGTGGCACCTCTCCCGCCACCGATAAAAGTGAACTTGCGGCGAATCTGCCACTAAGACCACTTTTATCTTGCAGAGAATCGCCGGCTCTAAAAAACGGTATCTGAATGGAGCGTGTAGCTGAAGGCACGATTTAGATATCGCCACTCAAAGTCAAGGACGTCATATGACGTCCTTGGTATTGAAGTGGTTAAGGTGAAGTCCAGTGAAAAAAAGGGATTTTTTGTATAACTTACCGTAAAATCCTTTTCTCTAAGTTCACTGACAGATGCAGCCTTCTTATGACACATGGGGTTATGCTCATCCTACTAGGAGTAGCCTAGGCAAAACAAACAAAAGTGTAGGTTGGCACCTCCCAGGGGGCCGTCCTCCCCTTAGCATATAATCCCCCCGCTCTGTACAGCACATCAGTTCGTAACAAGCCGTACAAAACCAACACAGAGGGGTGGGTGCTGCGTCTGTCAGTGAACTCAGAGAAAAGGATTTTACGGTAAGTTATACAAAAAATCCCTTTTTCTCTTCCGTTCACTGACAGACGCAGCCTTCTTATGACACATGGGGACGTCCCAAAGCTGTGCCAATCAAGAGGGGTGGGCAAATCATAACAACTGTACCCAACAGAAAAACGCCCTCTCAGGCGGCGCTAACCGCGCCTATACTGCCGCTTGCAATACCTTGCGGCCAAAAGCAGCATCCGAGGATGCCGAAACATCAATTTTGTAAAACTTAGTAAACGTGTGCACTGAGGCCCAAGTAGCTGCCCTGCACACCTGAGACACCGAAGCCTGGTGTCCAAACGCCCAGGAAGTACCAACTGCCCTGGTGGAATGAGCCGTGACTGGGAACGGGGAACCTTACCCCGAATCTCATATGCATGAGTCACGGTCTTCCGTATCCAACGAGATACGGTAGCTGACGAGGCCGCCATACCTTTGCGCGACCCTTCCGTCATCAAAAATAAAGAATCAGAACTTAAATACACCCGCAAGGCCCTCACCACATCCAAAGAATGCAGCTCAACTTCTTTGGGATGTGACGTGTGCGGGCACAATGAGGGGAGAACAATATCCTCATTTAAATTAAAGGAAGAAACCACCTTCGGAAGAAACGAAGGGGAAGGCCACAGAACTGCCTTGTCCTTATGGAGGACCAAGTAAGGTGACCTGCAGGAAATTGCAGCTAACTCCGACACCCGCCTGGCGGATGTGATAGCCACCAGAAAGGCCACCTTCTGCGACAACAACTATAAGGGAATGTCCCTAATTCTTTCATATGGTGGCTTCTGCAACACAGAAAGCACCAGATTCAAATCCCACGGTGCCAAAGGCGACCGTATCACAGGAGCCACATGACGTACCCCCTGAACAAATGTACGGATCAATGAATGAGACGCCAAGGGCCGTTGAAAAAGAACCGCCAGGGCCGAAATCTGCCCTTTAAACGTATTTAACGCCAGGTTCTTGTCCAGTCCTTGCTGTAAAAATGACAGTACTCTGGATACTCTATAAGAGCGGGGGTTCCAACCCCCTGCCTCGCACCAGGTAATATAGGCCTTCCAGGTCCTATGATAAATCTTACGTGAGGAACTCTTGCGTGCTTTTATCATAGTAGGGATTATGGAGTCAGAGACACCCCTCTCCCTCAATACCTGGGACTCAATAGCCAAGCCGTCAAAGCCAGCGAGAGTAAAGCAGGGCACCGGATGGGCCCCTGAGCCAGTAGGTCCCCACGGAGCGGAAGATGCCATGGAGCCTCTGCCACCCTCTGTACTACGTCGGCGTACCAAGGATGCCGGAGCTACCAGAATTGTCGGGATTCCCCCCGCCTCTACCCCGCGTACAACCCTTGGTAGAGCCCCTAGATGAGGAAAAATGTACAGCAACCGATACTGACCCCGAGGCCTGTGAAGCGCTGCCCCCCGAAGGATCAGAGCCGCGTCCACAGCTGTTGCTGTGATTCTTGTTCCGCCCTAATGGTTTACCTACGCCACCTCCGTGGCATTGACCGACTGAACCAGAACCGGGCGGCGCAGCCTCTCTGTTCAACGGGACAGGTAAAGCCTGCTTGCTCTCAGTTCCGGTACCTACATCGACCAATTGAGGGGAGGACAACTTCTCCCCCCCTTTAGGGCCGGAACCTGAATCCCCCAAACCAAGGGTTCCCGGGACTGACACTCCGACCTGATCGGCCTGTCCAGGGATAGAAGAGATTTGTCCCACCGCGACAACATTGCCTCTCGCAGGAACCGAGTGTTCTGGGCGTAAGGTATCGCTTCGCAAGTCGACACCCTGAGCCCCAACACCCGTATACAGAACCGTAAGGAGAACGACTGGCGCGTTCACAGGGTTTGCCCAGCCTGAAGCGTTAGACGCTTGCTCGGTGTTAGGAACACCCCTGTCTGTACCGTGTCCGGAAACAGACCTAGGTACTCCAGCCGGCAAGCCAGCGTTAATGATGACTTCTGACTGCTGAGCACCTGACCGGCACCTAGAAGCGCCCCCCGACGCTCCTGCGGGAGCCTCAAGTTTGAGGGGAAGGACTTTTCTGGGGGCAGAGAGCTGCTTGCAACCCCCAGAAACCGGCAAGCCATCATGCGGAGGCAGACTTGTCCTCCGCTTTTTCGGACTTACGCTGCCAGGGCCTCTTGCTGTGGCCCGTGAACGCCTTCCTGGCCTTGCCCGCTGGGCCGGGCGCCCGAAAAAACTTCTTCTGATCAGGAGAGACAGGACCCTGCCTATGACGATGATCTCATCGCTTCGGCTCTGGAAGGAAAGTACTCTTCCCTCCCGTGAAATCCTTAATAATTTTATCCAACTGTGGGCCAAACAGACGCCCTCCCTGAAAGGGCAGGTCTGCCAGAGCTTTCTTTGAAGCCTGGTCGCACGACCAAGAGCGGAGCCACAGCACCCGCCTGATAACAATTGAACAAACAGACATTTTTGACAATATGGGGAGAAGATCCAAAGCAGCATGGCATATGTAGTGGAGACCCTCTTCCAAATGTTGCACTCGCTGTACTACAGCCTGTGCACATTCACCAGACAAACTAGTGCGCAGCGCGGCAGCGTGCTCACGAAGAGACTGTGCCGCCATAGCAGTCGCTAGCCGCATGGCTGACCCAGCCAACAAGAATAGTGCTTTAGACACTGTCTCTGTGCGGTGATCGGCTGCCTCTTTAAAGGATGGCGACCCCTCCAAGGGGATGGTGGTTGCCTTACTCACACGAGCCACGGCAGGGTCCACCACCGGGGAAGCTTTCCTCAAAGGGGTAGCGAACAGCAAAGCTTTTAGGCAAAGCCAAGGAACTTGGTGGCTTACGCCGTTCAAACACCTGATCATAAGGGTAAGCCCTAGGGCACGGGTGTCAAACACAAGGCCCGCGGGCCGAATCCGGCCCGCCAGACCTCGTCATGTGGCCCGCGCAGCCGCCGCCAGCCTTCACCTTTTATTCTCGCTTTTTTTATTTTTTTGACACAAGAAAGCCACCTCTTCAGCGCATGCGCGGCAGCCTACAAGCCAGAGAACGTCTGCCCTCTAGCGGCGCCGGCCGTTCTACACTCGCTTTTTAAAATTTTTTTGACACAAGAAAGCCACCTCTTCAGCGCATGCGCGGCAGCCTACAAGCCAGAGAACGTCTGCCCTCTAGTGGCGCCGGCCGTTCTACACAGGAAACCTCCACTTTACATGCATTCAGGAAACCTCCACTTGTTTTTATATTGAGCGCATGCCATCCTGTAATGTGACAGATCCAACGGCTGCCTGAACCCTTCTATCCTGTACTGTAAGTACATATGATGTATGTGGGGGGGGGGGGGGGGG
>BLSH010254875.1:31341-41902 GCA_018402905.1 Glandirana rugosa
TAAGTACCTGGAATCAGTCTCTCACTCCTTTGTTACTCTTGACAGAAAATATCCTCACTGTCACTACTCCCCTAATATCCTGCTCACAGGGGTGGGGGAGATAGTGAGTAACGGTAGAAGGGTTGTGTTCTTCAGGACGTGAATCCTGACTTCTTTTGCACCCATTTTCTACCAGCTGGACATTTTATATCTGATGATTTGATTGGAGCACAGACTTTTACATGTTGATAATAATGTGATAAAATCCTCAAACTTTGAAACCTTAAACAGAAAGTGATAATGAGGGAGGAGTCAATAACCCAATGATGGTGGTCTTCAGGATCAGTCCAGTCTTCATCTTGGTTGTTCTCCCCCCATCCTCACTCTCTGACCTCTGGTGGGGCTCAGCCCCGCTTTTATTCATGACTAAATCATGGACTAAATAAGGAAGTGCAGGACTTCTTGTGTTGGGAAGATGGCAATGAGTGATAGAGGGGGTGGGGACACTCGTCCTATAATCCCCTCATCACTGTCACTCCTATAAAAGACAGTTCTCATTGTTTCCTCACTCTCTGACTAAGGTCCATGAATAAAGAAATGAACTGGTAGAAGATCAGAGGAGCCATTTACTCGTTACCTTGAGGGGGGGGGGATTGTAAGATCCTCAGAGACAAAGCTGCCTGATGTAGGCGGAGTCCTGGTTTAGGGGAACCAATCAGCTCATGTCTAGTAATAATCTTTTTATTTCTATTTTAGTAGATGGACGGGAGATGAGGAAAACCTCAGAGGATCGTGTCACTTTGTCTCCAGACTGTAAAGTAGAAGATGAGGACATCACACAGTATAGTCCAGGAGAAAACCCGGCTACCTCAAATGTCCATCCGGCCCCACACAGTGTAGATGGACCATCGTATTCCTCTTATCCTGAGGATCCTCATACTGTGAGGGACGGTGCCGTCCTTCCAACAGAGAAGAGGTTTTCCTGTACAGAGTGCGGGAAGTGTTTCCAGTCTAAATCCAAACTTAATGTGTATAAAAGAACTCACACAGGAGAGAATCCACATTCCTGTCCTGAGTGCGGACATTTTTTTTCTGATAAGTCCAATCTTTACACACATCAAAGATCCCACACAGGTGGAAAACTGTATTCCTGTTGTGAGTGTGGGAAATGTTTTTTGAAAAAATCAAAGTTTGTCAGACATCAGAGATCTCACACGGGGGAAAAGCTGTGTCCTTGTCCTGAGTGTGGGAAATGTTTTTCACGGAAGTACTATCTTAACATACATCAGAGATATCATACGGGGGAAAAGCCGTATTTATGTCCAGAGTGCGGGAACTGTTTTTCAGACAAGTCCCATCTTTACAGACATCAGAGATTTCACACGGGAGAGAAGCCGTATTCATGCAATGAATGTGAGAAATGTTTTGTACAAAAAGCAGATCTTGTTAAACATCAGAGATCTCACACAGGGGAGAAGCCTTATTTCTGTCCTGAGTGTGGTAAATGTTTTTCAGTGAAGTGCAATCTTTCCAGACATCAAAGATCTCACATGAGAGAGAAACCCTATTCTTGTCCTGAGTGAGGGAATCGTTCCTCACTGAAGTCCTGTCTTCCTGTACATCAGGGATCCCACACAACCCTCGAGGTGTATCAGTGCCTTGAGTGTGGGAAATGTCTTCTATATGAATGTTGCTGGACATCACAGCTCTCATGTGGGGAAGAAGCACACCCTGATATACACCTCAGATATACTCCATGGCTGATATTCATCATGTAAGAAACACTTCATAAGGAGGTCAGAGATCACCAAAGACATGGATGAAGTGTTGTACCGTGTTGGCCATTGATAGCAGGAGAAAAATAAAAATGGAGTAATTTCCTTTCATTGGCTGAGTACATTTTGTGGTGTAAGATTTCACAAACACTTAGAGGTCTGTTAGTAAAATAATGAGTTGAATGAATGTGAGGGACATTCACCCAGCTGTGATGAATATTGGATGTATTTTATTTCATACACTGATTTCCTTGGCTCCATCTAGTGGTCATAATGCAGTATTGTGATATTTTTACTAATGGAGGTATATCAGGAAAAATACCCCATTATGGTCACTAGATGGAGCTGATGATCATAGGAAATCACTGTGTGGCATTATGGCCAGAATTTGTAATGGCTGGGTGAATGATTGTCATATTTTCCAATAAATTTACTAGAAGTAGACACTGAAGGATATAAGATAACCAAAGCAACAATATTAGCCTGTTGCGATGCCGCCACAGTAAAAATATTGTGGACGAGTGGCTCATACAGGCACAGTAATGTACTTTCATCTTTATGGCTTTCTTCCGGGTCCGCACGCATGCACACACACACTTAGCAACACCCCCCCGTCCCCCGTCCCCCGTCATTGGCTGCAGGACAAGTTTGTCAGCAGGTCTCGGCTAAATGATTTTGCCTGGGACCCTGCTGATCACCTGCAGCCAAATCACTCCTGTGTTTTATTTTGTAAACACAGGGATCTATCTTTCACTTTCTTTTCTTCCTGAGCCCTTTTTGGTTCAGGAAGAGAAGAGAACACCACACTCTGAATATAAGCAGCACACTTTACACCCACACACCTTAGATTGGCACATTTAACTCCTTGATTTCCCTCACTAACCCTTTGTTCACCCCTGTCACCCAACCAGTGGCATTAGTATAGTGTCAGTGTACAGTATTTCTCAATCGTTCATTGACGGATGCAGCCTCTCATTCTTGACATGTGGGGTTTATGCAGCTTTCACTAGGAGTGGACTAGGCAGAACGAAGTTCAGTTCAAAGCAGACACAGCCCCATCCCAGGGGGCGGTCACACTTGGCATAACCCCTCCAGCCCTGCTCAGCAACTCAGTTTTTTCTGCCTAGTGCAAGGAGTAGGACCTGGCTCGCTGCTGGGATCTTCTGTTCCCCATTCTTTTTTTCAAGAATTCTGATGAAGAATACAATAAAGTAGCCAGCTGGGTGACAGGCGGGATATCCTAGATCCAGGGAGTCTCCCCAGCGCGGCCAACGGATGTGAGCCGACCCTTAGCTGTACACGGGGTGCGAGGCGGCTGGGGGGTTAAACGTGCCGCCAGCACACCTAGGACTGGGCACCCCGTGTCCGTCTCACGGGTGCTGTGTGGCTGGCAGCTCCCCCGAATTGGCGAGGTAACAGGACTGCTTCGGGTGGCTACCCGCTGCGCCCATCTAGAGTGGTGAGTACTCCCTCCCTCCTGTGGGGGGTAAGGGGGGGCGGCGGGTGGTGTTTCCCCCTTTCCTAGGTATAGGAGTCCTGCCTATCCTCGGGTTTGCCCCCCTCACCTCCCCCCGGGGCTGTAGCTCTCCCTGCCTGCATGGGTCCCCCTAAATGGGCAGTGGGCGAGTAGCAGCCGCGATTTGCCTGTATCCGGACGCATGTGCGCACGGCTGCCATTTTCCTGTAGCCAGTCGGGTATTATACACAGCCGCCATTTTCCTGTAGCCAGCCGCTTGTATGTAACAGGCGCTATTTTGCAGTAGCCGGCTGCTGCATACGGCCTCTAGTGCCTACGGCGGCCATTTTTGTGTAGTCCGCTGTATCCTGGCTTAGATTGCTGGCTGGGTGGGTGGCCCTGCTTCTCTTGGTGTGGATACAGGCTGGAAGCTCGCTCCTGATACGTGGGGATCACGAGCAGAGGGACAGGCAGCTACAGCAGCGCAGCTCCAGGGGCAGTGGGTGAGTCCTCCTAGGAACCTCTGGGGCCCTAGTGCAGTGACTGTGGGGCAGTGTGGGACACACAAGTCCGATGGTGTCTTCCGGGGTGCGGGCTATGGCGGCCGAAGCTGGTGCTTCTCAGCCAGGGGTCTCCGGTGGGGACCAGGCAGCGCTGGGACCGGTGGTTCCGCTGCACACGTTGACGCCCTCCTGGAGGGATACTTCTCCCGGGCAGATCCAATCCATGACCGCGGAGTGGCAAGTAAACGGTCACCCCCTCCTCTGTCCTCTGGGGAGGACTCGGAGCCAGAGGGGGGCTCCGCGGTGTCGGGGAACCCCCTGGAGCTGTCGGATGGTGAACTCGGGGTCCCCTCAGATGAGGAGCCCTCAGGGGCCACCGCGGCTCGCGAACGGGCACTTTTGGGTTCATTGGTCTCAGCAGTACATGAGACGCTGAAGCTGGGCCCTGGCTGCGACTCCGGGGGCGCCGTATGCTTTTGGGTCACATAAGCCGGCCTGGACGCCTAAGGCGTTCCCCTATTTGTCATACTTTGATCAGTTCGTTTATAAGTAGTGGCGGCGTCCTCAGGGGTCGTTGGCCATGCCTAAACATTTTTCTGTGCATTATTCCTTTGAGGATACCCTGTTGCAGAAGTGGAAGTCCCCGACGGTGGTCCCGGCGGTGGCTCGTCTGAACAAAGCGACCACTATTCCGATGGAGGGCTCTCCATCCTTCAAGGACCCGGCCGACAGGAGAACTGAGGCGGTGTCCAAGGCTATGTTCCTGGTCGCAGGGTCAGCGATGCGGCCGATGCTGGTGCCTGCGCTGGTGGCACAGGCGCTTACGGAGTGGGCGGCCATTGTGCACCAGGCTTTGGTGACTCTCCAGGCCCCTTCAAAACCTGTGCAGATGGCAGACCAGCTGATCCAGGGCCTTAAGTATCTCTGTGATGTGGCCCTCGACAAGGCCCCCATGCTGTCCATGTTTGCAATCGTCGTCAGACGTCTGCTTTGGCTTAGATGCTGGTCAGGAGACCAGGCATCAAAGAAGGGCCTGCCTTTTGAAGGGGGTTGCCTCTTTGGGGCTTCCCTCGACGAGATCATCAAGGATTACACTGGGGGAAGAGCACTTTCCTTCCGGAGCCCAGAAGGGGCAAGGAGCCCCGGCGCAGGGCGGGCCCTTCCTTCTCTACCCAAAAGAGGTTTTTTCATGTGCCACGTGCCTCGAACAAGGTCTCTCAGCCCGCCAAGGCCCCCGCAGGGGGCCAGAAGCGTCCCTGGCAGCGTAAGTCCGAAAAGGCGGAGAAGTCCTCCGCATGATGAGTCGCCCCCACCCGCACTTCAGGTGGGGGGCGGTTCTTACGGTTCGCGGACCGGAGGACCTCGTGCATCTCGGATCTCTGGGTATGCGAGGTGGTTTCGTCCGGGTACAAGATAGAGTTCCGTACCCAACCCCGGACAGGTTCTTCGCCTCCAATCTGAGGCTTCCCCAGAACGACGGCGGGCCCTGTTCAAGGCTGTGCAGGTCCTGCTCCACCAGGGGGTGATTGTCCTGGTCCCCTCTGCAAAACGTTTCCGTGGTGTTTATTCCAATCTTTTCGTAGTTCCGAAAAAAGATGGTGTCAGGCCTGTCCTGGACCTGAAGGCCCTCAACTTCTTTGTGAGGGCGCGGAAATTCAGAATGGAATCTGTCTGCTCTGTGGTGGCGGCCCTTCGTCAGGGAGACTTCTTGGCCTCCCTGGACATCAAAGACGCGTATTTACACGTGCCCATATGCGTGCACCACCAGCGCTTCCTGCACTTTGCGGTGGGGAATCTCCACTACCAGTTTGTGGCCCTCCCGTTCGGTCTGGCCTCAGCCTCATGGGTTTTCACCAAGCCCCTAGCCCCAGTACCAGCTCTGCTGAGGCAGAGGGGCAGAGCAGTAGTGGCATATCTCGATGACCTCCTCCTGCTGGCGGAGTCGGCCTCAGCCCTGTCGGACAGTGTGGTCATCATCCTTGGTTTCCTGCGGGACTTCGGCTAGGTGATCAACCTTCCGAAGTCGGTGCTGACTCCGTCGCGCCGGTTGGAATACTTGGGCTTGGTCCTGGACATGGAACGGGCAAATGTGTTTCTCCCTGCTGCCAAGGTCTTGACGCTCCAAGTGGCAGTGCGGGCCCTGCTGTCCCAGTGGTGGTCCTCTCTCAGATTTTGCATGCGGTTGTTGGGGCTGATGGTCTCCTCCTTCGAGGTGGTCACAACCGGCCCCTGCAGCAGGCCATCCTGCTGCGATGGGACAAGTCTCCGCTATCCCTGGATCGGGTGATCAGTTTGGATCACCGGACTCGAGGCTCCCTCACTTGGTGGCTACGGGCCCTGACCTTAGAGCTGGGGAAGTAATTTCTTCCCGTGGACTGGACGGTGATCACGACAGATGCCAGCCTATATGGCTGGGGAGGGGTCCTGGTAAGGATGTCGACCCAGGGCCGCTGGGCTCCGGAAGAGTCCCATCTCCCGATCAATGTGCTGGAACTGCGGGCAATGAGGCTTTGCCTCTTCCACTGGTCAGGGAGGTTGCATGGGTGTCCTGTTCGGGTCCAGTCAGACAACGCCACGGCTGTGGCTTATGTGAACCATCAGGGCGGAAAGAGAAGCACAGCAGCAAGGTCGGAAGTGGCCCACATTCTGCGGTGGGCAGAGCTTCATGTGCCAGCAATCTCTGCCGTTCACATCCCGGGCATCGAGAATTGTCAGGTTGATTATATCAGTCTCCAGAAGCTGGATCAGGGAGAGTGGTCCCTGCATCTGGAGGTGTTCCGCCAGATTTGTCTAAAGTGGGGCACGCCAGACGTGGACCTACTGGCGTCCCGGCTCAATTGGAAGGCGCAGGCCTTCGTGAGCAGAGCAAGGGATCAGCTGGCAGACGCAGTGAATGCCCTTGTGGTGCCGTGGTCTTGGTACCGGCTGCTCTATGCCTTCCCTCCACTTCCGTTGCTTTCGCGCCTGCTGCGCAGGATAGAGGCAGAAGGGATACCAACCATTCTGGTAGTGCCAGATTGGCCTCGGCGTCCTTGGTACGTCAATGTGGGGCAGATGGTGGTCGATGTTCCCTGGTGGCTCCCACTTCGCGAGGACCTACTCTTACAGGGACCCATCTTGCACCCTGCTTTACCCTCGCTGGCTTTAACGGCCTGGCTATTGAGTCCCAAGTGTTAAAAGATAGGGGACTCTCTGAGTCTGTCATTCCCACTATGCTCAAGGCACGTAAGGCCACTTCGTGGAAGATCACTGCACCTGGAAAGCTTACATTGCTTGGTGCGAGGCGGGGGGTTGCCTTCCTTCTTGGTGGCTAGGGTGCTGGCCTTCCTTCAGCAAGGCCTAGATCACAAGTGTGCATTGAGAACGCTTAAGGGGCAGATTTCTGCCCTGGCGATTCTTTTTCAGCGTCCCTTGGCGACGCATTCCCTGATTCGTACCTTTGTCCAGGGGGTTCGTCATGTCTCTCCCCAGGTACGGTCGCCTTTGGCGCCTTAAGACCTTAATCTGGTCCTTTCTGTGCTCCAGAAGCCGCCTTTCGAAAATATCAGGGAAATTTCCCTTTCTGGTGGCTATTACATCCGCCAGGTGGGTGTCTGAGCTGGCGGCTCTGTCCTGTAGGTCCCCGTACTTGGTCATACATAGGGACAAGGCGGTTTTGCGCCCCTCTCCCTCCTTCTTGCCGAAGGTGGTCTCTTCGTTTCACATCAATGAGGACATTGTCACTGTGTCCGTGCCCGTCTCATCCTAAGGAAGTTGCTTTATATTCCCTGGATGTGGTTAGGGCTGTGCGGGTGTATCTGGCGGCCACGGCCTCGTTTTGGAGGTCCGATGCGCTTTTTGTCGCGGTGGATGGCCCACGCAAGGGGTTGGCGGCCCCGTCGGCCACCATTTCCCGCTGGATACGACAGACGGTGACCTGTGCGTATGCTGTTCAGGACCAGGAGCCCCCCTTTCCAGTCACGGCTCACTCTACCAGGGCGATTAGTACTTCCTGGGCTTTCCGACACCAGGCGTCGGTTTCTCAATTGCGCAAGACGGCCACTTGGACCTTGGTGCACACTTTTTCTAAGTTTTACAGAGTTGATGTTGCAGTGTCTTCTGATGCTGCTTTTGGCCACAAAGTTTTGCAGGCGTTGGTGTGAGGTGCATCTGGCACCTCCCGGAGAACTCTTTGTTGGGTACTGTTGTTCCTGTTGCCCACTCCTCGTTTTGACACTGCTTTGGGACATCCCCACATGTCAAGAATAGAGGCTGTGTCCGTCAATGAACGATTGAGAAAATAGGATTTTTTGACTTACCGTAAAATCCTTTTCTCTGAGTTCATTGATGGACGCAGCACCCACCCCTCTTCTGTTGAGTTTGTACTGCTTGCTACGATTTGAGTTGCTGAGCAGGGCTGGAGGGGTTATGCCAAGTGAGGACTGCCCCCTGGGAGGGGCTGTGTCTGCTTTGAGCTAAACTTCGTTCTGCCTAGTCTACTCCTAGTGAAAGCTGCATAAACCCCACATGAGACAATGAGAGGCTGCGTCCGTCAATGAACTCAGAGAAAAGGATTTTACGGTAAGTCCAAAAATCCTATTTTTTCACTGATCACTATATTATCATCACTTGTTACATCAGATAGCACCAGGGTCAGCTAGCATTAGATTGCCCACACACTTTCACACTCTATACGCTATATGTCACTGATCACCGCCATTGCTCGTATAGTGTCTGTATTGATCAATATCTTGATCATGACAAGAACTATATTAGTGCCCCCCTTAGTATAGTGTTCTAAAAATGCAGCTTTAGCAGGATTAGTCGCGATACCTGCCAGCACCTGCGTTTAGCCCTTCTGCCCCCCCCAAAAAGTACAGTATCATTAGATCACCGGCACCTCTGATATATTGCACAGAAAACCACAGTTTTAGCAGAATCAGGCCTGATCTCTGCTAGCGCTAGCAGGTTAGCTTTTTTTGTAGTGGTTAATGCAGTCCCTGACAGACAGGAGCTCTTTTTCCCACAGCTGAGAGCAAAGGGGAGTCCTCACTGACAGAATCAGGCTCTGCATACAAACCTGTAGAGAGCAGCGGAACCCTGACAGGTAGCTCAGAGGATGGAGAAGAGGTCCCTGCTAAGGTCAGGCGTACCCAACCCCGGGTTGCTGAAGAGTTAGGAACACTTAAGCCTCATACACACGCGCCGATTGTTGGACGACCGCACGTCCAACTTTTGTCCAAATTGGCTGTCCGTGGTTTTGTCTCGTGTACTGACGGTAGTCAAGTAATTGTCCGACAAAGGCAAACGTACTGACGTGCTACAAGCATATAAAGAAGAAGTTCAGGTGATTGTAATTTGTGAATTACGAACGCAGGTTTACACGACCGAACACTTCCTGGATTCCGAGCATGCGTGTTTGCACTTCCAACTTTTGTTTGGCCAACTTCTGTACACACGAGCCGAAAATTGGCCAACGCCTTGTTGGCAGACAAAAGTTTTCTAGTCTGCTCAGACAGCTTCTGTTGGATAATAATTGGAAATTTGCTGTCGAATTGTGCATACTAACGGTTGGATTATCAGAACAACAGACGACTGTTGTTGGTCGATAATCGTACCCTGTGTACGGGCCTTTAATTTGTCTTATATGCAGCAGGATGCCAGTACTAGTACCATACTACCTTTTGGTGGGCTGGAAGACACCAGCGGTCTAGGGCATCCTATTCTTTTACATAGAAGCACTGCAGTATTTCGTGGTGACCTGGTGAGTCCCAAAAATGCAGTCCAAGCTGGTGAGGTGGCTAGCACTAGTAGCATCCTTCAGCCACCAAGAATTCAACCACAGACCCATAGAGCCCAAAATGCCCTTTCCTGATGCGCTTGCAAATCCTGATTGATAGCCCACAGATTCTGCAGCATCCATACTTTCCAGATTCACTGCCCAACACTGAATTCAGGTGGAAACAGCAAATTTAACAACTTCTCTTTTAGCTGTTTTTCATGAGAGATCTGTATCGATCGATTGTGAGCCAAAGCAATTTATACACATAACAGTACATTGCCACCAACACAAATTCAACTATTGCCAGAAAAATTGCATGGGAACCTAGCAAGATTTTTAAATGTAAAACTTTTTTGGGCCTAACCCTCAACATGGGCATTACGAAAAAGAATGAGTCACGGTCATATTGGTTCACAGACCCGATTCATCATATGCCCGTGTTGTCTGCTTTAATGGTCAGGCATAGATATGAGACGATAAAGTTTTATGCATTTTAGTGATCACACACTCTGTTGTCCTTGGGGTTACCCTGAATAGGATCAGCTTTACAAAATTCTGTTCCCTCATTAACTACCTCTCCCAGAAATTTGCACATGTATATACACCCCAACAAAACATCTGCGTAGATGAGTCCCTTGTACATTTCACTGGCCACCTTGCAAACAAACAGTATCTCCCCAGCAAACGTGCCAGATCTGGGGTCAAAATGTATAAGCTCTGTGATAGGGCCACAGGCTATACAAGTGGATAGGTGAACATATCGGACACCGGGATAGTGTCTCGAATATGTAAAACTGGGGTCTAGACCGTGCAAACGACCCCTCTATGACAAACAAACGTTCCACCGGTCACTTTACATGTTCCCTGAGTAGATGCGTCTACAAAACAACCCCACATATATGTACACGTTTAAAGACCCTCTCCATCAATTACTCCCTTGTCTTAAAACATTTCGACTAGGATAAGTCCCATTGGGGTTCCTGTTGTCTCACACACTAGTGATTTTACGTATTTTGAAATAGCAGAGTATAGATACGGACTGGTAATTTCGTCTGTTGTGCCCGTATACTACTTAGCCCAGACACTT
>BLSH010254914.1:0-18142 GCA_018402905.1 Glandirana rugosa
CCGTGCGATCGTTCGGGTTCCGTCCGGACCCGGACCCGGACTTTGTCCCGAAGTTCGGACGGACCAGCAGAACCCGAACTTCCAGAGGTTCGCTCAACTCTACTGGTGACAATAGTCATAGTTATGATATTGCATGTATTCCAAGTGAAAAGGTCACAGCTTATGCCAGCCTTGATCTCTTTGATGGATGTAATGTATCAACAGGTGTAGGTGATAGTCTGTTGCTGCAATGCCACCTACAGCTACAGTCAGGTCCATAAATATTGGGACATTGACACAATTCTAATCTTTTTGGCTCTATACACCACCACAATGGATTTGAAATGAAAGGAACAAGATGTGCTTTAACTGCAGACTTTCAGTTTTACTTTGAGGGTATTTACATCGAAATCAGGTGAACGGTGTAGGAATTACAACAGTTTGTATATGTGCCTCCCACTTTTTAAGGGACCAAAAGTAATGGGACAATTGGCTGCTCAGCTGTTCCATGGCCAGGTGTGTGTTATTCCCTCATTATCCCATTTACAAGGAGCAGATAAAAGGTCCAGAGTTAATTCCAAGTGTGCTATTTGCATTTTGGAATCTTTTGCTGTCAATATGAGATCCAAAGAGCTGTCACTATCAGTGAAGCAAGCCATCATTAGACTGAAAAAACAAAACAAACCCATCAGAGAGGTAGCAAAAACATTAGGTGTGGCCAAATCAACTCTTTGGAACATTCTTAAAAAGAAAAATGCACAGGTGAGCTCAGCAACACCAAAAGACCCAGAAGACCACGGAAAATAACTGTGGTGGATGACCGAAGAATTCTTTCCCTGGTGAAGAAAACACCCTTCAACAGTTGGCCAGATCAAGAACACTCTCCAGGAGGTAGGTGTATGTGTGTCAAAGTCAACAATCAAGAGAAGACTTCACCAGAGTGAATACAGAGGGTTCACCACAAGATGTAAACCATTGGTGAGCCTCAAAAACAGGAAGGCCAGATTAGAGTTTGCCAAACAACATCTAAAAATGCCTTCACAGTTCTGGAACAACATCCTATGGACAGATAAGACCAAGATCAACTTGTACCAGAGTGATGGGAAGAGAAGAGTATGGAGAAAGAAAGGAACTGCTCATGATCCAAAGCATACCACCTCATTAGTAAAGCATGGTGGTGGTAGTGTCATGGCGTGGGCATGTATGGCTGCCAACGGAACTGGTTATCTTGTATTTATTGATGATGTGATTGCTAACAAAAGCAGCAGGATGAATTCTGAAGTGTTTCGGGCAATATTATCTGCTCATATTCAGCCAAATGCTTCAGAACTCATTGGATGGCGCTTCACAGTGCAGATGGACAATGACCCGAAGCATACTGCGAAAGCAACCAAAGAGTTTTTTAAGGGAAAGAAGTGGAATGTTATGCAATGGCCAAGTCAATCACCTGCCCTGAATCCGATTGAGCATGCATTTCACTTGCTGAAGACAAAACTGAAGGTAAAATGCCCCAAGAACAAGCAGGAACTAAAGACAGTTGCAGTAGAGGCCTGGCAGAGCATCACTAGGGATGAAACCCAGCGTCTGGTAATGTCTATGTGTTCCAGACTTCAGGCTGTAATTGACTGCAAAGGATTTGCAACCAAGTATTAAAAAGTAAAAGTTTGATTTATGATTGTTAATCTGTCCCATTACTTTTGGTCCCTTAAAAAGTGGGAGGCACATATACAAACTGTTGTAATTCCTACACCATTCACCTGATTTGGATGTAAATACCCTCAAATTAAAGCTGAAAGTCTGCAGTTAAAGCGCATCTTGTTCCTTTCATTTCAAATCCATTGTGGTGGTGTATAGAGCCATAAAGATTAGAATTGTGTTGATGTCCCAATATTTATGGACCTGACTGTATCTTAGAATTCATGTAATCTGCCATGCCTTCCTGGGATAATATATATAGTCATATTACAGATTGTTGACTTTTTCATCATAATTCAATAGGTAAACATTAGCTCTTTATTCATACGGTGAACTAAACCTATACCAAATCATTTCTGCAAAACACCTTCATTATTACATTCACCAGAATTCCAACACTCAAATATATCAATAAATAATGTTGCTGCTCATGCTGTACTGTGCTTTCCAAATCCAAAATTGACAATGTTACTAAAATAGTGCTGCACAACATTTATATATATACATATATATATATTTATACATATAAATATATAATGTATATACAGTATCTCACAAAAGTGAGCATACCCCTCACATTTTTGTAAATATTTTATTATACCTTTTTATGTGACAACACTGTAGAAATTACACTTTGCCACAATATAAAGTGGTGAGTGTACAGCTTGAGTAACAGTGTTAATTTGCTGTCCCCTCAAAATAACACACAGCCATTAATGTCTAAACCACTGGCAACAAAAGTGAGTACACCCCTAAGTCAAAATGTCCGAATTGGGCCCAAATAGCCATTTTCCCACCCCGATGTCATGTGACTCGTTAGTATTACAAGGTCTCAGGTGTGAATGGGGAGCAAGTGTGTTAAATTTGGTGTGTTCACTCTCACTCTCTCATACTGGTCACTGTAAGTTCAACATGGCACCTCATGGCAAAGAATTCTCTGAGGATCTGAAAAAAAGAATTTTCCTGGTGCCTCCATTGCAGCATACCCATGATAGAGCTCCACCTTGACTCTTCCCTCAGGACCACTGAATAGCATAGATTAAAGATGTAGTCCATCCCTCAACATTCTCCTTTTTTCCTCATACCTCATGATCAGGTGAAGAAGTTGCAGCTTGTCCCTACCTCTGCTCTTGGTAGCTTCCGCAGGGTTCAGCCTCTTCCGTGCACAGTCCCTGTTCTTGGGCCGCTTTTAGTGCTAATAAGACTGGGAACCCCTTCAGTGAATCTTTTGGGGTTGAGCAGAGTTTCCTCATAGGAACGCAGTCTGCAGAAGTCTGAACATATGAATGCTGGTGGATAAGTGGGTGGATCAGCTTCCTAACCATCTGGATAGGTAGTGTTTCCTTGTCTTTTTTTTCTCTCTCTCTCTTTCCTCTTTCTTCCTTTTGTTTACTGTTAAAAAAAGTCCCCTTTAAGACTTATTTTTCTAAAGCACATGTGCGAGTCAGGGCTCAGGGAAGCATGGTCTCCTTCCCTCCCTTGGTCGCAGCATCGAAGATTGTATGCTTCTCCCCACGGGTCCCGCGGGCGAGAGAGGGGGGTTGGTTTTGGCTTCCTCTCTCTCTCTCGGGCATTCCCTGCTCTCTCCAGTAAATGGCGGGGATGGCCGGGGCGGGGGATGTTGCGAGGTCATCCTGGTGCTAAGTGGACTGGACAGTGTAGTGGAACACGTGTGCGTCTCCATGATGTCAGGAGGAGCACACACCCGGCAGAGGCTCTCAGCTGTTGGTGCGCATTCCCGGACACATGCACAGTGCGGCTGAGGTCTGTCGGATGCCATTTTGGTTTAGGGAAAAACCTATGGCTGTAGGTTCCTTTGAGTCAGTTTTGGTAGGGGGGAGGCGGCTCATATAGTTCGCTCTCCCATCCTGAAAACATGTCCTGCTGACCAGTCGTGCCCTGCAGGTCTTTTGTGGCTTACAACAGGTATTTTAAAGTTATGGCAGCCAAGTCTGCGATATTGTTATTTTGCTCCAACCTGCTCTTCATCCTTTTCTATCATTTCCAGCTGATCCTCCAGCCCATTCATTCATCACGAAATAAAGATCCTCACACATCCAATAGGTATGGGACCATCTGTATGTGAGTAAAAAAAAATAAAAAAAAGAGTGAAACCATTCATTCAGGCTGTAAAAAAATGCTATTACCTGGGAAGATCCCGCAGAGACACCACTGAAAACAAAAACATATTTTCTGTTACTTAAGAGGAAACAGGTCGCCTTCCCATTAAAGGGTGAATTTAGAGAAATTATACAAGATGAATGGAGTAAGACGGACAAAAAATTTTCCCTAGCCCGATTATCCAAGCTGTATACGGATACACAGTCTTTCAGCTTAATGCCGGTGATGGATGTGGCTGTGGCACACTTAGCAAAAAATGTAACCCTACGTATGGAGGATTCCACATCATTTAAACACTTCAGCCCTGGAAGGATTTGCCCCCCTTCCTGACCAGAGCACTTTTTGTGATTGTGATTCGGCACAGTGTTGCTTTAACTGACAATTGCGCAGTCGTGCGACGTTGCACCCACACAAAATGAATGTATTTTTTTTCCCCACAAATAGAGCTTTCTTTTGGTGGTATTTGATCACCTCTGCAGTTTTTATTTTGTGAGCTATAAACAAAAAAGTAGTGACAATTTTGAAAAAAAACATTTTTTTTTACTTTTCGCTATAATGCACGTCCAAATAAATATGAAAAAACTAATTTATTCATCATTTTAGGCTGATATATATTCTACTACATATTTGTGGTAAAAAAATCACAATAGGCATATATTCATTGGTTTACGCAAAAGTTGCAGCGTTTACAAACTTTTAAGAAATCATTTATCGTTTTTACTATTTTTATTTTTTTTACTAGTAATTGCGGCGATCTGCGATTTTTATCAGGACTGCGATATTGCCGCGGACAGATTGGACATTTTTGATGCTTTTTTGGGACCATTGACATTTATAGACCGATCAGAGCTAAAAATAGCCACTGATTACTGTGTAGATGTCATTGGCAGGGAAGGGGTTAACCTGTAGGGGGCGATTAAGGAGTTAACTGTGGAGTTTCCCTATATGTGTTCTAACTGTAGGGGGGGCTGGGCTGGCAGGGGCATGACAGATCTAACAGATCCCAATTTACAGGAATCAGTAGATCACTGTCATGCCACCTGTCAGAATGGGGAACCGCCATGTTTACATCGGCGATTACCTGTTCTTCCTCTATAGTAGGTGATCGCAGGTCGCCAGCGGACATCGAGTCCACCCAACCCAAGGCCCCACTCATGTAGCATGTGGCAGGCACGAGACTGCGGCTGCTAGCAACTGCGGCTGTGCAGATCGCAGGCGATCTGCGCAGTGGAGCCACTTTGTCATATATCTACGCGATATGGTCGGCAAGTGGTTAAAGATCCCCTAGATAGAAGAAATGATCTGGATCTCAAGAGGCATTACTTAGCCGCTGGTGCGGCCTCTAGATCAGCCATTGCATTAACTACTGTTTTCAGTGCTATCAGGGTCTAGACCGAGAATGTGGAGAAAGCCATACATCAAGAGATTCCCAAGGATGACATAATCAAAGTCTTAGAAGAACTCAAGCTGGTGGCAGATTTTGTGGGAGAGGCAGCTATTGACACGATTCGGTCTTCAGCCAACTCAATGCTGCATTCAGTGATGGCTAAGCGGGCCCTATGGCTAAAGCCTTCGACAGCTGATCTGGCATCAAAGCAAAGTTAGTGCAAGATCCCATTTGATGGAAAATTCTTGTTCGGGGAGAAGCTGGACAAAGCTATTACCCTGGTAACAGGAGGGAAGTCCAACCTGATCCCCCATGATATGAAATTTTTGGAAGACGAGAGCCTATCTATCAAGATTTCGACAGTCAAACTCCAGAGACTTCAGGTAATCACAGCAGTTTAGAGACAACAAGAAGTCCTGGAAGAGCACTCAGGCATCCTCTTTGGAGACCAGAAGAAGTAGGGCCCTCACTACCCCCCAGGAGGGGGCAAAGTCTTTTTGACGCCAGAAGAACTGGGTCACCTCAAGTGGGGGCTCAGCTAAAATTCCTTTTCCCAGCATGGGCTCCCAAATGCCAAGAGCCATGGGTTCTGTCCACAGTCCAATACGGGGACTTTTGGACCTTTTCCAGTCAGCCTCCTCCGACCTCCTTCAAAAGGGCAGAGACACCAGCCTCTCCACAGAAGGCACTGGCCTTAAACCAGTTCATAACATCACTACAACTCCAGAAGCCAGCAATACCGGTCCCCTAATCAGAACTATTTATAGGGTTTTATTCCACCCTGTTCTTAGTACAAAAAAGACAGGCGGTTGGAAGCCAGTTATAGACCTAAAAAGGCTGAACAAATACATCCACCTCGAGAGGTTCAAGATGGAGTCACTGCATACAATAATCCAGGCCGTGCAACCAAGAGATTGGTTGATATCGATAGATTTACAGGATGCCTATCTGCATGTCCTAATTCTGTCCTACTTCCAAAAATATATTTTTTAAAAATAAGGTTCGCAGTGGGTCGTGTCCACCTACAATTCCAGGCTCTACCTTTGACCTGTGCACCTCCCTTCGGGTGTTTACTAAGGTGTTGATATCTGTCCTAGCCCTTCTGAGAGAGAGGGTACTAAGGATATATCACTATCTGGACGATATTCTCCTGCTGGCAAACAACCCGAATCAGCTCATAGCCAACAGGGACATACTATTGCAATCACTGTCGGAACTAGGATGGCTGATAAATCATGAGAAAAGCCAGTTATCACCAACACAGCTTATGATTTATTTGGGGGTGATGCTCAATACACGACAGGGCACAGTATTGTTACCCCAACAGAGGGCGAGGGACTTCAGTCAGAAGATGTTCAGGGTCATGAAAAGATCTCACTTAACGGCTTTGCAGTGCCTGAGTCTGATAGGCAAGGTGTCCTCGTGTATACCTCTAGTCCCGTGGTCTTATTGCCATCTGAGACACTTTCTGGTAGGATTCCTAGCGCAATGGAAGAGACAACAACTTTCCCAGATAATCTTATAGATGGCGTGAATGCGCAGGAGCCTGCACTGGAGGACAAAGCAGGAAAATCTCTCAAAATCTCATTATTTGGACTCCCACTCCTGGATCACAATTATATTCAATGCGAGCGAGCAGGGGTGGGGTGCTCATTGCAAGGATCTCAGGATACAGGGAAAATGGTCCTTTCCCTCCAGGGGTGTAGTATCCAACACCCTTGAGATGATAGCAGCATTTCTAGCCTTGATCTCATTAACCCCTCAGATCAGGGGACAGAGGGTGCTTCTGTGCCTAGACAAGACAGCAGCAGTCTCATATCTACAAAGGCAGGGTGGCACTTGCAGAAGAACACTTCTGAGAGTGGTGGAGCCAATAATGATCTGGGTGGAGAAGAACGTCCTAGATCTCAAGGCTATGTATCTCCCAGGCAGATTGAACATGGAGGTAGACACCTTGTCAAGGAAGTTTAAGAACAACAATGAGTGGTTGCTGCATCCTCATATATTTCACCAGATTGACAATCTCTTGGAGCCCCCACAGGTGGATCTCTTTGCTACCTGGGAGAATACCATGCTCAAGAGGTTCTTTTTTCACCTTCCACATACACAGGCAGAGGGAGTGAACGCTCTATCATGCCCATGTAACCTCACAACGGCATATGCCTTTCCTCCTCGCCCACTCATCTTGAGATTTCTCCTCAAACTCCTGAGAGAACCAGTACAAATACTAGCAGTCTTACCATACTGGCCGAAGAGGCAATGGTTTCCACTAGCCATGCACCTCTGTGTTAACCCTCCTATGAGGATTCCTGTGTTCCTTCAACTTCTAACACAGGGCAAGATAACTCATCCAAACCCACAGAAGTTGGATCTTTGGCTATGGAGGTTGAAAGGAGGAGGTTTGAGTCATTAGGCTGTTCTCAGGAGGTCATATCTACCCTTCTTAAAGCCAGAAAACCAACAACAAATACAATACACACAAGGATCTGGGACAAATTTGTTTCTTACGCTACTGGAAAGGGCTTCGACCCAATCACCCCCTCTACTTCCAACCTATTGGGATTCCTCCAGACTGGGCTGAATCTGGGCCTTGGCCTGAGCTCCCTTAAGGTGCAGGTAGAAGCAATCTCTGCGGCAACCAATACGAGATGGGCGGAAGACCACTTAGTAGTCACATTTCTTAGGGGGGGTATTAGAGATATGACCCACCCTTTTCCCAAATGGGATCTACCCTTAACTCTAGAAGTCTTATCCAACCATCCTTTTGCACCCGTAGCAGAAACCTTAATTTGGAATTTGACTCTGAAGACAGCGTTCCTCTGGCCATTACATCTGGCAGAAGAATCTGGGAGCTCCACGCTTTAGGAATAGGAGACAAACATATCTCCTTTTTATCGGACAGAGTAGAGCTTCATCCTCTCCGGGGGTTTAGAACCATGGGCATTACCAGTGTTCACAGACTTAGGCTCAGATGCCTGTCATGAGCTGGACATTTCCTCAGTCCTCAGGGCTTTCTTAGAAGCTACTGGGACATTTAGGGACTCTCAGAGACTGTTTGTTATCCCATGGGGAAGAAACAGAGGCAAGGAAGCCTCCAGCAGAACCCTGGCATCCTGGGGGGTTAAGAGGATACAGAGGGTTTACAGGGCAAAGAACGTGGAGTCTCCTTCCCAATTGAATGCTCATTCAACCAGGGCAACAAGGGCAAACGTCTCCTTGGAGACAGTCTGCAGGGCCACCACCTGGTCTGCTCGGCACACATTTTTCAAACACTACCATATCGACCCAGGGGCTCTACATGGGTAAAGTTCAGAAGGAAGGCAGTTCATGCCACTATGGCTGTGTCTAATTAAAATTTCTTGTTAGCATTGATCCCACCCGTGCATGCTAGTTATTTATCATGGGTATGCTGCCATGGAGGCACCAGGAAAATGGAAAATTGTACCATACTTACTGTAATTTTCTTTCCTGGTGCCTATCCATGGCAGCATATGCTCCCACCCTCAGTATTCTATATTACAAAGAATGTTGGGGAAGGGACTACATCTTCCATTTATGCTATTCACTGGTCCTGAGGGAGGAGTCGAGGGGGAGCTCTATCATGGGTATTTGCCTGTATGTTCAATAGCAGGCTGTAGTCTTGTTTTAATGCTCTTCTTGGAAAACAAAGGCTTTTTCTTAACACGCCTGCAGATTAAATTTGTGCAATCTCTCTCTAATTTGAAATGTATACACTTTGACCCCAACTATTGCAAGAGTTACCTGAACACCCCGCAATGAAAATATGAAGGTAATGTGGGGGTGCACTATTTATAGTCATAACAGTCTGAATGTTTTATATATTTTGCTGACTGCAATTTTTTTCACACAGTGTCCGTGAGTCCACATGCATTTTACTGGTAAGTAGTTGCATATGTGTTTTCACAAGGCATATTCCTAGATGTCGCTGGCTGCATTTTTTAAAAGGCCTTACAAAAAAAAACTGTGCAATATTCCTGGCCAATATAATGTATATCAGTCCAGAATCGTATTATTTATTTGAGAAGGTATGTGACAGGGTGATTTGCAAGCAGGAGATTGTGGGAAATATGAACAGAGTGTTGCACCTCATAACACAAATTGCCAAAACAAGGATCTTTATATCAGTATCACCAACAGTTAAAAGACATTTTGGTGGCGGGGTTTACATCTGCTTTAACCACTTTATCCCCGGAAGGATTTCCCAGGTTAGGACCAGAGCACTTTTTGCAATTGGGCACTGCGTCGCTTTAACTGACAATTGCGCGGTCGTGTGACATTGTACCCAAACGAAATTTGCGTCCTTTTTTTCTCACAAATAGAGCTTTCTTTTGGTGGTATTTGATCACCTCTGCGTCATTTCTGATCACCGCTATAAACAAAAGAAAAGCTACAATTTTGCAAAAAAAAAACAAATTTCTTACTTTTTGCTAAAATACAAATCCCAAAAAAAAATATAAAAAAAACATTTTTTTTTCATCGGTTTTGGCCGATTTATATTCTTCCTCATATTTTTGGTAAAAAAAATTGCAATCAGCGTTTATTGATTGGTTTGCGCAAAAGTGGCCGCGTTTACGGATGATGACAATTCATTTCTGGGGTTTCTTTTTTTTTTACTGGTAATGGCAGCGATCTGCGATTTTTAGCGGTACTGTGATATTGGGGCGGACATGTCGGACATTTTTGACACTTTTTTGGGACCAATGACATTTATTCAGCGGTCAGAAATTGAAATGTCCACTGATTACTGTATAAATGTCATTGGCAGTGAAGGGGTTAACCTGCAGGGGGAGATATAGGGGTTAAGTGTGTTCCCTGGGCGTGTTCTAACTGTGGGGGGACTGGGCTACCATGGGCATAAGAGATCTAACTGATCCCAGTGACAGGGATCAGTAGATATCCTATGCCCCCAGTAACAGAGCGGGTAACCGCGTGTTTACATCGGCGGTTCCCCGTTCTTTGGCTGTGGCCGCTCATCGCGGCTTGCTGGCGAACATCAGGTCCGCCCAAGCCACGGGCACACTCCTCAGGAGTGCGGTGGGTGCACGCGCCCCCTAGTGGCCACTCCGCAAATCACCGCTTTGTTACGGCGATTCGTGCTAAGCGTCCACACCGCCGCCGTGAATATACGGTAGGCAGTGTGGAACCGGTTAACCAAACATGCTTAAATTCTTTAAGCTGTAGTGCTGGGATATATTTCCTTTTGAGCCCTGCCTGTGAGCTTAGAGGTACTTTTTTATTAAATGGGGTCTTTCCCTTTTTTTATTACACCTTAGGCTTTTGGTGATTAGGGGTATCAGGCAATTGATGCTGACAGTCCACCCAGGAGCTTATTTCTTACATTGTTTGAAAAAATAAATAAATGCAAGAACAGTATCTACCTAAAGTATCTCATTTAAAATCACTCACATTCCTAAAACTCCTACAATAAAAGTTAAGCATACACCAATTACATTGATTAATTAAAACTGTCCCGTTGTTGGCTTGTTTTACACTGTTGTATCCTCTGCTGTATGTTATTTTTTATGCCACTACTAATAATTAAATGAAAATAGTCAATATGATTTAACAGAATAAGGCTCAAAATTATATACAGCATCTCACAAAAGTGAGTACACACCTCACATTTTTGTAAATATTTTATTATATCTTTTCATGTGACAGCACTGAAGAAATGACACTAGTAGTGAGTGCACAGCTTGTATAAGAGTGTAAATTTGCTGTTCTCTCAAAATAACTCAACACACAGCCATTAATGTCTAAACCGCTGACAAGAAAAGTGAGTACACCCCTAAGTGAAAATGTCTCAGTCACATAGACACTCACATGTAACCCATTGTATGAAGGCTCATCTGTGGGCAGCTATCCAGTGTGGTGGTATCTGCAAAGCGTCCATTCAGGCAGGCTGAGGCCACGGTATGACAAAGGAAAGAGTCGGCGTCTCTGTAAGCTTCCTGGGCTCTGACGGTAAACAGCAGCTTGGAACGCATTGCCACGGATGGTGTGTGACATCACATGGATACCCTCTGAGTGCACAAGGCGTTTCTGAGCATGCAGTAGTGGAGGGTGGGAAAATGGCTTGGTCTGGTCCATTGTTTAGCGCTCAGCACTATTAAAGCTTTCTATCTTGCAGCACAAAGAGCAAAATTAAAGTTAGTAAACTTCTGAAAATCTAAAATTATTTTATTGATTTTATACAATACAGGAAAATTTACCTGCAGAAGCTACATGTTTGGTCTGATATCCATATCCATATTTGGACTGATATTTTTGTGTTCAGATATTCAGAAATGGGCAAACTAAATGGCTGGATCTAAACAGTGGCAACAGGAAGAGAACATTTTAGCAGCAATACTAATGCTACTAAATTTGACAGCTTCCTGCTCAGGGATCCGTGTTGGATAGGTTCCAGTATGTATTGTTAGGAGGGATCCCATGCAGTTTTTTTTTTGTGGGCACAGGTTCCCCAAATACCATCTATAACAGACCCTCAGCTAGGATAAGGGTCTGTTATAGATTAAGGGAATCCCTGGCTACATTGTTTACAAGCAGGAGGAAGCAGTCTGGGGCTGTCAATTACTAACAATTTAAACAGCATTTTTTATCTTTGAGAATGTCAGTTTTGTTGTAGTAGGTTGTATTCATCATTCAAATGCATCACATCACAGGCAGGTTAAGGGCAGCCCCCAAGCATGTTATTTATAGGAATTTTGCGATTTTAAAGTTTCACTCTAAACATTATTTAAATCACTGGTCCTCGCCAAACACACCCCCAGGGCAGTGCCCAGCCCCGATGTCCTTTGTTTGACAACCCCTTGCCTATTAGCCTTGAAAATGGCCATAACTGATTTCCAAGATTTCACTCCAATTTAATGTACTTCAGTTGGGTTTGGATTTGGTAACCGATCTTCAATAATGTTCAATGTACCCTTCCCGAATCAAACCCTGGTACATTCAGCTCACCACTAATATAGATCGGACTCTTCCATGTTGCTGCTTTTTAGCAGTTTCCACTTCATCTGACCTTTCAGACCTTTAATTGTCTTTTGATGGCTTCATTAACCACTTGACCCCCGGAAGGATTTCCCACTCTAAGACCAGAGCACTTTTTGCGATTTGGCACTGCGTTGCTTTAACTGCAATTGCACGGTCGTTCGACATTGTACCCATACGAAATTTGGGTCCTTTTTTCCCCATAAATAGAGCTTTCTTTTGGTGGTATTTGGTCACCTCTACATCATTTCTGATTGTCGCTATAAACAAAAAAAGAGCGACAATTTTACAAAAAAAACAATATTTCTTACTTTTTGCTAAAATACAAATCCAAAAAAATATATAAAAAAAAAAATGTATTCATCGATTTTGGCCGATTTATATTCTTCCTCATATTTTTGGTAAAAAAAAAATCACAATTGGCGTCTATTGATTGGTTTGCACAAAAGTTGCCGCGTTTACAAACCATGAGAATTAATTTCTGGCGTCTTTACTTTTTTTTTTTACTAGTAATGGCGGCGATATACGATTTTTATTGGAACTTTGATATTGGGGTGGTCATGTCGGACATGTAAAGCGCTGTGTAAATTGACAGCGCTATATAAGTACCTGAAATAAATAAACCACGTAAAGATAAAGCCAAGCGACCTTCCTTGTAGCAATCACCACTGTAATGCCAATGTCTGAGCTGGTGACCTTATCTTGCAAGAAAACTAATGTTTATTTTTTGCATAGGGACACGAGAGTGTTTAGGCTAGCACTTTCTTTAGGCTAGGAGGAAATTTATGGGAGGCTTCAAGGGGAATGTTTTTTCTTTATACAAGGACCCACCCTAGGGATAGTATTGAAAAAAATCTACTCATAGCCAGTTGGTGGGAATATGGAGGGATTAGCTGAAGAGAAGGAATAAAAGGAAAAGGGTACGTTAGCTGGCCCAAACAAAAATAGCTGCTATGCACCCTTGATGAGGAGGAGGGGGAAAAGTTTGCATGAGCAGTACTATGTAAAATAGTGGTTGCTCTGTGCAAACAATAATGGTTTCTATACAATGTAAAGGGTTGCTATACTGAGCACTAACATAAGAGGGCATTCCAACATTACAAAGAATGCAATTAGGAATGTAAGAGCACAATCAAGGTGGCTAAGATAGAACACAAAAGGCACAGTAAAAAAGTATATAAATAGTAAGAAAGCGAGGCCAGAACATATTGGCCCCATAAAGGATGATGAAGGGAATTTGGCTACAAAAGACAGAGAGAAGGCAAAGGTTTTGAAAAAATTATTCTCCTCAGTTTTCACAAAAGAAACGGGGGGGTAAAGTAACCAAGACTGTAATGTTAATGTTTATAACACGTCACAGAAAGCATCCTCGTGGCTAACAGAAGACAGAATCAGAAATAGACTTAGCATAAATAAGTCACCGGGACCAGATAGCTTACACCTGAGGGTCCTTATTGAACTCAGCCAGGTGCTTTATATCGCCATAGGAAAAAAGGGGGCCTCGGCCTCACACTTTTCTATAAATACTTCCAAGCAGCCAGACTTGCTCAACTCTCCCTGGTATACTCTAAATTTGAGAAACCGGATTGGATACAGATTGAAAGACAGGCGATTCCGAACTACACAACTGACTTCCTACTCTGAACTCCCCCGAAAAAACAACCCCGGATTCTCTCCCCTACTCTTTCAAACTCCTTTGCCCACTGGGACACTTTACATTACCATCTGGGTTTAGTCTCCCCTATGAATCCCCTGGCTCATATATTCAACAATCCAAACTTTCCACCAGGACTAGACATTAAAGCATTCAAGTGGTGGTTGGACAAATGGCTGTACCGTATAGGGCACATTTTCACTCCTCTGGGACCTCTGTTCATAAGCCACTGCACAAGTAGGCTTGATCTACCAGAATCTGAAAGGTTCATATTCCAACAAATCACCCATTTTCTCTGTCAGTTATGGCAAGATAAGCCCCTCCCTCCCAAATTTACGGTTTATGAACTATGGTGCTAGCGAGCTATGGAGCAGAGGGGGGGGGCATTTTAGTAGTTCACTCATCACTCACCTCCCCGTTAGTGAATGCATCCTACATGAAACTCTGGGAGGAGGAACTTCAGCTTTCCTGGGACTTGGAGACCTGGCACGTAGCTCTAACTAATTCCTTTAAAAGTATATTAAATACGGTCCTCATGGAGGCCAGCATAAAAGTCATTACCAGATGTTACCTCACTCCAACCAAATTGGCAAGTATGTTCTCCTCGGCTGAACCATTATGCTTCTGAGGTTGCTCCCTCCGTGGCTCTATGCCCCACATTTGGTGGGAACTCCCAAGGGTGCGCCCATTCTGGAGAAAAAATTTTAACCTGATTGACAAATTGACCAAAGCCAAGATCCCCAGGTCCCCGGAAGTTGCTCTTCTGCATGCACACATTCTGAACCTCTCCAAATCAGGTCGGAAACTGGTACACTTCATACTGCTGGGGGCTAAACTGACTATAGCCAAAGCCTGGAAACAAACAAAAGTCCCCTTTGCAGCTGCTATAGGAAAGGTTTCTTGGATCATGTCTCAAGAGAAACTATCCAGCATTTTGACAGACACAACTCAGAGATTTGAAGACACATGGGAACCTTGGGCGACTTCTGTAGGGATTTCCTTTGTTCCTGGAACTGCTCCGAACTCAGCCACAACTTGACTGGCTAACCCTTAAATGAGTCTGCTTATGTCTCTCCTCCTCTTCTTTCCTTTCCCTTCTTCTCCTCTTTTCTTTCTTTCTTGATATCGCTAGTTATTTGGATAAAAGAAATGTTCAGTGTTCTAAAGAATAGGCTTCCTGAGGCCTAGATCTTCCATCCTTAATTTCAGCACCTTCCGATCAGAATTCCAAGCAATGCATTATGACTGTTAATCTCTCGTTGTGGAATGGGTCTCTCCCCTCCTGGTACAGATAGTTCTTACTTGGGGTACCGGAGGGGAGAGAACTTTCTACCTTCCTCACCATAAATCGGGTTTGGTGGCAGTCGGGGTCGCCCTCAACATCTCTGAGGCGAACTCCTCTTTTGCCGATAGACGGGACCTTTCTGTTGTCCTTTGATGAGAACGATCAAAAACGACAGTATTAACATATGTCTGACTCGGGGGGGGGGGGACTGGGATCTGGATAGACCTTTTTCACCCAAATGTGTTTGATTACGTTGTAAGCTTGTCATGCACTGTATGATACATTGCAACTGTTTGAATCATAATTTCCACTTTTACTTGTATTTCATGGAAAACTTAATAAAATCTATTGAAAGGAACTCAGCCAGGTGATAGCTAGACCATTATTCCTCATTTCTATGGACAATTTACTGACTGGAATGGTACCAGCTGATTGGAGAAAAGCCAACGTGGCACCAATATTTAAAAAAGGGGCGAGATATATCCCTGGGAACTACAGACCGGTTAGTCTAACATCAATAGTCTGCAAGCTATTGGAGGGGATGATAAGGGACTAAATACAATATTTTGGTATTGAAAACAGTATCATTAGTAGTAATCATCATGGATTCATGAAGAATCGTTCTTGCTAGACCAATCTATTTTTTTTTTTGTTTCAAACTTTTTATTGGAGCATATGATAGGAAACAATAGTATGATTACATACAGTTTGTATTATAGCAGGCAGATTCAAAGCCTATATATGTCTAGAACCATACAATGCAATGGACACATCATCCAAAAGTATTAACTCAATTGCCACTATAGAGGATTGTACTTCCTACTGTAGGTAGGAACGAAACCCTTGTGAACAGTATAAAAACCATGTTATAGTAACTGGGTAAACCCTACACACCCACTCCTGTGTGCCTTCGAGTGCATGGCTTGGGAATTATAGATCTTCTCCCCTATTTGACCCAGAGTGAATGTCGGGACCCCTGGGCCGGTCGACGCCCCCCCAAAACCACTTCCCACCCCAATTAGGAGCAATCTGTGGAATGGCTGGGGTATTACCGTCCATCATCCCTAGGTCCCCCCTGCACTCTGTCCTAAGCCCGGGTTTCTGTGATTTGGGTTCACTGAATAGTGTAACCCTGTACTTTCCTATCTGGAAGCATTTTAAAATAATAAGGATGTACGTGAAGAGAGGAAAGGAAAAATAATTAAAAAAGGGGGAAAAGGGATGGGGGTAAGTAGAGCAAATATAGAGTGAGGGGGGAACTCCCACCTCTCCCCCGTCTCCCTCCTCCACCCCCGTTCATTCATCAGAGGGGTGCCAATCCTGTCTTATTAGTGGGACAACTGCTGAGTTTGTCTTTTATTAATAAACTCTAACCAGCAGGCCCATATTTTGTAAAATTTCCCGGGAGAGTCTCTAGCTTGGTGAACTAGATCCTCCAATCTATTAACCTTCTATGAAGAAGTGAGCTGCCAAAGGAAGGCCTGTAGATGTGGTGTATCTGGATACAAAAGGGACTTCCTGAATATTGTGCCACCGTCCATAAATTCAAACCAAACAAACAAAATTGTGGGACACCCCACGTAGGTCGGACGTTTCAAATGGGCACACCACGAGATAGCAGAGATTGATTTTGTTAAAAACAATTATATTTTATTTGTACATAATTTTTTATTTTTTATTTGTACATAAAAAAATACATATCCAACACAATATATATACATAAAGAAAAAGTGAAAAGTAAACGAAAAAAGAAGCAAAAGTCCCCGAGGTACCACGTGGTGCGGACCTCACGTGGGGTCGCCTCCAGTGATACGTTGAGGAGCCCCAACCAAAGCACACTATACAAATATATAAAATACTTGAGCCATAGTATGTTATACACAAACAAGGAGTCAACGCGTTTCGCTATGAGCTTCCTCAGGACTCCAAAAATATGGCTGTCAGTTGCAGAGACAACTAGTCAAAAAGAAATAATATAATTAACATAACTCAAAAAACAGTAAAAATAGGTACAATATATGTAGTGAAAATTCATTTTAACAATTTAGTAGTTCTTATATCATTTATAATACATGTACAGTATATAGGCGCTTACATATAACTCCACATGGCTCAGGACGGCAATCAGGGGGGCGAGCATAGGGGTTTATCAAGATCCAGACTAACCCCTTCAAGTCTGGATCTTGATAAACCCCTATGCTCGCCCCCCTGATTGCCGTCCTGAGCCATGTGGAGTTATATGTAAGCGCCTATATACTGTACATGTATTATAAATGATATAAGAACTACTAAACTGTTAAAATGAATTTTCACTACATATATTGTACCTATTTTTACAGTTTTTTGAGTTATGTTAATTATATTATTTCTTTTTGACTAGTTGTCTCTGCAACTGACAGCCATATTTTTGGAGTCCTGAGGAAGCTCATAGCGAAACGCGTTGACTCCTTGTTTGTGTATAACATACTATGGCTCAAGTATTTTATATATTTGTATAGTGTGCTTTGGTTGGGGCTCCTCAACGTATCACTGGAGGCGACCCCATGTGAGGTCCGCACCACGTGGTACCTCGGGGACCCCCCGCCTTTTGCTTCTTTTTTCGTTTACTTTTCACTTTTTCTTTATGTATATATATTGTGTTGGATATGTATTTTTTTTTATGTACAAATAAAATATAATTGTTTTTAACAAAATCAATCTCTGCTATCTCGTGGTGTGCCCATTTGAAACGTCCGACCTACGTGGGGTGTCCCACAATTTTGTTTGTGTGGTGTATCTGGAGTTTTCTAAGGCATTTGATACAGTTTCCCACAAACGGTTACTTTACAAGCTAAGGTATGTAGGCATGGACCATGGTGCCTCGATTGAAAACTGGCTATAGGGGCGAGTCCAAAGGGTGGTGATAAATGGCGAGTACTCGGAATGGTCTGGTGTGAAAAGTGGGGTCCCCCAAGGATCTGTCCTGGGACCAACCCTGTTTAATTTATTCATAAATGATCTAGAGGATGGG
>BLSH010254914.1:18152-30052 GCA_018402905.1 Glandirana rugosa
TGGAATCGAACATTTCATTGGCAAACACCCTTTGACATAGTTTACGGAATCTTTTGAGGTCTATGTGGTGTGTTTGTTTTAACACCCTGTGCGGTGCATCCAGCCTGCAAAGTTTACCTGTGTGGTGCTCTATCGTCTCTAACTAAAACAATTTTTGTTAATATAAAATAAACATGTATTTTTTTTTATGTATAGGTTGTGTTATATATATGTATTTCTTTTTCACTTTTCATTTGCTTTTTTCTTCGTTTTCCGCCCCCCAGGGGCTCCATGGTGCACCACGCCTGGAGTGTACCCCAGCGGAGGTCATTTTCACTTTTTCTTTATGTATATATATTGTGTTGGATATGTATTTTTTTTTATGTACAAATAAAATATAATTGTTTTTAACAAAATCAATCTCTGCTATCTCGTGGTGTGTCCATTTGAAACGTCCGACCTACGTGGCGTGTCCCACAATTTTGTTTGTGTGGTGTATCTGGAGTTTTCTAAGGCATTTGATACAGTTTCCCACAAACGGTTACTTTACAAGCTAAGGTATGTAGGCATGGACCATGGTGCCTCGATTGAAAACTGGCTATAGGGGCGAGTCCAAAGGGTGGTGATAAATGGCGAGTACTCGGAATGGTCTGGTGTGAAAAGTGGGGTCCCCCAAGGATCTGTCCTGGGACCAACCCTGTTTAATTTATTCATAAATGATCTAGAGGATGGGATAAACAGGTCAATCTCAGTATTTACTGACAATACTAAGCTAAGCTTAGCAATAACTACTACGCAGGATGTGGAATCCTTAAAAGAAGAGCTGAACAAAATAATGGCCTGGTCAACTACATGGCAAATGAGATTTAATGTTGGAAAATGTAAGGTAATGCATTTGGGTGCCAAAAATACGAGCTCACGTTACTCACTAAGGGAGAACCTCTAGGGGAATCATGGATAGAAAATGACCTGAGGGTCCTTGTAGAAGACAGGCTCAGCAATGGCATGCAATGCCTGGCATGCATTAAAAAGGGGATTCACTCCAGAGATACAACAATAATTCGCCCACTCTATAAGACTCTGATCTGTCCACATCTTGAGTATTCCGTCCAGTTATGGGCACCAGTCCTTAGGTAGGATGTGCTGGAACTTCAGAGAGTCCAGAGAAGAGCAACATAGCTAATAAAGGGACTGGAGGATCTCAGCTATGAGGAAAGACTACAAGCATTGAACTTATTCTCTCTGGAGAGGAGACACTTGAGAGGGGATATGATATCAATCTACAAATACCATACTGGCACTCCTAGCATACGGAACAAACTTTTCAGTGAAAGGAAATTTAAAAAGACACGCGCCCATTCACTAAAATTAGAAGAGAAGCGGTTTAACCTTAAACTGCGTAAAGGGTTCTTTACTGTCAGAGCAATAAGGATGTGGAACTCTCTTCCATAAGCAGTTGTATCAGCAGGGAGCATAGATAGTTTCAAAAAACTATTATATGGGCACCTGAATGACCACAACATACGGGGGGGTATACAATGTGCTATTGACATAAACACATACACACACACATAATAGGTTGAACTCGATGGACTGGTGTCATTTTTCAACCTCACCAACTATTTAACTATGTAACTATGAAGTGTGCACTACACTGTCCACAATTAAAAGAGGTCAAGTGTCCATTGACCACCGGTGTATAGGGCACTCTGCTGACCCCCAGCATAAGGGAGTATTACCCTGACCACCAATAGAGACATTTTTCCACTGACCACCAATATTATGGGATACTAGAATTTTCATTGTCTACATTTCTTTGCTACCCATTTAATATTGCTGAGACACACTTTGTCAAATAGCAGTGGGTGTAGATACCCTACTTTCCTTTTCATTTAATATATCTTTATATCTACATCTTAGCAATCCACCCCATACGTAAAACCATAAATGAATAAATTAATATTTAAAAGCCACATATTACAAACATTTTCCATGGCTCTCGTTCCCCAAAATTCTGAATTAAGACAACATATAAATACTACAGATGCAGCAATAAAATGGTTAATCTGTTGGCCACTGTTGCTCATAGTCCTAAGCAAAATAACATATTTAAAAAACACCCCCACACAGAATATTTCTCCACTTAAGTTAAACAAATGACATTGTTACCATTACTGGAGAATGCAACAAAAAACCTAAACTAAGAAATATACTTATGCAAATTATTGAAGTTACAATAGAATTGTTATAATTTTCCTGTCACAAGGGAAGAGATAGAAATTATCATTGAACACCTGTGTTCTAACAAAATTTCAAGACCAGATGGCTTTAGTGAAATATTACAAAATGTCCTCCATTCGCATTAAAGCGAATGAACTTGTGGATACAATTTATACAAAAAGAAGTCCACTCTGCTTTATAGATACGTATAAAGTTTTGCTTGTGCAATATATTCTTCAGGTATTCTGATATAGGCGAATGTAATTAAACCATTGTGTTTCTACACATATTATACAACTCCTAGCATCCAGATTGTGTTAGGCCAGGCTCACAACAATGCGCTGGGATTTGGGTGCAACATGATTGAATGCTCGGTTTACACATAGTTTTAAGTGCGCTCCCATTAACTTCTAATGCATTTTCTAAAAGTGCATCAAAGATGCAGCATGCAGGATTTTAATGCGCTTTCATGGAAACGCACGGTCTAACAGAAGTCAATGGGAGTGCACCTAAAACCTTGTGTAAAACATGATACAATCACGCTACACCCAAGCTGCAGTACACCAGGGTGAACCAAGCCCTTCTACTTCAAGGGCCTGACCATTGATTTGTGTGCGTATCACAACTCTCATGAGTTATAAACAACAACCCTCTTTAAATCCTCCAATCTGGCTACTCCTGATATACATTTAGGTGTAGCGACCAATTGGTGTGCCTTATACTGGCCACTGTATAGAAAAGCATGCTTTCTCATTTTCCTGGGGCACTTAGTATGACCAGACATGAAACTGAGAGCTAAACTAACTCAATACTTGTACTTTGCATTGTCATGTAAATATGTATTTTGTGTAATCTGTAAATATCATGTAATCCATCATATATGTATTGTGCATTGCCTGCTAAATCTTGCCTAATGTGTTATTGTAAATACTAAGCAACCCTACCAATCAATGTATAATGCAGATTGAACTACTAGAATTCTCTGATCTAGGAATATGTCAGTCAGGCAACCAGGTCACGGACAGCACCCCCCCGGTCGGTGAGTCAGTCTGGGCCCCGCATTTACCCCATCTCACGGGTAGCGTGCCGGGTGATGGTGGATTCTCTGCGGGCTGTGGTCTGCTTGTTTGCTGGCTCAGTTCCCCTGTGTGCATCTTCTCCCTCCTCTCCTCCGTGTGCCATGCGTCTCCTGCCGACCAATCTGATCGGATCTCCTTTCGGGTGACAGGTCTCATAACCCACTTCCTGATTGCCCAGGAGGAGATTCAGTGTTACAATAGTGAATATTCATTTGCTATTGAAACACAACTGGGTGGGTTCAGGGCGCAATACTCTGCATCCTGAGCCCACCCTTTTTTGAAGCCTATTAGAACCTCTGGCATCTGGTTCTAATCACATGCTTCAAAAAACACACCCCTATTGGAATCCATGCATCTGGCACCCTGTATGTAGATCAGGGTGCCCGTGTGCCCCTAAATGATGGGACTGCCACTGGTATATGTACTGTATGTATGTTTAGCTAACTAATTTTAATGAGTATACTGTATACCTGAACATGAACAATGAGTATACTGTATACTGTATACCTAAACATGTATACCATGTGTGCACGGCCTGTGCAGGCGCGTGGTACCTCTCCTTTCGTGTATGCATTCATCAAGGCCTGAGACCAGGCAGGACTGTGATTACGTGAAGTAAACATTAAAAAAAATTAAAGAGTGCAAAATCTAGTGCAGCTGTGCATGATAGCCAATCAGCTTCTAAATTCAGCTTGTTCATTTAAGCTTTGACAATAAAACCTGGAAGCTGATGGGTTTCTATGCAGAGCTGCACCAGAATTTGCACTGTCCAGTTTTAGTAAATCAACCCCATTGTGTGCAGCTGTGTAACATACAGAGTTCCTCTGTAAGATCCCATGTCACTGCACACCTTGCCTTCCAAATGTAGCATTTTTGAGGGGCACTGCTGAGTCTGTGCCCTACTCCACCAGTCCAGCATACCACTACCACCCCACTCCCAGTGACAGAATGGGGTCCTGCCATGCACTTAGCGCAGACCTTATGCGTGCACTTAATTGATTCCGTCTCTCTCCCGTACCCTGTGGCTGGATACATGGGGTCACCGCACCACAGTCACCATTGCTTTTGGGGAACTGACTGCTAGGGAGGGAACCAGAACACCGACCACCTTGTTACCAAAGAACTTGTCACCTGAGCCTGGTACCACTCCTCGCTGTCTGGCTGCTATACATTCTCACCAGTTCATGGTTACCCGTGGCAACTATTCTCCTCTGACTCTCCAGCCAAGTTTACCCTTTTTACTTGTACTTTGTACCGCTTATGTGTGTTTTACAGGCTACGTTCTTCTGATATGCCCGGTACCAACATGTACCCTTTTAAATAACTTCAGACCAGGCTCAGAAACAGTTTATGAAACTTTACTTGAATACTATGGCAATGCAACAGTGCTACAACTATTTATTGGCTGCTCAGGCATACCTTTGTAAGTAGAAATCTATTAAAGTCCTTCGCAAGTAAGTTCCCCTAGGGTGATGGTGATCAAGGGTTACTCCAGGTCAAATATTCTTACTGGACCCTCTTCTCCTTTTGTGGTTCTGCATGCTCCCTAGCCTGGCATCCCACCCCCCCCCCAATTTATATGCTGAACAGGGTTGAGGGCAGAACCCAAAAAGCCTGGGAAACCAATACAACCAGTGTTAACCCTTCCCTACCTGGGCAGCCTATACTTCTGATCTACCAACAACCTGCCCTGTAGGCAACTGGTTACAAGTATACTGCAAAGCAGTAGATCATTTTCTGCCAGGAATACCCAAGCTGTCATAAGTGTTAGGAATAGTCCCTCCAGCGGGTGGCGCTGTGGCTGGGGGATCCATGGGCTGCAGTTCCAGTGTCCACCAGCGGGTGTCAGTAAAGGGCTGATCTGGTGGTGGCACTGTGGCTCCTGGATCCATGGGCTGCAGTTCCAGTGTCCACCAGCGGATGTCTCCCAGTAATCAGAGGCTCATGAGTCACCACCTGACGCTCATTACAGGAAGGATATTTAAACCCTGTTTACCACATTCTTAGTGCCTTGGTGTTTATTCTCCATGTGCCTCTGTATCCCGAAGCCTGAACCCTGTATCTGTAATCCTGAATGCTGTTTCTGGAATCCTGAATCCGGTATCTGCCATCCTGAACCCTGTATCCTGAACCCTGAATCTGCTCCTGGACCCCTGTCTGCAGTCTGATCCTGTCTCACCAGCTTTCCCATCATCTCTTCCTGGTTTCTGCCTTATCTTGCTCCCTGCTCTCTCTGATTCATCTCCCGTGCATGACCCTGGCCTGGCTACGTTTATTTCCCTATACCTGTTTTAGCAGTTTTCACTATTTCTGTTGCTGTGGTTGTTTAAACTGTGTATTATATTAGATGTGCGTTTGGATCACCATTTTACTTATATCCTTAATAAATCACTTTATTCACTTTACGTTGTGTCTGGTATTCTCTGTGTAGTTCACACATTTCTGGTCACACCAGTTGCTGACAATAAGGCAGTCCATCTCCTTCCCTCAAAAATGTGAATCCTTTGATATCCCAGACAATGTGCCACAGTCAAGGCAAGGTAAGCTAGCCTATGCTTGGGTTGAAATGTAACTTTCCAGTATTCCCAAACTAACTAGAACATATGTAAGTGGAGAAAATTGGCTTTAGGCAGTTCAATATAGGAGTAGAGATTATGGCACGGGGGTACAAACAGATCTATGTCTTAAAATGAGTGGCTGTGGAAGATTATTTAATGGCTCAGGTGTAGTTCCAAGACATTTTAGTGCAGCACCTCTTGAAGGTTCAAAAAGAGCAACAGATATGGACAGCAGAGGGCACATCTGAGTGTAGTGGTTATTAACCACTTCAGCCCCGGAAGGATTTCACACTTTAGGGCCAGAGCACTTTTTGCGATTCGGCACTGCGTCGCTTTAACTGACAATTGCGCGGTCGTGCGACATTGTACCCAAACAAAATTTGCGTCCTTTTTTTCCCACAAATAGAGCTTTCTTTTGGTGGTATTTGATCATCGCTGCGTCATTTCTGATCGCCGCTATAAACAAAAGAAGAGCGTCAATTTTGCAAAAAAACCTACATTTCTTACTTTTTGCTAATATACAAATCCAAAAAAAAATACAAAAAAACATTTTTTTTCATCGGTTTTGGCCAATTTATATTCTTCCTCATATTTGTGATAAAAAAAATCACAATCGGCGTTTATTGATTGGTTTGCGCAAAAGTGGCCGTGTTTACGGATGATGAGAATTTATTTCTGGGGTTTTTTTGTTTTTTTTTACTAGTAATGGCGGTGATCTGCGATTTTTAGTGGTACTGCGATATTGGGGCAGACATGTCGGACCATTTTGACACTTTTTTGGGATCATTGGCATTTATACAGGGATCAGTGCTATAAAAATGCACTGATTACTGTGTAAATGCCATTGGCAGTGAAGGGGTTAACCTGCAGGGGGCGCTCTAAGGGTTAACTGTGTTCCCTGGGTGTGTTCTAACTGTGTGTGGGCTGCCCTAGCAGGGGAAGGGAAGTGATCACAGCTTCCATGTAGAGGAAGGCTGTGATCACAGCCCTTCCCCCTCTCACAGAACGGAGGTCCGTGTTTACTTACACGGACCTCCATTCTTTCAGTGCGGGGGGGGCATCGCGGGTAGCCGGCGGCGATCGAGTCCGCCGCACCCGCTCCCTGCCCCCCCCCCATCACAGTGCGTGATCTCGCAGCCGCCGTCGTATGACGGCGGTTTGCGATATCGAGCCACTTTGCGGTTGATGGTCGGCAAGTGGTTAAAAACATTTATTTAGGTAGAAAATTGCCAGCTTGGACAATACACATGGTAATATCTGGCATGTAAGTGTAAACACACAAATGTCAGCCTCTGGGGGTGAATCTTCTCACAGAAGGACACACTTCCTCAAAGGAATTCCAGCATCTGGGTTTGTGGTAATATACAGGGTGGGCCATTTATATGGATACACCTTAATAAAATGGGAATGGTTGGTGATATTAACTTCCTGTTTGTGGCACATTAGTATATGTGAGGGGGGAAACTTTTCAAGATGGGTGGTGACCATGGCGACCATTTTGAAGTCGGCCATTTTGAATCCAACTTTTGTTTTTTCAATAGGAAGAGGGTCATGTGACACATCAAACTTATTGGGAATTTCACAAGAAAAACAATGGTGTGCTTGGTTTTAACTTAACTTTATTCTTTCATGAGTTATTTACAAGTTTCTGACCACTTATAAAATGTGTTCAATGTGCTGCCCATTGTGTTGGATTGTCAATGTAACCCTCTTCTCCCACTCTTCATACACTGATAGCAACACCGCAGGAGAAATGCTAGCACAGGCTTCCAGTATCCATAGTTTCAGGTGCTGCACATCTCGTATCTTCACAGCATAGACAATTGCCTTCAGATGACCCCAAAGATAAAAGTCTAAGGGGGTCAGATCGGGAGACCTTGAGGGCCATTCAACTGGCCCATGACGACCAATCCACTTTCCAGGAAACTGTTCATCTAGGAATGCTCGGACCTGACAACCCATTGTTGCAATTGTGTAATATCTTGTTACATAGCTAGAATGTTGCAGCCTATTAGGCTCGGTTCACACTCGCGCTCCATTCAGTGCAATGGAACCGTTCTAATCAGAGCAACTCAAGCTGCTCCAACTTAGAAAAAGGTTGCTGCACTACTTGGGGGCGACCGGACTTCTATTTAAGAAGTCATTTTCAAGCCACGCAGACATTGTGCTATGCGGACGGCTTCAGAGTCAGGCGTCTTTGAAGCTGCCCCAGTGTGAACCGAGCTTTACTCTACATCACAGGTTTGTTCTGTGATTAGCTCATAACTTCAACTGTATCACATTTAAATAAATCAATACCGTTTTTTCCCTTTCTTCTTTAACCTACCTGGCGGTATGATTATTTCAGATTTTTGGTGCTGAAAGCGGTACATTATTTTGCATGGAAATTTGGCGTTTTATATTGTAGCCCTCAATTCTTAGGAATAACTCACTTAAATCTGTCCAAACAACAGTCTAGTTGACATCCCTGGTATGATAAAGTTTGAAAAATGAAATCATAAATTATAATATAATAAATAACTAAAAATAATTATCAAAAATAATAACGTAATAGTAATAAAATTTATTCAATAATGTAATCAAACCAAAAACACTGAAATTTGCTCATTTTCAGAATTGTCGCTGTCGTCACTTTCAGTTTCTGATGATAAATTTCCCCAAAAATCAGTATCCCTCAATTCTGCAAATGATTCTTATTTTTTAATCGCTGTTTTCTAGCTGATCAAAAACCGCTTTTGACGTAAAGGGACACTTTTTGGTTGCTATGGACATTCTTATGTTTCCAGGCAGAAAGAATGACATAAATAATATAAAAGTGCATGCAGGGCACTGGGCAAACCACTAGGGACAAAGGGGATGTGAAATGTTTTCATACAGTAATGTAATCTGTAAGATTACAGTGTACTGTATGTATACTGTGTGTTTCACTTTTTGAATTTCCCGCCAGTCTCCGTCCCCGTGCAACACGACGCTCGCAGGGAACGGAGCCCGGCACACAGAGGCATCGGGCGGAGGACACAGCCCGCAGACACAGCGGGGGGCATCGCTGGATCCAGGGGACAAGGTGAGTAGCGCTGCCTGGATCCAGCAATGCAATCCCAAGTGTGGCTCGGGGTTACCACTAATGGTACTGAAATTCCACCCCGAGCCACACTCGGGATTACCGCCAGGGAGGTTAAACTTTTCTTTTTTTTTTTTAGTGTTGTATTGAACAATATTCAAAATTTAAAGAAACATTTTTACTTTACCATGCTTTGTACCAAGGATGTCTACAGTAACATCTGTTTTTTAAAACGAATAGCAGCCAAAGTTTAAAGTGGTTGAAAACCTTCACCACATATATCCAGTGAAGTGACTAGCATCAGGTGATACACATAAATTATTCAAATCTTCCTGCATAAGTTGTGTCTGTTTATTTGCACCCATTTGTCCTGCACAGTCCATGGCTGGGACAAGGGGTGGGCAGCAGGAGAAACTGCCCTAGGCACTGTGGCATCATGTGAGGTGGGGGGCATCACAAATTAGAGATTGGGGGGAGGGGATTTGTGTTAGAAGGAGGACATTGGGGGATTCTAGGAGGTGGAATGGTTCTAGGAGGGTGGGTGGTGGGAGATTGTTACCTCCCCTCCTTGGGTTTCAATGATCCTAATTTACTGACCATCTTTGCCACTATTTTCATTGCATTTGGAGCATGGACCACAGTTTAACTTTGGATTTTTAATGTGATCTTGGAGTGTTTCTTTACCCCCTCCATCCATGGGTCCAGTGAATTGGTCGGCTGACTGGTGTCGGTTCCATTGTATGGCGGTGACCTGTTGGGTATATCCCACACAAGCCAAATTGATTTTCTGGCCGTATGGTCATGTGAATCCACCTTTTCTGGCAAGCAGACATCTTGGCATTCCCTGCCGGTGGTGGTACTGGTGAATCACGGAAGTTGGGTACATTTAATTTCACGGGATACATTTCTGTCGAAATTTCTTCACTTTCTGGGACTTTTCACTAGAGACTTATTTTCTATTTTTTTTTACTTTTTTATGTTCATTTGTGTATGCACTTTATTTATATATATGAGTTATTAGCATTTAACATTATACTCACAGGAGTATGATCTTGCCCCTTGTGGTCGATCACTAATTAATTCATGTTTATCTGTTTTTTAACTAATGTTTTAGCGCAGCACTGTTTTTTGATATTTGTTTATACTACTGGTCAGGTAGAGTGCCTGCTGCTTCTTTCTTTTGTGCATTTACTTTATTCTAATTATAATATATGGAAAATGATAAACAACATTGCAAAATAGTATTAGCACAAAAATAACGAAGAAAGAAAGGATCAAAGATAGGAAAAAAGGATAAATCGGTCCAAGAAAGAATTGGTCAACAGAAGGATTAGTCAGTCGATTGCAGGAAAGAAAGGTATGTCAATTGCAGGAAGGATCAAAAGTTTATAAAAAAAAAGAAGTAAGACAGTGTAAAAAAAAGTTTTCAATAAAATAAATGATAGAAACAATTTAAAAAATGTAAAGTGCCCCTTCCCCGGATGCTTACGTGTAAACGTGAATGCATACGTATATCGCGCATGCATATATAAACGGTGCTTGTACCACACGTGTGCGGTATCACCACAAACATCAGAGTGAGAGCAAAAACTCTAGCACCAGACCTCCTGTGTAATTCCAAACTTGTAACCTGTGAAGGCTGTTAAAATGTCACTAATAGAGATTTTTAGGTAACGTAGTTTAGCGCTGTTACACGGGTGTACGCAATTTTAAAGCATGCCATGTTTGGTATTTACTTACCCAGAGCTCCATCATCTTTTATATTTTAACAAAAAATTGGGTATTATATATATAGTGTTTGTGTGCAAAAAATTTCATCAAAGTTTATTTTTTCCCAAAAAATTGCATTTGATAAACTGCTGCTCAAATGTTGTGTTACTTAAAACATTGCAACAACCACCATTTTACTCTCCAGGGCCTCTGCTAAAAAATATATAATGTTTGGAGGTTCTAAGTAATTTTCTAGCAAAAAAAAAAAATATGCTGATTTTTTTATGTAGGAGAGAAATGTCAGAATTTGCCTGGGTGGAAACTGAATAACAAAGAGGAGGAGTAGCTTCCAGACATGTGCACTACCGAAAAATTTGTTTAGTTTCCTTTTTTGCTTCATTTGTTTTGTTTTTTTCGTTTATCAGATCATTTGTTATGATCGGCATTCATTACTTTGGATCATTCGTAACTTCAAATGCATTCGTATTCGTTCCGCTGCATTCATTTAGATGCGGCATGGGTTACTTCGGATAATTCGTAACTTGGATGCATTCATATTCATTACGTTCACTAACAGTTACTTTAGCCAAATTTGACAGGAAATTTCAATACAAATGTAAAACTAATCTATCCCAAATTAGCTGGTATGACACAGTGACCTGAATAGAAAAATTATTGGCTTCAGCCTTTTTACCTATAATTTAATAGTTTATAATTAGTGTTGAGCGAACCCGGACTGTAATGTTCGGGTCCGTACCGAACTTTCGGGTGTCCGGAACCCGGACCCGAACACGGACATTTCAAAAAATGTTCGGGTTCGGCTTCTGGTTTCTGGTAGTTGATCACGCATGTTGAATAGCTGAAGGGCAGCCAATCAACAAGAGTTTCACTGGTTTGCCCTTAGAAACCATCACAGCCATGCCTACTAATGGCATGGCTGTGATTGGCCAGTGCATCATGTGACCCAGCCTCTTTATAAGCTGGAGTCACAGTGCTGCATGTCACATGCTCTTGGGTTAGTGTAGGGAGAGGAAGCTGTCTGCGTTTTTGTGAGGGAGAGATTGCAGACATTTTAACATCTGATCCTGCATCCTGAGATTACTACTGCTGTTGCTCTGAGGGATAGATTGCAGAAATTTGAGATTTCACATACTGCTGCTTTGAGTGACAGATTGCAGATTGCAGATCAAACTCTGCATAACACAACGATCGCTACGATCATGCACAACGATCAGATTGTTGGAGTAATTTGAGATTTCACATACTGCTGCTTTGAGTGACAGATCAAACCCT
>BLSH010254914.1:37193-53650 GCA_018402905.1 Glandirana rugosa
TCCATGAGCCCATGAGACTATCAGACCACTGTCACCCGAGTACCTGTCACCAGACCATCAGAGTACCCGAGTACCTGTCACCAGACTATCAGAGTACCCGAGTACCTGTCACCAGACCATCAGAGTACCCGAGTACCTGTCACCTGCCCATTAGAGTACCCGAGTACCTGTCACCAGACCATCAGAGTACCCGAGTACCCGTCACCTGCCCATCAGAGTACCCGAGTACCTGTCACCTGCCCATCAGAATACCCGAGTACCTGTCACCTGCCCATCAGAGTAACCGAGTACCTGTCACCAGCCCATCAGTGTACCCAAGTACCTGTCACCTGCCCACCTGAGTACCCTAGTACCTGTCACCTGCCCACCTGAGTACCCGAGTACCTGTCACCTGCCCACCTGAGTACCCAAGTACCTGTTACCTGCCCACCAGAGTACCCGAGTACCTGTCGCCAGCCCATCAGAGTACCCGAGTACCTGTCACCTGCTTTTCAGATTACCCGAGTGCCTGTCACCAACCCATCTAAGTAACCGAGTACCTATCTGCAGCCCATCAGAGTACCCAAGTACCTTCTACCAATCCATCAGATTACCCAAGTACCTGTCTCCAGCCTATCAAAGTACCCAAGTACCCCTATCTGTAGCCCATCAGAATACCTGAGTACCTATCTGCAGCCCATTAGAGTACCCAAGTACCTATCTGCAGCCCATGCCTCATAGAATATACCTCGGGTGTTTGCTTTCCAAAATGGGGTCATTTTGGGGGTAATTCCACTGTCCTGGTGCCCCGGGGCTTTCAAAAGCGTGATAGGTATCAATGAAATTGTATGTGTAATTTATGCTCCTAGAACGCCTGACGGTGCTCTCTGCATGTTCGGCCTCTGTATGTGGCCAGGGTGTGAAAAAGTCTCACACATGTGGTATCGCCATACTCAGGACGAGTAGCAGAATATATTTTGGGGGGTAATTTTTGCTATGTGCATGCTATGTGTTAGAAATATCTTATAAATTGACCACTTTGTGTAAAAATAAAAGCGTTTTCATTTTCTTTCCACGTTTTTCGAAGACTTGTGAAAAAAAATGAACCATTCAAAAGACTCATAATGCCTCATAGATTATACGTTGGGGTGTTTGCTTTCCAAAAATGGGGTCATTTTGTGGGCAATTCCATTGTCCTGGTGCTCCAGGGCCTTCAAAAGTTTAATGACTCTTTAGGAAATTAGATGTGAAATTTCTGCTCCTAGAATGCCTGACGGTGCTCCCTGCATGTTGGACTTCTTTATGTGGCCAGGCTGTGTAAAAATCTCACACATGTGGTATCGCCATACTTGGGATGAGTAGCAGAATATATTTTGGGGGGCAATTTTTGCTATGTGCATGCTATGTGTTAGAAATAACTTATAAATAGAGTTGAGCGAACCCGGACTGTAAAGTTCGGGTCCGTACCGAACTTTGGGGTGTCCGGGACCCGGACCCGGACTTTTCAAAAAAAGTCCGGGTTCGGGTCCGGGGTTCTAGTAATCTTAATGAAAAATCTTTAAAATGCTGTAAAAAAGCCCAGGAAGGTCCTAGAGGTCTTCAAAAGGAAGGAAAATGGGGGTAAGGGTGGGACAAGTGCCCTACAAAGAAATGGGGACAGGGAAATAACTTTAAATATTTTTAAAAAAATAAAAACATAAAAAATGCAAAAATGGAGATCATCTTCAAAATGGGTCTGAAAAGTATTAATTAACATTAGAGGCCATAGAACTGTTCTAAAATCATCTTCAAACTGTGTCAAAAAAGTATAAATAAGCCCGGAGTACCCATATCACTGTTCTGCAAAACGTGTGTGTCACTTTAAATGAAACCGGGAATCAGTGCACATCTCTTCTGCACAATTATTTCAAGTCTGTGTGTCACTTTAAATCAAACCCTCAATCATTGCACATCTGTTATTCACACTTCTTTTTAAAGTCTGTGTATCACTTTAAATGAAACCGTCAATCATTGCACATCTGTTATTCACACTTCTTTTTATAGTCTGTGTCACTTTTATTATTGCCGCTAATGATTGCACATCTGCTATTCACACACATCTGTTCTGCACCAGAACAGATGTTCTTCACACATTACATCTGTTCTGCACACATCTGAAAATAGTTTAGAACACTTTACCTAAAACCGGGGAGGAACCATACACCTGTTCTTCAAACATCTGGAATCTGTGTGTGAAAATACAGCATAGAGAAGAGCATGCATATGGTTTCGCTCTTCACACACAGTTTGCAGATGTTTTCAGAACAGTGATATCATATCTGTAGAATAATATCACTGTTCTGAAAACATCTGCAAACTGTGTGTGAAGAGCGAAACCATATGCATGCTCTTCTCTATGCTGTATTTTCAAAAACACTATCCAGATGTTTGAAGAGCGGGTGTATGGTTCCGCACCCGGTTTTAGGTAAAGTGTTCTAAACTATTTCCAGATGTATGAAGAACAGATGTAATGTGTGAAGAACATCTTTTCTAGGCAAAGAAAAGATGTTGTGTGTGAATAACAGATGTGCAATCATTAGCGGCAATAAGAAAAGTGACACAGAATAAAAAGAAGTGTTCTTCACACCATATGAAGAACAGGTGTATGGTTCCTCCCCGGTTTTAGGTAAAGTGTTCTAAACTATTTTCAGATGTGTGCAGAACAGATGTAATGTGTGAAGAACATCTGTTCTGGTGCAGAACAGATGTGTGTGAATAGCAGATGTGCAATCATTAGCGGCAATAATAAAAGTGACACAGACTATAAAAAGAAGTGTGAATAACAGATGTGCAATGAGTGACGGTTTCATTTAAAGTGATACACAGACTTTAAAAAGAAGTGTGAATAACAGATGTGCAATGATTGACGGTTTCATTTAAAGTGATACACAGACTTTAAAAAGAAGTGTGAATAACAGATGTGCAATGATTGACGGTTTGATTTAAAGTGACACACAGACTTGAAATAATTGTGCAGAAGAGATGTGCACTGATTCCCGGTTTCATTTAAAGTGACACACACATTTTGCAGAACAGTGATATGGGTATTCCGGGCTTATTTATACTTTTTTGACACAGTTTGAAGATGATTTTAGAACAGTTCTATGGCCTCTAATGTTAATTAATACTTTTCAGACCCATTTTGAAGATGATCTCCATTTTTGCATTTTTTATGTTTTTTAAAAAATATTTAAAGTTATTTCCCTGTCCCCATTTCTTTGTAGGTCACTTGTCCCACCCTTACCCACATTTCCTTCCTTTTGCAGACCTCTAGGACCTTCCAGGACTATTTTACAACATTTTTTGTGCCTAAAAGTCCGGGTCTCCATTGATTTCAATGGGGTTCGGGGTCCGGGACAAAGTTCGGGTTCTGTCCGGACCCGAACCCGGACTTTGTCCCTAAGTTCGGCCGAACCAGCAGAACCCGGACTTCTAGAAGTTCGCTCAACTCTACTTAAAAAATTGACCACTTTGTGTAAAGTTGTTTGCTTTCCAAAATTGGGTCATTTTGTGGGTAATTCCATTGTCCTGGTGCTCCAAGGCCTTCAAAAGTGTAATAGGTAGTTAGGAAATTAGATGTGAAAATTCTGCTCCTAAAATGCATGACGGTGCTCCCTGCATGTTGGACCTCTCTATGTGGCCAGGCTGTGAAAAAGTCTCACACATGTGGTATCGCCATACTCAGAGACAGTAGCAGAATGTATTTTGGGGTGTAATTGGAAGTATGCATATGCTGTGTGTGAGAAATAACTTGTTGTTTTGACAATTTTGTGCAAAAAAAAAAAAAATAATTTCTTAATTTTCCCAAGAATTGTGGGAAAAAAGTACAACTTCAAAAAACTCGCCATGCCTCTTGCTAAATACCTTGAAATGTCTAATTTTCAAAATGGGGTCATTTGTGGGGTATTTGTACTTTCCCGACATTTCAGGGCCTCAAGAAATGAGATAGGCCATCAGTGCATCAGCTGTGATCAATTTTCAATGATTTGCACCATAGTTTGTAGACTCTATAACTTTCACACAGACCAAACAATATACACTTATTTGGGTTATTTTTACCAAAGATAGGTAGCAGTATAGGTTTTGGCCCAAATTTATGGACAAAAATTACTTATTTGCAAAATTTTATCACAGAAACTAAAAAAAAGTGTTATTTTTTTCAAAATTTTCGCATTTTTTTCAATTATTTCGCAAAAAATAAAAAAACCCAGAGGTTCTTAAATACCACCAAAAGAAAGCTCTATTTGTGTGAAAAAAATTATAAAAATTTTGTTTGGGTGCAGTGAGATGAGTAATTGTCATTCAAAGTGTGAGAGCGCTAAAAGCTGAAAATTGGTCTGGTAAGGAAGGGGGTATAAATGTCCGGTATTGAAGTGGTTAAAAAAAAGAAAAAGACATCTAAGTACCTTTTTTCTAATCAATAAATAGCTGTCACATGACCCAGCTCTTTCCCAGCCTATCTGCTGGGAAACAAAAGCAGGAGGAGCTTCTAGTCCTCTGCTGCTGGTCAGATGTTCAAAATTAAAAAAAAAAACAGCCTTTGGGATACAGAGAAAAATAAATAATTAGTATTAGTGTTAAATTGTTATACAAATATATATTTCAAGTGAAATCTTTATTATTTTTTTGCAATAACGTGGTGTGGGTGGGTTTCTGTTACATGCTGTGCCATTCCCCTCCAGCCTGTGTCTTAGAATAAGAGGGAGGTGATTCCTCTATTAATCTACATGTAATATCCCATCCACATTGTGTTTAGCTGGTTAGTGGGCATGGAGGAGGAGGGAGGGAGTGGGCTGTCATTTACCACTGTGTATACACCCACATGTGTGACTCTATAGTCACAAGGGCTGCTTAGATGTGATAGGGAGGAAATGCTCAGCATAGAAACTCACTGAAAACTGAGCATGTGCAGAGTTGCCACTACAGCTGCTTTATGATGTGGCTTTAGTGACACTTTAAGTCTTAAAGGCTCATTTAAGGGTTAAGTTAAAGTGACTCTTTCCTTTGCCCATGAAGGGGAAAGTAAAAGACTAATTTGTTTTCCCCCTCCCTGGCTTTCTTCATCCCCTTGCCATGTAGTTCAACTCTCAAGAGCAGTTAAAGAAAGTTATGTGTAAGTTCCTTACACTTAGACTTTTTTCCCAACTCTCAGTGACACCGCTAGGTCAATTAGAAGGCACCTAGCACCGTCATAAAGATGGGCAGAAGTGAATCACATGCTCACCCATATTCAGAACTGATGTGTAGTTTCACACTATAGAGGGTTCCACACTAAATCCACTATCCCAATCTCAAACTGGAGGTACTTTATATGGCTGAGGGACTGCGTCAATCAGTAGATGAGGGCAAAAAATAATATATAGCATAATGCATGTAAGACAAGGCATCAATTCTAAACCTAATCTTAAGAAAATTCATCAGTTTTAAATAGTACTAGCAAATCTATTCACCTAATACTTGATATACATTGTACACATGTGCACACGCACAATACATCACTTTCCATATAGCTATATTTTTAAACTATGCAAATTTGCCATTGCATAAGTGATGTCATGTCACACTGGGAAATGATTTTACCCATGCTTCATTAGGCTTGTGAGGCAGTGCATCAGTTGTGAGTACACTACAGGGATGAAGACGAGATAGTAAGAAGCAGATTAAAGGAAATAAGGGGTTAGCCAAACTGGCAATATTTAAATTTGCCCAAATTCTACATCCTGAACCAAAAATAGTTATCTGTCACCTGAATCTGTATATTCGAGGAGCTGTGGATCATTACTTTTTCCAGTTTGAAAGGTTATAATTTAGCCATCCAGTAAATCCATCAGTTGTAAAGAATAGAAAGAAGTAGGAATGACAGGCAATAATAATGTTATCAGAAAGTCCCTTATATATACCCTAATAGTGCCATGACATATAATAGAAGTAGAGGAAAGTCAATTAACAATGTCCCCTTCAGAGAATTCAACAGTGCCAGCAGGAAGTGCCTGAAAAGTGTCACCTATTAAAGCAAAGTCTTTATGCACAAAACACACAACCATGAAAAATATCAATCACATGAAGCAGAAAGAAGCTAGCTAATAGAGTTAGCAAAATGGAACTTTAAAGTCAAATACCGTTGACCTAAAACAATTTAAATAATGGCCTCAATCACTCTAATTCTGACAAAATATTATTATTTAAATGGTGCCATGTTTCTTTTGGTGAAGTGAATCAGTTATGGTAAAACAAAACCATGGTTGCATATTGTATATGTTTTTTTGTTGAAATTATTAATAAGATAAAGACTGTCCTCTCCTTGGTTAAAAAGCCCAAAAGACCCTTTGTTTTAAGGTATTTTATTAAAGCTTTTTAAAATAAACAGCATAAGTGGTTTACAACAATACATACACTTGCAATCAGAAATATTCAACCCCCCCACCTCAATAGACAATACAGTGATGTTGATGAAAGATAATGAAAATAAATTAAAAAAAAAAACTTGTGAAATAACAAACAATATTTATTGATACATATTTGAGTTATTTTGACAACAGAAGTTGACTTAACTTTGGAGTTCAAATAAAAATTGTAAGTCTTGTAACACATGAGCATGTGCAGTATTATTCAACCCCCAGCTTCAGTACCTTGTGGAGCGCCCTTTAGTTTTTATAACTTCTAACAAGCGCTTTCGATAAGTGCTGACAAGCTTCTTACACCTCTCGATTGGAATCTTTGCCCATTCTTCATGTGCAAAAGCCTCTAACTCAGTGATGTTTGACGGCTTCCGTGCTGCAACTGCCTTCTTCAAATCCCACCAAAGATTTTCAATAGGATTTAAATCTGGTGACTGAGAAGGCCACTCCAGGAGACTCCAGCATCTTTTCCCCAACCAAGCTTTGGTTGATTTGGAGGTGTGCTTGGGATCATTGTCTTGCTGGAAGAGCCAATGATCAACAAGCATTAATTTGTCAACAGAAGGCATCACGTTCTTCTTCAAAATGACTTGGTATTTCTGGGAATCCATGATGCCAGGTACACAATCAAGATTGCCAGTTCCTGCCGCAGAAAAACAGCCCCACATCATTATTGATCCACCTCCGTGCTTGACAGTGGGGATGGTATTCTTCTGGTCATAAGCCTGACCTTTTGCACGCCAGACATACCGCTGGTCCATATGTCCAAAAAGTTCCAGTTTGGTTTCATCAGTCCATAGAACTGTCTCCCAGAACTCTGTAGTTTTATCCAAATTCCTCCTGGCATATTCTAGTCGACTCCTGATGTTCCTTGAGCTCAAGAGTGGAGTGCGTCTTGGGGTCCGGCCATGAAGTCCTTGATTATTCAGTGCACGTCTTATAGTTGCCACTGAAGCACTTGTACCAGCCTTCATCATGTCATCATGTAGCTGTCTTGCAGTCACACTGGGGTTTTTCTTAGCTGCCCTGACTAAGTTGCTAAGGGCCCTTGATGAAATTGTGAGCTTTCTTCCACGGCCAGGCAGGTTTGCAGCTGTTCCATACGTTTTAAACTTCCTTATAATGCTCCCAATGGTGTCTCTTGGAATGTTAAATCTTTTGGAAATCTTCTTATACCCAAGGCCCTTCAGATGTGATGAAATAATCTCCTCTCTCAGCTTTTGTGGAAGCTCCTTTGTCTTTCCCATGATTGCAATTCACCTTGAACATCTTCATGGTCGGGGTTTATATGCATCACAGCTGAAGCAAATGAAGGATCGTTATAGAGTTGCCAAAGGCTTAATGATGTTTCAGCTCCACTTTAGGCCATAAAAACTGTCAGAAAGCTTTAGAAACAACAATATGATATAGGGGTTGAATAATTGTGACATGGCGATCTTAACAAAATATACTGTTACACACAAATACTACATCATACATTTTCTGTGTTGATTTTATGTATCACTAAACTGAATAAGAAGCCATCCAAAGCAGAATCCTGCACTTTGAAAAGATTTTTATTTATAAATCCTTAAAACTCTTTAGGGGTTGAATATTTCTGATTGCAAGTGTATCTCAGAAACAAAACCGATATTGTAGTTTGTTCACAATTAGAAGGATTTCACAAAATAAATCAGGTTCTAATAAGGTATAATGTTTAAAGAACAAGTTTACATTAAAATAAAAACTCAACAACCGACTTTCCCTAGACCCTTAGCCTGTTCTAAGCTAGAACCTTTATCCACTGAGTGGCCTACTTATCTTTGCCTATTATCCTCCCTTCAACAGTTGTACCTCTCTGCATAAATAGTTCCTCCACTGCCCAAACCTGCACAGCAACATCTATGGACCATAGTTATGCCCTTTGGACTGGAGTAAAGCCTCCTTTAAGCCTACAGGAAAGTACTTCCCAGGCATGGGTAGTATAGGACAAGATTGTTACAGAGAGTCTACTCTGTACACACAGTGGGAGTTCACATATGTCAGAAAGAAGTTAATAGTCATCTCGCTTGGGGGTTTTAAAATAGGTTAGGGGCTAAGCAAGGGGGGGCTGGGGAGTTTTTATTTTAATGCAAACCTGTCCTTTAAGCAAGGCTTATTATATAATTACACTACTGTCTTTGTTTATTAAGCAGGAAGAAAAAGGAAGAATCAAAATGGGACAACCAGGGGTGTATTGCTGCAAAACCAACACAGGCCTAGGGCAGATTCCAGAGGCGACACTCCACTCAGCAACTCACATATCATGGGGCTAAATGTCAGTAATGCATTCCTATTTATCATAACAAGTACCAGATTGCTGCTCTGTCACCCAGTGCAAGTTAGATAGGACTTTGTTGTTGCTTTTTTCTTACATTCTGGGTATTTTTGTTGGAAGAATAATTTATTGCATTCATCTGCTTCCGGTCCATACACCTAGGACTAAACTGCAGAGTAAAGCAAACTCTTGCCGAAATATTTTAGTCAACAGCTATGGCTGTGTTAGAGTTATACTAAGGCTAGCTACTCGTCAGGGATAAGAGATAGAACATCACAAGATAGTTGGTCTAAGAGAACAGAAAATATAAATTCAGACCTGGGGACAACACAAATTATCTGATGCAGTTCTTTCTTCCCATACTTGAAAAATGATGCCAAGTTCTGGTCACAAAATTTTACAACATAATACACTAGAGGCCTAATTGTATGCAGTTGAGTTATCTTTTGACTGTGGTTTCTGGGACATGACTGAACACTGGAATCATTTGTATCACATTCACTTTTAGAAGGTATCTAACAACTGAGCCACATTCTCTACCCTGACAATTCATCGCAGTCACACATCAAACAGTTGTTCACCACATTGAGAAACCAAGGTGTCCATAGCAAGCTTGTGGATGTTGCCACCAAACAGATCATAAACATAGGCCAGTGCCGTCATATTCAGCCCAGAAATGAACGGAGAACCAGAGTACAAGAACATGAATACTCAGTCATCCAACTCATCATAGGTACCAAGATATACAGTATGTGATGACTAAGGATTACTAAAGCATTTTATTAAACATGAGGAATACATGCTGTTGAGAGATATTCATTTAACCAAATATTCAATAAAATATTTTGCCTATAGTTTTAACTTCCTATATCTGTCAATGGATAGACTTTATGCACACAGGACTTTAAAAAAACGTCCAAAAAAAGTCAGTAGCTTATCAGTGATTTTTTTTCAGCTTTTACCAGCATTAAACTACCACAGTTTTTGTGTGCTTTTTCCAATTGATCTAAAACATCCAAAAAAACACTGGGGATCAAAGTTTTTGAGCGTCTGAACATTTTTACAGCTGAAAAATGTCTCTCAGAACCCTCTGGTCTTGGGTTTTTTTTACAGCTCAAAAACGTCACTGCTAAAAACATTTGATAACAGCCTATGTGTAAGAAAGCCCCCCCCCCCCCCCCATCTCAGTAAGCTACATAGTTGAAGTCTGTGAACTTTTTTGGCAATTGCTCCAAAATAATAGGTGAATAGGGGCCTGATTTACCACTCATATCCAGCATATTTTAAAAACATAGCTTATTCTGCATTTAATTGGTGAGTAAAGCCCGCCTCCAGGCAAATATTGGATTACATTGGAGTACAAGGAGTGTTTAGATTTTATGTCTTATATGGAGAGAGGGTGAGGAAGGGAGAGCCCAGAGTTATGCTTTAAAGTGAACAAAGGATCACTTTTTTTGTTCACCCCAGCAGCCAGCAGGCAAAAAAAACAGGAAGTTAAGCTGCCCCCCACCACATACCACATACCACAGCCAGAATACATTGCATCATGGCCACAGCATCTGAAACAGTTTGGTTGACAGGCAGCAACCCTTGTCAAACTCACCCTTTCAAGTCAAACACTTGGTTTACAGGTGTGGTGCATTAGCTTCATTAAAAGTTGTAGTTCAGCAAAGAAAAAACAAAAAAGAAAACAGAACAAAAAAGCAGGAATTCTGGAGGTGGCAGGGTTGCCTCTTGAAGGCCTAGAAGCTGCTTCTTAGCCACTCTCTGAATAGTGATCCGTCGCACATTGCATTTCAAAGACTGCCCCACTGTGAACTTAGCCCAAGGGGTCCTTATAACATTATTCCCAAAACTTTACTCATTAGTGTAATAACACCAGGAGCTTTGTGTAAATGTAAAGGTAAAGTATAATTGTATGTAGGTTTCCATGGGGTGTCAGTGTAATACCCCTTCATTCTGTTGTATATCTCAAAATGGCTCCTATGGATGCCACTATACCAACAGAAAACTGCAGGCCCCAAACTGACCACTTGAGGACCACTTAAACCAATAAAAGTTTTCATGGATGGTTATGGATAATGAGCTTCTGAAAGAGCCCAAGGAGCTTGATTTTTATTCTGAAACCCTGCCATCATTTCTGACTCATTTTTTCAAGTCCAATTGGGAATCTTCAGTGTTTGCTTTTTCAAAAAAGCTATTATTCAGAAAGCCAATAGGGATATAAGAGCCCCACATAGTGGTCACAGCAGTTATACAGACCCAGGAACTCAAGCACAGACATTTCATCAATATAGTTTCCTAAAGTAATAAAAGAGTCCAGTCAAATTATGAACATCTTTAGAGATGGTAATATCTAAGTGGTTGATTCTTGTACTTAAACAACTTCAACATTCATATAAGATTGTTGTCTAGGAATGCTCTCGAGTGAGATGTCTCCAGGCTCGCCACAGGATAATGGTAGTGCAGCCCTCTGGTGCGATTGGTTTTTACCAGCAGCTATGTAACCCATTGGGTTCTTTTGGACCTTCTCTGTTCCCTTGAAGAAGAGAGTATCTCAAAATGTGTCAGAATATGAGAAATTTGTACCCAAGCTTGTGTTGTGATCCCCAGTTGTTTTAATAGCTATTTATGATGTTTTCAATATTTTATTGCAATATGTGACAACAATTTGTATTTTTATATAGTTTAGTAGTTGTAATGCCTGTAAAGTCACAATCCAGATGGTTTCTTGTAATGCAATAAATGCTTCATAAATTTGACACAATACATTAAAAAGAGGGATTATTGCCAGAAAAGTGGAGGAGCAGATTTATTGAATTTTGCCCCTACGATGTAATTTACTAAGACTGGGGCAGACAGAACCAGGAGCAGCTATGCATGGCAACCAATAATGTCCTAGCTTTCATTTTCAAAGTTTTACTGAACAAACTAAGTTGGAAGCTGATTACTACACACATCTGCTGCAGATTGTGTCCACTCCACTTTTAGTAACCCCCCCCATTAGTGTCAGACAAAAGAGAAGCGTGATCTGACAACATCAGATGTTTTTTTAAAGCTGAACTCCAGGCAGATAAAAAATACACACATTATTTATAGAATATCAAATGTTTTTTAAGTACAGTGTAAGTTTGTATATATGATTTCATATAAGCCTCTTGCATTCCCTTGTACATCAGAGTTCAGATGTCAAGCTGTACTATACGATCAAGTTCTTCGTAATAGAAAGTACCAATACATTTTATATATCAGGATTTTTATGATGAAGAGTTTGTCTTTTATTTCTTGGAATATCATGGTGGGAGAGGTAGAAGAAATGTGCTAATAATGGACACGCTGATAGGAAAAGAATGCATAGAGATGAGCTCATCAATGTGCTGCTTCTCATATTACTATCCAGTCACTGGTTGGAGGGCTGGACCTGAAAGTGTAACTTAGTAGAGCTAAACTTTTTATTGGTCAACTCAAATGTCTGACATCCCTCGCTGGCACTGGCATCGTCTACCCATCTTCTTCCAGGTGCCAGGCTGTAGCTGTTCTCATTGGCCAGCATGGGGTGACTTAACTTCTATGCATGAGCCAGAAGGCAGTCATCCCAGCACACAGGAGCTAGGCTGGAATGTACACTGAGCTGTGCTTGCACAGCTTAGTGTACATTGCAAAGAAGACTACAAGCAGGCAGGTAGGTTTCTTTTATTACAGAAGAGACATTGCTTGTTTCTTCTGATATGCAGAGCCTGGCTGCTCACTGTTTTTAAAAGAAGGACTTTCGTTCCACTTCAACTGCAGTAGAAAATAAAGCAGGTCTACTGCTCTGCCAGAAGGGCTGTGTTGTGTGGTAGGGTTGTGCAGTTCTCAGAACTGAATACGTGAATTAACCAGTTTTCACCCCACAGCTACAGCGTGGGCTTCCAGTGCTGGGCATCAATAGACGTCGTCCCATGATCGCGCTGCTCGTGCGCCCCCTGGGGCACACGCCCAGCGCACACTGTGATCACAGAGTCCTTCGGACTTGTCACAGAACAGGGTAAAGGGCCAATCACAGCGGGCCCTTTACCAAGTGATCAGTTGTCAGCCAATGACAGCTGATCAGGAAGTAAACAGGAGCTGGTTACCGGCTTTTTTTCTCTTCACGATCAGCGTCAGGAAAAAAGAATAAAGGCGGTAACTGGATTCTGTTACAGGGACATCGGTCCCAATGTGTGCTACCCATCAGTGCCCACAAGTGCTGCTAATCAGTGCCCACGAGTGCCATCTATCAGTGCCCACCAGTGCTACCTTTCAGTGCCAATCAGTGCCCACAAGTGCCACCATTCAGTGCCAGTCAGTGCCACCTTTCCTTATCATCAGTAGTGCCTATCAATGCTTGCTATCAGTGCTGCCAATCAGTGCCCATCAGTGCCTCATCATCAGTGTCACCTACCAGTGCCCATCAGTGCCGCCTATCAGTGCCAATCAGTGTCACCTATCAGTGCCCAACAGTGCCGCATATCAATGCCACCTATCAGTGCCCATCAGGGTCACCTATCAGTGCCTCCTCATCAGTGTCCACCAGAGCAGCCTCATCAATGCCCACCAGTGCAGCCTTATTAGAGCCCATCAGTGCAGCTTCATCAGTGCTGCCTTATCATTGCCACTGCATCAGTGTCTATCGGAGCCCATCAGTGCAGCCTATCAGTACCTATCAATGCAGCTTATCAGTGCCCATCAGTGCAGCCTCCTCAGTGCACATCAGTGAAGGAGAAAAATCATCTGTTTTCAAAATTTTATAACAAACTATGAAAAAAATTATTTTTTTCAAAATTTTAGGTCTTTTTTGTTTCTTTAGCAAAAATAAAAAACCCAGTGGTTAATAAATGCTACCAAAACAAAGCTCTATTTGTTTTAAAAAAATGATAAACATTTTGTTTAGGTACAGTGTTGCATGACCACGCAATTGTCATTCAAAGTGCAACAGCATTTAAAGCTGGAAATTGGCCTGGACAGGAAGGGGATGTAAGTGTCCAGTAGGCACGTGGTTAAACAAAGTAAACAAAAGGGTTCATTTATCACACCTCCTGAAATTGTGCTACCCTAGGCCCAAGGCTTTACAGTCTTCCCACAAATCCAACACTCTTTATATTAGGTTTAGCAGATTTCTAGTCAGACCATGGAAATCAATATTGTTTTGTATCTCTAACTAATGGAGAAAAAGTGACTCACATCACAAACTCCAGTGGTAATTGTCAACTTTTCCTTTGCAGGCCAGATCCTAACTTATATGCCTTTATTGTATACATCAGTGAACGGAATCTGAAGATGATTACTCCTACGTTTAGAAAAATTAATTTATGTTGCTTACTGTATAAAAGTCAAAACATGCCAGCATTATTTCTTTGCAAGTATTCTAATTTGAAATGTAGAGTAAAACTTGTGATATACTGTGGTATGATGCAGCCGAAGGCTTTCAGAAAATCATGTGATGTTGCCATAGAAACTTCCTGCCAAAGCCGCAGGAACCCTTAGCACTTAGTTGGAAGTAACACATGAACTGAAACACATTTACTTTGTCACACATTACACGTTTCCTGTAGTGTCTAGCACATGGTACACAGATACATTGTGTTGCAGTATAACATTAATGAACTATGCCTGATATTGTTGAAGGAAACAAGATGCACAGTATAGATGGGCCACCATACTCCTGTTGCACAACTAGGATACTGGGGTACATACCATGATTGTGGGATATGATCAAAAGCCAAGCACATCACTAGAAGTTTTTGAACTTGTAATGTCTTATAATTTACTTTAAAGTACACAGCACATTCATTCTCATAGTTTATTGGTAGTAAAGCAATAACAGTAGATAATCTTTCTTCTATTAGAAATATTAGGTAAGGGATATTTATGTACTATGGTGACTTTACATCAAATTATAAGTTTGTATTTAATAAAATATACTGTTTTCCACACACTTCCCCTTAGCAGTCATACATCCACTTAATGACAACTCAACATCATGCACCTTATTTTGTGTATGCATTGCTACACCATAATGTAGATCAATGCTGCTATTTTTTATTAACACAAACAGCTACTTGCAATTAGCCTCATAAACAGCATCCCTCCCAGTGACGTTCAGGGTATCTCTGGTAACACAGGTGAACAGCTTGGAGGGATCCAAGGCCCAGGTATGAAGCGACAGCCCACTGGAACTCTGCAGTACTCTGGTAACAATTGGAGGGGGGGGGGGTGCTTGTTGTTATAAAAGTTGTTTGCTTGTATACTCCTGCCTGGCTGCCCACATGCTAGTTCTGACACTGGAGGGACTTTTATGTGGCTGCAGATCACTTTCCCAGCTACATCTGCCTGATAAGGTGTACATCAATAATTATTTCTGGTGTCAGTGGTATGTACTGCTCACCAGCGGAATACTTACCTTATTTATTAACACCTCCCTTTTTTATACGACAAATATATTTTTAAGTAGCCATCACAAAATTAAAATAATTATATAATATCCAGAAAAGAGACACAGACAGTGCAGCAGTCAGGAGCATTCACAGCTTACAATGTGCTGCAATCAGTATGCACTCCACAGCACAGATTGAACATTGCAGTGATCAAAATAGGTAATGCACAACACAGCTTACAAATTCAATGATCAGGAGTATGTCTGGGGTATGCACTTTTCAGACTTGCCAGTGTAGTGCCCTATTATTTTAGTAATCATGGTATTGCCGCTAAGTCGACAGCTTATGATAAAGGGGGTACTTACACCAGTGGTCAATGGAGAAGTGCTTCTGTACATTAGTAATCAAGGTGGTGCCTCCATACAGCTTGGTGCCTCCGACAGCTTATGATAAAGGGGGTACTTACACCAGTGGTCAATGGAGAAGTACTTCTGTACATTAGTAATCAAGGTGGTGCCTCCATACATTGTTGGTGCCTCCATACATTGTTGGTCACTAGTCAACTGCCCCCTTATATGGGTGGTCGGTGGTGAAGTACCCCTTTACATTGTTGGTCAATGGAGACACTGGGGGTTAAAGTATTGCCTTTTTTATTGGTGGTCAGTGGTGAAGTGCTCCTTTACATCATTTTTTGATGATGACGTGCCCCCTTACATGGTGATTAGTGTAGTGCCCCTTATATTGAGGGGCAGTGAAGAAGTGCACCCTTACATTGTTGGTCAGTAGTGATGTGCCTTCTTAGACTGATAGTCTGTGTAGTTCCCCACTAAATTGGTGGTTAGTGTAGTGCCCCGTTACATTGGGGGTCATTGTAGATATGGCTCTTTATATTATTGGTAGAGTTGAGCGAACACCTGGAAGTTCGGGTTCTGCTGGTCCGTCCGAACTTCGTGACAAAGTCCGGGTCCGGGTCCGGACGGAACCCGAACGATCGCACGGACAACGAACCCCATTGAAATCAATGGGGACCCGAACTTTTAGGCACAAAAATGGCTGTAGGAAAGTCCTGGAAAGCCCCAGAGGGCTGCAAAAGGAAGTAAAATGGGGGTAAGGGTAGGGCAAGTGCCCTACAAAAAAATGGGGACAGGGAAATAACTGTAAATATTTTTAAAAAAATAAAAACATAAAAAAAGCAAAAATGGAGGTGAATGTGGATCATCTTCAAACTGTGTCTGAAAAGTATTAATTAACGGTAGAAGCCATATAACTGTTCTAAAATCATCTTCAAACTAGGGCAAGTGCCCTACAAATAAATGGGGATAGGGAAAATAAATTAAAATCAAGTAAAAA
>BLSH010254914.1:62037-79522 GCA_018402905.1 Glandirana rugosa
CCCCACCCCCCAGTCAGACAGTCACGAGTCTGGTATGCAACGTGTGACGTAGTTTAACCAGACGTACCGACAGTAGGGTCTTTCTTCGGAGAAGATTTCTACTACGTGTTCTTTCGGGTGTTTGTCAAACGACTTCTGTTCGTCTGATTCCTGTACCTAATGACCTTGGTACAGGATACCGGACTACTTTGGTTCTATTTGAATATACCAAGTCTACCACAGTTCGCATACACCGCCGTAGGTCCACTCCTCATGTTTCTGTTTACACAGAACGGATGTCAGTTCGTACCACCACCCTCACAGTACCACACCCCGACGTACTCACGACGACTGTGACCCCTCGATGTCAAGTAACTCCCTTGGTACTTACGGTCCTTAGTCTGCTTGTCTTCAGCAAACTGTTTGTGGGCTTTCTTGTGCATCATCTTTAGAAGAGGCTTCTTTCTGGGATGACAGCCATGCAGACCAATTTGATGCAGTGTGCAACGTATGGTCTGAGCACTGACAGACTGACCCCCCACCCCTTCAACCTCTGCAGCAATGATGGCAGCACTACATCTATTTCCCAAAGACAACCTCTCGATATGATGCTGAGCACGTGCACTCAACTTCCTTGATCGACCATGACGAGGCCTGTTCTGAGTGGAACCTGTCCCGTTAAACCATTGTATGGTCTTGGCCACAGTGCTGCAACTCAGTTTCAGGGTCTTTGCAATCTTCTTACAGCCTAGGCCATATTTATGTAAAACAACAATTCTTTTTTTTCAGATCCTCAGAGAGTTCTTTGCCATGAGGTGCCACGTTGAACTTCCAGTGACCAGTATGAGAGAGTGAAAGCGATAACACCAAATTTAACACACCTGCTCCTCATTCACACCTGAGACCTTGTAACATGAATAAGTCACATGACACTGGGGAGGGAAAATGGCTAATTAGGCCTAATTTGGATATTTTTACTTAGGGGTGTACTCACTTTTGTTGCCAGCGGTTTAGACATTAATGGCTGTGTGTTGAGTTATTTTGAAGGGACAGCAAACTTACACTGTTATACAAGTTGTACACTCACTACTTTGTAGCAAAGTGTCATTTCTTCAGTGTTGCTACATGAAAATATATAATAAAATGTTTACAAAAATGTGAAGGGTGTACTCACTTTTGTGAAATACTGTATATATATTGTTACCATTTGTTACCTAGCCACAGAAATATTGCAGTAAAGACAATCTTTGTGTTTTATCATAACGTGTGTGGTTTCATTGGTCCTTGCGCTTACACTATTGCCAGGTGTGCCAGAGGGGCTGAGGCTATTCTTGTGGTTGAGCGGCAGAGTACGGGACTGAACATACTTAAGCAGCTCCTGCGGGGGTAGTGCTACAAACAGAATGCACAAACTGTGCAGGGACAGCAACAACGAAGACTCATTCAGATAGCGCTGCCAGGCAGATTAGCAGTCTAGAACCTTTTACTGCACACCAGAAAAATATCTTAATTGCAGTCAACAACATGATGTGGGAGTGATTGTGAGCTATTCCTACACTGTACAGCCCAAGCTGGCTATGCAGAAATTGATCCCTGACGGGAGCAGTCATCTAAAGGCATCTGCAGGCAACTCTAGGTACCTGCCTTGACTGTTCAGTACAGTAAGGCTGGGTTCATATATTTGCAGTGCACTACCATGTTAACATTTGTTTTGAATGGGCTGCTAGCATGCTGCAATGTACCTAAATATGCACTTTTTTCAGTGCACCACAAGTCAGTGGTTCATATTTGGAAGTTGTTTTGCCTGGAATGCAGGTCAGTTGTGGTGCATTGGAGTGGCATTCAAAATGAACACACCACCACAGTGTAGCAAAGTTCACACGTTACTGCAAGTATGCCAACCTTAGGGAACTCACAGGTTTATTGTGATGAAAACTACCAACTGTCATTTGGTCGTCATCTACAGTATTTTACCTACAGCAACAGCTAACATACTATAGCCTATGCATTGCACAGCACAGTTAGTATTTATTTTAAATAATGCAAGTTTTGTGCCTTTTTTGATTTGGTACAGTGGTCCTTTAAAACCTGTTCTAGTCCTATTTATGGTATGCCTCCATTTTCCATTTTTGCTATAGCAGTACCAGGACATTAACTAGCTAGAACGGGTATAACTGCACATTCAATCTCAGTCAGGTCAAAACTTATGATGGATCCTAGAGGGTCTATACAGCATATTTTACGAAAAGCAGACTATAAAAAACACTTCCCAATTTGTCAAAATGTTTGAATATATACCATAAATATAACCCTGCACACAGCTGTTATTTTGCATAGGTGGAGAGAGGTAACACAAAACAAGGACAATAATATGTAAGGAATTTTCTCTGGTTTTAGCAATAGACCTTCTTACTGCGTTCTCCCTGGAGCATTCTCTGTCTTCCTTTTAACAACTTAAAAAATAATTTTGAGTAACACAACTTTTTTGCAATTTAACCACTTGGTGCTGTCATGGTAACAAGCAAACATGTTGCAGTAATTCTAAATTTCTAGGTCGGGCTTGAAGTTCAAAGTCCGACTTCCACAATAAAAAAATAAGTTCCCAAACAACTGAAGAAAAAAAATGCTGTTTTTGTTGCAATACTCACCTTTTCCCAGGAACTGTGGAAACGTTGCTCTATCCAATTATATTGATCCACTTTAAAGTTTGGGGTTGAATGATGGCCAGCATTATTCAATCACTTTGTGTGAGCCCAGGTAGTCAGTGAACCAAATACTGGGATAGGGTATGTATGTATGCTTTAATTTGTAAAAATTTAGATGCAGGGAGGAATGGGGGTGGGGTAAAGGGAGAACCGGAGATGGCTTGAATGCATACTGAAAAAAAACAATGTACCCCCTAAAAACAAAATACATAAAGGGTTCTAATTTTACTACTCCATGCCTTTGCAGTCATTTGTCAAAATGAAATGACTGGTGCACTTTAAACAGGACTTTTACGTCTACTTTATGCTTCTTTAAAAAAACAATTCTATATGTATGTTACTTTTCTGTTTGACACATCTGAAACAGATGCGAAAAATAAAAAAAAAATGGTAAAAAGCGTTAATTTTGTACATATTTACAACTTCCACATGGTTTAAAAGAATAAAAATCATTTCCGTCTAAGGAAGCAATTTTGCTGAAGAAACAAACAGTTTTCTTAAACATTAGGATGATAAATTATTGTTAACTTCTGTTAAATGCACTAACTAGCAAACTAACTGCATCTTCATTCACAAGCTACAACTATAAAGCACAATTAGGCCCTATAAATAACACAGTGTAGAGTTTGTTTCTTTATCTAAGAAATGGCAGTAAAATGATTTTTAGAATTACTAAAAATAAAAATGGCTTCATTTTCCCTTCACGTTTCAAAGTTAATCATCTCATTTGTTTGGAAGACTAAATGTGTATTTCTTCCCTTGAGCTCAGACAGTATTGATTGAAATCTTTGTGCCAAAAATATATTTCTTAAACACATCATAGCAAACTAGCTCATCTCCAACAATTTTGGATGTTTTAAGGCCTATACCTGCAATATACTGTAGAGTGTCAAGCATTTCATGCATAATTAAATATCAGAAGTCATAATTGTCAGTCCACCCAAAGGTAATATTTTAGCAATTTCATAGGTAAAGACTAGTGGATTGAGTCAGCCCTTTGGATTCTTATATATTTTGGATACTCCAGCAGCAGTGTGTGGGAAATGCATTTGCATCTATTTGTAAAGCCTATGCTGATCTCAGGTTAACAGTTTTTTATTATGCTGCCAACTGGTGACCATTTTTTGGATTACATGTTACTTTCAGTATTTCCTTTCCCCTTCTTGTGAGGTAATTTCCTTTTCCTTTGTAGGGGCTTTAGAAATCCTTCCTCCCTTACAAGACACACATTGGGGCTTGGAAAATCAATACTCCTTTATGACCACCTAAAACACTTCTATATCAAGTCCACTGCATCTAATTGTATTCAATCAGAATTCTGCATGCAATAAAGACATTCATGAATTTCAAGTGTTTGGTCAGTTCAGCATTCTGATGAACATTGTCATCAGTCATTGTCTCTGCTATATTCAGGCCAGGCATAGAGGTCTCAGAAAGGGATTGTCACTATAACAAAATGTGGAGTCCTAGCTATAGAACAGTTCTGTAGCTATGTGGAAAAGACCTTGATCCCTCTAATATAGGCACCACATTGGTGTTCTCTTTCACAAGTTGTCTTTTGTTTTGAATTTTTGCAGACTTGATTTCCTTTTTACATATTTTGTTCTTTGTAACTTTCAAATAATGATTCCTTCATTTTTATATTTTTTAAATGCCCTTTTCCTATTCTTTATGGCTTTTTTTGCCTTGTACATGAGCCAAATAGGTTTTACTTTTACCCTTTTAAACGTTATATTTTGCATACAGTCAATCTGAAGCATTCCCATTTCTATGCTATGTTTTTTCATGACAATATTCCCTCCCAGTTTAAGTTTGGTACAGCTTAAATTAAATTAATTCATGTTATGGTCACCGCTACCAAGATATTATTTTATATAAAACATTAGTAATAAGCTACATATTTTTTGAGATTAACAGGTCCGGCAGAGCACAATTTCTAGTTGGGGCTTCTATAAACTGTACCATAAAATGATCTTGTAATAGGTTTATACTTTTCCACCCTTTTATTGTTACAGCACTGCCATTACACCAGTCAATTTCAGGGTAGTTAAAACCTCCCATTATTGCCGCAGTTTCAGCTCGTGCAGCCCTTTCTATCTGTGCAAGGAGCTGAGTCTCTACGTTGCAACAAACTCCAATAATTACCTTTGCAGTACACACACTCATATGCAATTCCACCTATTATGCCTCAGCACCATCTCCAAGGTCCTCTTTCACACTCAGGAAAATTCCTTATGCCCTGCCATAACCCACTCTGATCTTCCCCCATTGCACCCTCTATTAGTGTCTGACCCATGTCTTACTTGTGCCCCATTATATTCTATTTTTTCTTTCCCCTCAATCCTAGTTTAAATACTCCCCCTAACCTTTCCAAAAACCTCTGTCCCTAGCACACCACAACCCTTTCCATTTCCAAGTACAAGCCATCTTTGGCATATAGGTTGTACCCCAATGAAAAGTCAGCCCAATGCTTTAGAAAACCAAATCATTCCCTCTTACACTGGGTTCTTAGCAATGCATTTAGATCTCTAAGCTCCTGCTGTCTTTCTTGTGTTGCTCATGGCACATGCAATATTTCAGAGAAAATATACTTCTCTTCAACTTGCAGCCTAGTTATTTATGTTACTTCTTAACCGGTTCCCAAGCATCTCGCGTATATTTACTGCTGCGCTGTGGCAGCGTAGCGAGAATCGCCTGCGGCTCGGGCGGACCCGATGTCTGCCGGTGAGCTGCGATGACCTGGCAGAGAGAAAGCATGGGGAACCACCGATGTAAACATGGTGGTTCCCCGCTCTGTCAATGGGCATTTAAAAGATCTGCTGATCCCTGTCACTGGGATCAATTAGATCAATTAGATCTCTTATGCCCATGGTAGCCCAGCCCCCTCACAATTAGAACAAGCCTAGGGAACACAGTTAACCCCTAGATCACCCCCTGCAGGTTAACCCCCTCACTGCCAATGACATTTATACAGTAATCAGTGGATATTTACATTTCTGATTGCTGTATAAATGTCATTGGTCCCAAAAAAGTGTCAAAAATCTCTGACATGTCTGCCTCAATATCAAAGTCCCGATAAAAATCACAGATCGCCGCCATTACCAGTACAAAAAAAATTGTAAAAACGGCAGAAATTAATTCTCATGTTTTATAAAAGCGGCAACTTTCGCGCAAACCAATCAATAGACGGCGATTGCTATTTTTTTTACCAAAAATATGAGCAAGAATATAAATTGGCCAAAACCGATGAATAAATTCGTTTTTTTATATATTTCATTTGGATTTGTATTTTAGCAAAAAGTAAGAAATATTGTATTTTTGCAAAATTGTCGCTCTTTTTTTGCTTATAGCGGTGATCAGAAATGATGCAGAGGTCATCAAATCCCACCAAAAGAAAGCTCTATTTGTGGGAAAAAAGAACGCAAATTTAGTATGGGTACAACGTCGCACGACCGTGCAATTGTCAGTTAAAGTGACGCAGCGCCAAATCGCAAAAGTGCTCTGGTCCTAAAATGGGGAATCCTTCCGGGGGTGACGTGGTTAAGGATCCTCCAATTTCCATGTATTCTTTCATTGATCATAACATGAATCAAAACAGATGGGTCATGCCCAGCCCCTCCCAGGAATTTATCTACTCGATCCATCACATACCAAACCTGGCACAAAGGGAGACAAACTATTCAGTTGAGGTGATCCTGGTAACAAATTATTCCATCAATCCTGTTGATTATAGAATCTCCAATTACCAGCAACTGTCTAGGCCAGGCTCAAAAGTCTACTCTCCACTACCACCCACCTGTGTAAGCTGATCCTGACCTTCTGCAGACTATGCCCAGGATGATGACAATACGGAATGTAACAGGGCTTTTATTTTAAATAATGCGTTTCTCTATTTGAAGTTAAAAGGGATTTGGAGGCCACATTCAGCCACCTCAAGGCTTTCCACAAAAAATATAGACAATGTTGGAACATACCTGCCCAAAACAGAGACTAATCTACAAGTGAGGATGAGGAAACAACAAACCTATATGCAGGGCATATGGACAAATATAGAAGACCTGGAGGACCAAGTGTCTGAGTGGCATACCAGAGCCAACTGGCCCAGACAACCTAAAACTTATGGTAACCACTTATTCACTCCTCTGCAGAATTTACTTTTAAAAACAGAAAGAAGACATAATAAAAGCCAGGGAAACAGGAATACTTAACTATGACAGGGGCAAGTGTCACTCTTGGAACTTGACTGCTAGATATAGACCTCTTCACCCTCTAAAATGAGTACTATGAGAAGACAGTATTCACTATCACTGGGGATATATATTCCACCTTCTGGCACTTAAAACAGAACTAAACTCACCTTCCCCCACTCTCTACCTGGCACTGACATTTTCACCTGGGTTCTGGGGCTGTACATTCTAAACAAGATTGCAAAGAGACAGGTATATTTATTTGTTTTATTTCAGTGACATAGGTTGACTCGGAAATAAAGAGACTGCTTTCTTGAGTTTTTTTTCTTTTACAGTTTTTTTGTGCTTTAAAGTTGGAAATGCACTTATTCCATGCTTCCCTGCTCCCCCACATTTTTGAAAAATCTACACCTACTGGCAGTAAAGCTTGAACCCTGATTGGAACACCCTCCTCTGGTCTCTTGAGCACACAATCATGTCCTCCAAAATGGCAGTAATGTTCTCCTTGGAATGCAGGCAGAGAAACCACCTTCATTTACACAGACACTGGAGTGATTAACTTCTCATCACCCTGAGGGACCAATGCTTGATATTGTTAGATTTCCTCTCCTTTTAATACCATGATATGTTTCAGTAAAGACTAGCTGACACTCTCTTTGTTCTCCATTAACCCCAGTCTCCATATTTCATCCTCCAAATTTGTGGAAAGCCTCACATTGCATACTTTTGTCACGCTGACAACCACACAACCATGGGTGTGGTACAATACAACCATAAGCTTAATACCTTTGTATCTTCCTACAGTTTATTGTCTCTACCCATATAACAGCAGTGGCCACACAGACCCTTTACCTTTGCGCACATATGATTCCCTGAATGTAACTTTACCTATGAAGTAATGCTTCTATACCCTAATGGTACATTTTTGTTAAATATCAGACTTATGAACCACATTATTGCTGCCAAATATCCATGTATTCATAGAAACAGTACCCCTCTCTCCCCCTACAACCTGGTCCCCTAAACAAATTGGCTACTTTTAACACTACAGTTTTCTCCTACAAGGGACTTGGGTACAGACCAGGAGAAAAAGTGCTATACTCCCAGTTAAAGAACAGACTTGATTTGTAGTTGATTAAAAAAGAAACAAAAATCCCCAGCTCACTTACCAGCCAGCCGGCAACAACTCAAATTGACCTTGTCTAACAGTTCACGAGGAGATGCACTGTATACCTTCGCTACCATTGTGCTTTTTCTGGGTATCTAGTGTGTCCCTGTACCTTTAAGGAGGGGTGTGTTCCCTCCAGGCATACCTGCCCTTAATCTATCCATTATTATATATGCTTCTCCAGTTTGGGAGAATCCAGCCAGCCTGCAACAAACCGAATTGTCCCTGTCTAACAGTTCACGTTAAAAACAAGAGGTTTAATTTGCATACATTTGTAAATATATCAGTAAGCTGTAGCGGCTACATCATGGCACCCCAATGTACTGGAAAGGTATGCCTGGATGGAGCCTACCCCTCCTTAAAGGTATAGGGACACTTTGGAGCACAATAGCAGCGAAGGTATCCAGTGCGTCTCCGGCCGCACCAATTCACCAACTGTACAAACAAATGACAATCACCCCAACCTTTAACTAGTCTTTGCAACATGGAGCACATAGAAGGGCAACGCAATTCAAAAAACAAACAATAATGCCCAGCTCACTTATCAGCCAGCCGGTAACAACCCAAATTGACCTTGACAGTCTAATAATTCACAAGGGGATACACTGTATACCTTCACTACCATTGTGCTTTTTCTGTGTGTCCAGTGTGTTCCTGTACCTTTAAGGAGCATAGCATACCTGCATACCTGCCCTTAATCTATCCATTATTATATATGTTCTACAATATGGGAGACTCTCAAAATTATAGAGTCAGGAATGCAGTACACTGTGGTGTTGTCATGTGGCCACTGCAGCTTATGCATATAATTTGCAAATGTGTGCAAACCAAAACCCTTGTTTTTAACATGAACTCTTAGACAGGTTCAGTTCAGTTTGTTGTAGGCTGGCTGGTAAGATTGGGCTGTGATTTTTTGTTTGTTTTTTTGACATGCATTGCCCCAACATGTGCTCCTTGCTGCAAAGGCTAGTTATAGCTTGGGGTGGTTGCCATTTGTTTGTACATCTTTAGTTGGTCCCCTACTGAGTATGTTGTCACATGGTTGGTAATGTTCCTGTACTATAAGGACTTGGCCAAACCCACACTGTTCCCTGGCCTTATGCAGGCCTGGAACAAACTTTGCCAATTTGGAATGACCTGTTACTAAGCCTGAGACTGACTTAACCATTGTATGATATTTTATACACTGTTTGATGATTTACATGTTGTGTTTAATCTTTCTGAGACTAGTCTTGGATTTTATGTTACCTCCCCTGGACTGCTACGTTTTTGCATTTTATTAAATATGTAGTCTTGGTTGTTTTTTCAGGTTGTACATTTTATGTTGTTTTGCAGAACAAGCTCTACCTCTGTCACACTTGATCTCTCTTCCCCAGGACCCACCCCTTACTTTTCTCTGTCCTAGTGGTGTCCTAAACAACACCCTCTCAAACCAAATTGTACTTCTTTTCAGCTGACAGGGAGCCCTTGACTGTTGGTAACCATCAGTCCCCATTGGTATAAGCCTATCCTAATTGAGCGCATAGTGTGAATGCACATGTTTAACTATAATTGCTCAATAAACATTTATTCTTTAGAAAAGTAAAATTTAAAGAGTTTTAGAATGTAAAACTTACCTCAGTCAGCAGGCAAATGGACTACTACTTGAATGCTGTCTCTCATATAACCAATGATTTTGCACTGGTCCATGAATGAAATATTTCAGAATGCATTATGGATCAGACCACCGAGTGCAACAGAAATATTTTGCTTGTCTTCCATTATTGATCTCCATTTAGTTAAGTATCCGGTTTTGTTTTTTGAAATTTAATTGCAATACACTTACTCTATGTTTGTGTTTGATACACGTGCTTCTGTATGCAACGTTAAATAGTACTATACAATAGAAATCTTACTGTAAAAAAAAAGTGGTGATTTTTTTCATTATATAGTAATATGGATACTGAAATAACATAACAGTTTTAATATAAAGTAACAAAGATGTCATACTCAAAGCATACTAAAAAAACTAAAGTAAAACTAAAGACTTTTTTGTTTTGTATAGAGTGGAGAGTAATTAGAACACTTGTCTGATGTGTTTTTTTAACTTGAATTCTTTATTGATTTTCAAGAAGAGGACAATGAAGTACAAGAATATCATACAGATGTACTGTATATATGGTCAGTAAGATAATCAACTTAACCACTTGCTTACTGGGCACTTAAACCCCCCTTCCTGCCCAGACCAATTTTCAGCTTTCAGCACTGTCACTCTTTGAATGACAATTGCGCGGTCATGCAACACTGTACCCAAATTAAATATTTATAATTTTTTTCACACAAATAGAGCTTTCTTTTGGTGGTATTTAATCACTGCTGGGTTTTTTATTTTTTGCTAAAAAATGAAAAAAGCCTGAATATTTTGAAAAAAAAAACAGTTTCATAGTTTGTTATAAAATTTTGAAAACAGGTAATTTTTCTCGTTCATTGATGTGCGCTGATGAGGCTGCACTGATGGTCACTGATAGGCTTCACTGATGGGCACTGATAGACTGCACTGATGGACACTGATAGGTGCACTGATGGGCACTGATAGGTGGCACTGATGGGCACTGAGAAGCGGCACTGATGGGTGGCACTGATGGGCACTGATGGTTGGCACTAATGGGCAGCACTGAAGGGCACTGATAGGTAGCACTGAAGGGCACTGATAGGTGGCACTGATAGGTAGCACTGATAGGTGGCACTGATGGGCATTGATGGGTGATACTGATAAGCGCTGGCAGCACTGATCAGTGGCACTGATGATGAGGCACTGATGGGCATTGATTGGCAGCACTGGTGGGCATTGATAGATGGCAGTGTTGGGCAAAGGTAGGTGGCACTGTGGACACTGGTAGGTGACACTGTAGGCACTGGTGAGTACTGATAGGTGGCACTGGCAGGTAGCACTTGTAGGCACAGATGAGGCAGCCATGGCTCTCTGTGTGAGGAACCGATGTCCCTCTGACAGAAGCTGGTGATCAGCTTTTATTTCTCTCACGCTGATAGCGTGAGGAAAAAAAACGATTACCAATCTTCTGTTTACATCACGTGATCAGCTGTCATTGGCTGACAGCTGATCACGTGGTAAGGGGCCAGGATGGTAGACTCTGTGATCACAGAGCGTGCCGCGTGTGACCCGCAGGGGGCGTGCAGGCAGCTCATGCTATAGCCAATAGACGTCCTCCTGGCAATTAAGGCCCACGCTGTAGCCGTTATTCGGCTATAGCATGGGCGGGAACTAGTTAATCAAACTTCTAACAGTCTAGGAAAACACGGGCAATTGAGGGTATATAGAGGACAGGAGGTTGTGTCACCACAGGTACAAAAGTTCAGAACATAGATGAAGTTAGGCAGTTTTTCTGTCTGAATGTTATTGCTGTCTGTGCCTACATTAGATTGATTCACCCTCTCTATTTGACATGTTTACTGTTCTCATTGAAAGTGAAAGTAAAAAAAAAAATCACACATTTTGGGTTGCCCTCAGAACAGCAATAGAGGGGAAATCACCCAATGGGGATGCTAGTTTTGGTGACCTTGGTGACCAGGGATGACCTTTTAATTCCTGTTTTGGATATGGGATAGGAAGCGAAATGAATCACCCGTTATCCAAAATGTAAATAAAAAGTTTTGCCTATAGTCCTACTTACAGTGATACTAAACACCATCACACTCTTCCCAGCCTGCCTGTAGGGAAACAGTAGCAGAAGGAACTTCTTATCCTTTGCTACTGGTCACATGTTCAAAATAAGAAAAAAACAGCCTTTGGAATAGTGAGAAAAAAGAAATAATTAATATGAATAAACTGTTTTCCCCTGTCATACAAATATATAGTTAAAATCAAATCTTTATTATTTTTTTGGCAATAACACGGTGTGGGTGGATTTCTGCTAGTCACAAGTCGTGTCACACCCTCCAGAAACAGGGAGGGGAAGCCTCCATCAATCAAGATGTAATATCCCACCCCCAATGTGTTTAGCTGGTTAGTGGGAATGGAGGAGGAGGGAGGGAGAGGGGTATATGCCCACGTGTGTGACTCTATAGTGACATGGGCTGCTCAGATGTGATCTGAGGGGAGAAATACACTTAAAACTGAGCATGTGCACTAGCTGCCAACCCTGCTCTGCAAAATCTCCAACTGCAGAGGGCACATGGACAGGAGGGGGAGACAGAACAGCAGGATCAACCAATTTTTTTTTTTGCAGAATACAGCAAATTAATCCCACAGTAGCAGCATGTAATATACCATTTATTGATATTTTTTAATGATTCTGGTTTAATGACACTTTAACTGCTTGCCAACCAGCCGCCGCAGTTTTACTGCGGCAGGTTAGCACGGCTGCAAAAATTGCAGTCATTGTACGTCACGTGCGTACACAGCTCCCACTCGCAAGCGAGGGAGCCAACCAGTGGGTCCGGTGGACTCGATGTCCGCTGGCCACCCACGATCGCTCCAGAGACAGGCTGAACGGGGATCTGACAGTGTAAATAAAGCAGATCCCCATTCTGTCAGGGGAGTAGAGAGAGGTCATCTGTTCCCAGTGAACAGGAACAGCGATCTCTCTCCTCCACCAGTCAGCCCAGCCCAGTTAGAAACACCTCCCAGGGAACACACTTGATCGCCCCCTAGTGTTAAACCCTTCCCTGACAGTGATATTTATACAGTAATCAGTGCATTTTTATAGAACTGACCGCTGTATAAACGCCACTGGTCCCAAAAAAATGTAAAAAGTGTACGATCTGTCTGCCGCAATGTCGCAGTCCCACTAAAAATCGCAAATCACCGCCATTACTTGTAAAAAAAAAAATAATAAAAATGCCATAAATCTATCCCCTGTTTTGTAGACGCAGTAACTTTTGCTCAAACCAACATCCATATAATATTGGGAATTTTTTATCAAAAATATGTAGAAGAATACACATTGGCCTAAACTGAGGAAGAAATTTGTTTTTTTACATTTTTTTTACGGATATGTATTATAGAAAAAAGTAAAAAATATTGTGTTTTTTTTTTTCAAAATTGACACTCTTTTTTTGTTTATAGCGCAAAAAATAAAAACTGCAGAGGTGATCAAATACCACCAAAAGAAAGTTCTATTTGTGGGAAAAAAAGGACATCAATGTTGTTTGGGTACAACGTCGCACGGCCGCGCAATTGTCAGTTAAAGCGACGCAGTGCCAAATCGCAAAAAATGGTCTGGTCAGGAAGTGAGTAAATCCTTCTGGGGCTGAAGTGGTTAAGGACACTCAGGGACACATCCCCTTTTGTGAGTTATAATGACTGGGTTGATGTATGAGAAAATGTTCTATTGAGAACCAATAATTATTTTTGATTGCTAAAGGGAACAAAAAATGTTCCGTGTTTTCATAAATCAGTCTTCTTTCTCAAATGTTACTTTATGCAAAAGACATACCGCCTAAGAACGAGTCTCAGAGACATCAATTTGGTAGAAATGGTGATGAGTAAGGAATACATGAACATGGCTAACATGATTAAAGCGGTTGCAAACCTTTCACATGAAAAATGAAGGTTAAGCTATGTAATATATAACTTTTTTTTTTCAAACTAAAAGCTACTATTTGTTACTGCAAAGTCTGATGCATCCACTGTGCACTGTGAAACTTTACTTAACCACTTCAATACTATGCACTTAGAACACTTTACTACCAGACCAATTTTCAGTTTTCAGTGCTGTTGCGCTTTGAATGACAATTGCACGGTCGTGCGATGTTGTACCCAAACAGATTTTTTATCATTTTGTTCCCACAAATAGAGCTTTCTTTTGGTGGTATTTGATCACCCCTGTGGTTTTTATTTTTTGCGCTACAAATAAAAAAATACCGAAAATTTTGAAAAAAAAAAATTCTCTATTTTTGTCACAAAACTTTGTAAATAAGTAAATTTTCTCCATCACTGGTGGGCACTGATGAGGCTACACTGACAGGCACTGATGTGGCAGTACTGATTGGCACTGATGAGGCGGCACTGATGAGGTGGCACTTATATGCAGCAATGATGAACACTGTTAGGTGGCACTGATAAGCAGCACTGACGGGTACTGATAGGTGGCACTGATATACAACACTGATGGGCACTGATATGCAGCACTGACGGACACTGCTAGGTGGCACTGATAAGCAGCACTGACGGGTACTGATAGGTGGCACTGATATACAGCACTGATGGGCACTGATATGCAGCACTGACGGACACTGCTAAGCGGCACTGATGGGCACTTATAGACAGCACTGATTGGCACTCATAGGCGGCACTGGGCACTGATAGGTGGCACTGATGGGCACTGATAGGTGGGCACTGGTAGGTGGCAATGGTGGGCATATATATTGATAGGGGCTCATTCCCTGGTGGTCTAGGGTGGCATCTGAGGGTGCACTGAGTGCCATCCACATTGGGCACTATATCTCTTACCTGGTGGTCTAGGGGGGTCTCCCTGGTGGTCCCTGGTCGGCTCCCTGGTGGTCCTTGGTCAGCTCCCTGGTGGTCCTGGGTGGGCACATCCCCGGTGGTCCCTGGGCAGGCTCCCTGGTGGTCTAGGGTGGCGATCCGAGGGAGGGCTGTGCTGATAAATCATCAGCAGAAACCCTCCTTGTCAGGAGAGCAGCCGATCGGCTCTCCACTCCTCAGGTCTGCAGACCTGAGTACAGGAAAGCCGATAAACGGCTTTCCTGTGTTACACTGTGACCAGCCGTGATTGGTCACGGCTGGTCACATGGTAAAGTGCTTCAGATCGAAGCGCTTTACCGAGATCGGTATTGCAGGGGGTCAGACTGACCTCCCACACCACCGATCGCCGCGATGCGCGCCCCCCCGGGCGCACGGCGGCTTGTTATCCTGAGGACGTCATATAACGTCCAGTCAGGATAACTAAGCCACTTCCCGGCCGTCATTTTGCATACGGCGGTCGGGAAGTGGTTAACATAGAAGCCAGAGTAGGAGGGGAGTCACATTGTGGAGATGGGAACTGCAGGCATCCAATACACATGGAAGTGATAGAAGCTGAAGATTCCAATGTATGCTGTTGCTCTGCAAGAAAGAGAAGACTGGACTTCAGAGTTGGTTCTAAAAAGTATTATTAATTAATTTTAAAATGTTCTTATGTATTTATTTAAATTTTTTTCTTCTTTTTTGTTTAGTTTTTTTTTTTTTTTTTAGTGATGATGTTCCTTGAAGCAGAGAGATTCTTCAACACATGAGGAAAGACACAGGCGATTCTGGCCCACCAGAGTACACCTATTACTGAAATATCTATTACTTTTAGGTAGATGGGCATCTTTAAGCTTTTTAGTATGATATTACCTATGAGAATACAACTGTCATGTACCTGGTAGAGATCGAGCTGTAGTGGGGGCTTGTCTTGTACCCCTTGTCCAACACCCCTGGTAGTAATGAGCTGGTATAACAGGCAGCGCCAGATGAAGTTTGCAGGAAGTGGATGACCGTGGATCACCAGGCAGGTACCAGGAACTAAAACAAGATGAAGCTTGATAAGCGGGCAGGAGCATAGCCAGGACAAAAGCAAAAAGATCATCAACAGCCGGGTAGCCGAGAAGATACAGGAACATAAGATGGAGGCAGGCTGAGGTTGTTACACAGTGGGGCAGCGAGACACCGAAGCACAAGACAGGAGCAATGTCAGAGTACAAGCCGAGGTCACAAAATGGAGGCAGGAATCCAGAGATTGGTCAAGAGCAAGTCAGGTCCTGCACAGGTAGGCAGATATAGCAAGTCAAGGCTCAGGTTAACCAGGAACAAGCTGAAGACCACTCAGCAATCTGTTAATGCCATAGTTTACCTTACATAGGCCTTTGGCGCCAGTGCGTGTACATGTGCGCGTGTTCTCACATGCATGCACATATGTACACTCCGTCTTGTGCACATGCTAATACGTTTGTGCGTGCATGCTAATGCCCATTCTGGATTGAGCCTTTGCTCAGAATTATGAGCAAATCCATGAAATAGCCTTATGGTTCCAACTGAGCCTCCCTTACAGCAACAGTTGTCTGCTCTCACCAGGGCAGGGAACTAAGGGACTAGGACATTGGATCATAGACACATTCTAATCCACATGCATTGGTCCATGGACAAAGTGGGTACTCATTAGGTTAATACAGAGGGAGTCCACTCTTCCTCCTGCTTGGTATGGAAGATCCAGTGAAATATGAATCAATAAAACTGGAGGCTTCCAATGCATCCAGGCACCACAGCATGTCACAGGACTCAAACAGCTTGTACTTATGATTCCTGAGATTGGAGGGGCAACCAGGGGAGCCATTGACCTAACCATACAATCAAAATCCTTTTGCAAACTAAGTGTGAGTTACTGCACCCTGACGAAGGTGAGAACCTGATTTTCCCCCTTTCTTTTTTTTTTAAATATATTTTAAACTTTTGCAGAAAATCCAGAAGAAGCTGCTAGTGACATGAAACCGAGATGAGAATGATATAAATAATCAGCCACTGTTTTGGTATATGGTTCATCTCCACTGAAGCAGCAAAGTTTTTATACATGCCACTCAAATTAGTTAAGTGGCAGGCATGTCATATTTCACAATTCATTTCTGGCTCGTTTCTATCTTCAGAAGTTCCCAGATTTTAGTATCTGTAATTCCACGCTACCAGCTAGATCCTGTGATGGGAACACTATGCAAAGTCAATTAAGCTGGGAAATCTCTCAGACAGATGAAATAGTTTGAGACATTTTTCTCATGTGAATGTTTCTGAGGCTGGGCACTGGCTAAGCCTGGTATTGCAGTGGGAGATGTGCATTATAGTTTCCTCCCGTTTATTTTATTTCACAGAATGATGCCAGCACGACATTGGGAATAAAATGAATCACACTATCTTTAACTGTTTGCGAGGCAAAATAAGTAATATAACGATCTGTCATTTCACAGTTTTGAATAAAGCAACTGACACTATGACACCATTAACCCCTTTACAACCAGAGGTCATTGAAGCCCAGATGTCCAAACCAAATTTAGCAGCTTCAGTATGAATCATTTGCTTAGGAATAACTCTATGATTACTTTGTCTACCTAAATACAATATATTTTTTTTTAAGTCAGCATGCATTGATAAACTGCACAATAACCTTATGGATAAGTTGCATAATAATATAATTTTTATATATGTTTTAAGGTCATATAAGGCTTTTATCGCCACCCTGTTTAAATATAACCCTGTTCTGTTTTACAGTAAAGGCTCACAAAAATCAAAACATTGAAAATATAAAAAAAAAATGTTTTCAATTTTTTTTTAAGTTAATGTATTATTATTGTTATTTTAGTACTGTTATATACATTTATTGTTGTATCTGACAATTACAACATTAAATGGCATGGCAGATGCCACTGCTGGCTGAAAGTGGTACCCACATGTTGAGTGCAATGTCAGCAGCATCAGG
>BLSH010254914.1:79532-91652 GCA_018402905.1 Glandirana rugosa
CCCCCCCCCCCCCGTTGACGTCGACCCTAGTCACGACGTCGGATACACACCTAGACGGCTGCAGCACTGATCCCAGCTGCAGTTGCCCCCCCCCCCCCACCTCTAAGACCAAGAACTTAGCGATCAAACGACACTGATTGCTCAGCTCTCGGTCCTCAGCCTGCAGAGAGCTGGTGACTGTCAGTCACCAGCTCTCTGCTCTGACCCTCCAGTGCTCACTGGAGTGCTTCGCTGTGGAGGGGGCAGGAGCTTGCTGAGAGGCTGAACCAGCTGCTGGTCCAGGTTTCTGGGTGGATCCAGACCACATGGTCAGAATCTTTTCAGAGCCTGAACTGGCTCTGTGGCGTCAGCTGTTGGCGGACTTTAGCCCACTGTGGGTGGAAAACAGGTCACAGGAGGGCAGAACTAACTGCACTCCTGTGACCCACAGGAAAAGTATAACCAAAAACGTCTGCCCATACTTCTCCTTTAGGTGACATGCTATAGTATTCTTCATTCCTGTTCCAGCAGCTAAATAAAAGGTAGCAAAATGTAATATAATGTATTGTGAGAAGTACTTGAAAGAAGAATAATAACCATAAAAGATATGAAAATAAACACACAAATATGGTCCGCGCAACAAAAAAAAAAAAAAAAGGAATTAAAGACGTCAGTGTGTATATAGTAGCACACTTTTCATAGTTCTAGTTATTTTTGGCCAGCTATAGAAATTAGATGTTCATTGTTCTATCAAACTAGCTGCAGTTAGAAGAATTTCACTGCTGAAGTGAGAGGTGTCTGTGTAATGTACAGTTAGGTCCATATATATTTGGACACAGGCACAATTTTCATACAGTTGGCTCTGTATGCCACCAGAATAAAAGTAAAATGAAATAATCCAAATTCATTTGAAGAGCAGACTTTCATCTTTAATTCAAGGGGTTGAACATAAATATCAAGAGGATATTTAGGAACTGCAACCATTTTAATACACAGCCCCACCATTTTCAGGGGTTCAAATATAATTGGACAAATGAATATAATCATAAATAAAATGTTCATTTTTAATATTTTGTTGAGAATCCTTTACTGGCTATGACTGCCTGAAGTCTGGAACCCATGGACATTACCAAAGACTGGGTTTCCTTCTTTCTGATGCTTTGCCAGGCTCTAACTGCGGCTGTCTTCAGTTATTCTTTGTTTGTGGGTCTTTCTGCCTTTAGTTTTGCCTTCAGCAAGTGAAATGCATGCTCAATTGGGTTGAGATCAGGTGATTGACTCGGCCATTGCAGAATATTCCACTTCTTTTCCTTCAAAAGCTCCTGGGTTGCTTTTGCAGTGTGTTTTGGATCATTGTCCATCTATACTGTGAAGCGCTGTCCAATCAACTTTGCTGCGTTTGGCTGAATCTGGGCTGACAGTATATCTCTAAACAATGCAGAATTCATCCTGGCGGCTTCTGTCTTCTGTCACATCATCAATAAACACCAATGGCCCAGTGCTACTGGAAGCCATGCATGCCCATGCCATCACACTGCCTCCACCATGTTTTACAGATGACGTTGTGTGCTTTGGATAATGAGCTGTTCCAAGCCTTCTCCACACTTTTTTTCCCATCATTCTAGTACAGATTAATCTTGGTTTCATCCATCCAAAGAATGCTTTTCCAGAACTGGTCTGGCTTTTTTAGATGTTTTTTTGGCAAAGTCTAATCTGGCTTTTCTATTCTTCATGCTTATGAATGTTTTTCACCTTGTGGTGAACCCTCAGTATTTGCTCCCGTGAAGTCTTCTCTTGATTGTAGACTTTGACAATGATGCTCCCCCCTCAAGGATAGTGTCCTTTACTTGTCTGGATTTTGTGAGTTTTTCTTTACCATAGAGAGGATCCTGCGATCATCCCCCACTGTTGTCTTCTGTGGATGTCCAGGCCTTTTTATGTTGCTGAGCTCACCAATGCATTCTTCCTTCCTCAGATTGTACCAAACCGTTGATCTGGCCACTTCTAATGTTGCTGCAATCTCTCTGATGGATTTGTTTTGTTTTTGAATCCTTACAATGGCCTGTTTCATTTGCATGGACAGCTCCTTTGAACGCATGATGTAGGTTCACAGCAATAGATTCCAAATGCAAATACCATACTTAGAATCAACACCAGACCTTTTACCTGCTTAATTGATGAAGAAATAACGAAGGAGTAGCCCACACCTGGCCATGAAACAGCTTTTGATTAAACTGTCCAATTATGTTTGGTCCCTTAAAAAAAGGGGGGTGGCTATTCTTAGGAACTGCAATTCCTAAACCCTTCCTCCAATTTGGCTGTACATACCCTTGAATTAAACCTGAGAGTGTGCACTTTCAGCCCATATCCATTATATAAATATAGCTTGAATATGTTGTGGCAAATACCTGAAAAAACTAAATTTGTGCCTGTGTCCAAATATATATGAACCTAACTGTATTTATACCGCAGTATAAATATTAGTCTAACAAATGTTTAATAATGATATCATGGAATCCAATGGGTTCATTTTGACCAACAAGCATGCTTGGTCAGAATCATATATGTTAATGACACCAACATTCTTAGAATGATTGCGCAGATGTCAGATATTCTGACCGCCATGTATAGTTCTGAAATAGTTGTAGCAATAAATAGCATTATGAGAGAGGGGATTATTTACCTGTTGTGCTGGAAAGAGAGATGGAACACAAGCATCGTTAGTCTCTAAGGATGGTTTTAGGGCACACAAAATAATATTTTACAGTGTTGATAAAGATTATGATCTGGAATTGACATACTCTTTAAGACAATACCCAGATCACAGAATAATCTATTGTTCTTTAATGTCTTGAGATAAGTGGCACTCACAACATGGCAAGCAGTGTACCAATGGTAACAGTAGAAGCGCTAACGCCTTGCAAATCATTATGAGGAAAAAAACAGTTTGCCATACTTTGCACGGTTTGAATAGAAGAGTGCAGATTGACAGATGGTATGCTAAACACAGTCAATGCAAATGTACACATTACACAATATCACCCAGAATAACACACTTTAAATGACAGTTATAGAAACAGAAGAGTGACGGCAGAAAAAAAAGATCAAGTGGTCCATCGAGTCTTCCACATTTTTTAATTTATTTTTTGGGGTTTTTGTTTATTTTTACTTTTTTTTGTCTGAGTAATTACAAATTTTATATGAGCTAATTTATTGTACATATATGTTAGATACTTAGTATGTATAATTGTTTACCCAAGGAGGAAGATATTTCACTGCATTGATTACTGTGTATGATATTTTAACCATATACAGTCCAATAGACAGGATTATCCCTCTAATCAGGGAATATACAGTATATACCGTGTATGTACACTATATATATCTATATCTATATAGATAGATATAGATATATATATATATTGTGGGGGGTTAGCTTTAACTCAATGGGGATCACCTTCCCTGGAAAAAGATAATCCAAAAGGCAGGTTTTTCTTAAAATCTAACTGCATCCAGGTTTATTTACAAGGTTACATGTAAAAATCAAATAAACAGAAAATAAATCCTTACCATCCAGGCACTAACTTAACATATCCAGTTTTCCTAACTCAGAAGTGAAGGACTTTTCCCAGTCACCTACAAAACAAACATAATGCAAACCTTTTTGTTTCAATCACAAAGCAAAGTTCAGTTCAACAGCTCTCTCAGGCTTTGGTTTCCTGAGTCCAGGTCAAGAGCCATCATCTGATCCAGACCTGCTTCCTTTATACCACCTGTTGATGGACACAAGTGGACTGCAAAATCTGGTCCGGAACCAACCTTGCCAAGGTGGCTGGTAAAACCCAGACCTGATTCCACCTTAGTGTTCTTTAAGTGAATATAAAGTCCATTGATCACCTCGCCTTTCATAAAGCTGCAATATATATATATATATATATATATATATATATATAATGAACATCGGAACAATAGTTCCTTTACTGAACCGATCCATGTGATACACCTGTGTGGTTACACCCTGGGGGTATGGTATATACAGTCAGGTCCATAAATATTGGGACATCGACACAATTCTAATCTTTTTGGCTCTATACACACAATGGATTTGAAATGAAACAAACAAGATGTGCTTTAACTGCAGACTTTCAGCTTTAATTTGAGGGTACTTACATCCAAATCAGGTAAACGGTGTAGAAATTACAACAGTTTATATATGTGCCTCACACTTTTTAAGGGACCAAAAGTAATGGGACAATTGGCTGCTCAGCTGTTCCATGGCCAGGTGTGTGTTATTCCCTCATTATCCCATTTACAAGAAGCAGTTAAAAGGTCCAGAGTTCATTTCAAGTGTGCTATTTGCATTTGGATCTGTTGCTGTCAACTCTCAATATGAGATCCAAAGAGCTGTCACTATCAGTGAAGCAAGCCATCATAAGGCTGAAAAAACAAAACAAACCCATCAGAGAGACAGCAAAAACATTAGGTGTGGCCAAATCAACTGTTTGTTTGGTTTGGTCAACTATGGAAAACAACTGTGGTGGATGACCGAAGAATTCTTTCCCTGGTGAAGAAAACACCCTTCACAACAGTTGGCTAGATCAAGAACACTCTCCGGGAGGTAGGTGTATGTGTGTCAAAGTCAACAATCAAGAGAAGACTTCACCAGAGTGAATACAGAGGGTTCACCACAAGATGTAAACCATTGGTGAGCCTCAAAAACAGGAAGGCCAGATTAGAGTTTGCCAAACAACATCTAAAAAAGCCTTCACAGTTCTGGAACAACATCCTATGGACAGATGAGACCAAGATCAACTTGTACCAGAGTGATGGGAAGAGAAGAGTATGGAGAAGGAAAGGAACTGCTCATGATCCAAAGCATACCACCTCATCAGGGAAGCATGGTGGTGGTAGAGTCATGGCATGGGCATGTATGGCTGCCAATTGAACTGGTTCTCTTGTATTTATTGATGATGTGACTGCTGACAAAAGCAGTAGGATGAATTCTAAAGTGTTTCGGGCAATATTATCTGCTTATATTCAGCCAAATGCTTCAGAACTCATTGGACGACACTTCACAGAGCAGATGGACAATGACCCGAAGCATACTGCGAAAGCAACCGAAGAGTTTTTTAAGGGAAAGAAGTGGAATGTTATGCAATGGCCAAGTTAATCACCTGACCTGAATCCGATTGAGCATGCATTTCACTTGCTGAAGACAAAACTGAAGGGAAAATGCCCCAAGAACAAGCAGGAACTGAAGACAGTTGCAGTAGAGGCCTGGCAGAGCATCACCAGGGATGAAACCCAGCATCTGGTGATGTCTATGCATTCCAGACTTCAGGCTGTAATTGACTGCAAAGGTTTTGCAACTAAGTATTAAAAAGTGAAAGTTTGATTTATGATTGTTAATCTGTCCCATTACTTTTGGTCCCTTAAAAAGTGGGAGGCACATATACAAACTGTTGTAATTCCTACACCGTTCACCTGATTTTTATGTAAATACCTCAAATTAAATCTGAAGGTCTGCAGTTAAAGCACATCTTGTTTGTTTCATTTCAAATCCATTGTGGTGGTGTATAGAGCCAAAAAGATTAGAATTGGTGTCGATGTCCCAATATTTATGGACCTGACTGTATGGTCAAGATGTTTAGTATATGGTTACACACAACTTGATGAAGGACAGGTTTTGTCTGAAACTGTACAGTCTCTGTTGCCATCACATGTTTTGAATCTGAAGAATATGATCCAGTAAAGGAACTTTTGCAAGTGGAGAAGTGTGTTCTGACATTTGCATTATACACATTGGTGGTCAATTGGGAGTCCACTGTGGCACATCTCCTAGAAGAACTCTCAGAAATCCAAGAGGGATGACTCACCTAATTAACTGGTATATACAGTTTCTCACAAATAAATTGTAAATATTGTATTATATCTTTTCATGTGACAACACTGAAGAAATGACACTTTGCTACAATGAAAAGTAGTGAGTGTACAGCTTGTATAACTCAGAACAGGCCTCGCCATGATTGACCAAAGAAATTAAGTGCATGTGCTCAGCGTCATATCCAGAGGTTGTCTTTGGGAAATAGACGTATGAATGCTGCCAGCATTGCTGCAGAGGATGAAGGGGTAGGGGGTCAGCCTGTCAGTGCTCAGACCATACACTGCACACTGCATCAAATTGGTCTGCATACTGTGGCATACTGAAGCAGAGCATGATCCCCTCCCTCCGGAGACTGGGCCACAGGGCAGTATTCCAACATGATAACAACCCCAAGCACACCTCCAAGATGGCCACTGCCTTGCTAAAGAAGCTGAGGGTAAAGGTGATGGACTGGCCAAGCATGTCTCCAGACGTAAACCCTATTGAGCAACTGTGGGGCATTCCTAAACGGAAGGTGGAGGAGTGCAAGGTCTCTAACATCCACCAGCTCCGTGATGTCGTCATGGAGGAGTGGAAGAGGACTCCAGTGGCAACCTGTGAAGCTCTGGTGAACTCCATGCCTAAGAGGGTTAAGGCAGTGCTGAAAAATAATGGTGGTCACACAAAATATTGACACTTTGTGCCCAATTTAGACATTTTCACTTAGGGGTGTACTCACTTTTGCTGTCAGCAGTTTAGACATTAATGGCTGTGTGTTGAGTTATTTATGAAAATAAATATTTACAAAAATGTGAGGGGTGTACTCACTTTTGTGAGATACTGTACACAAGGTTGATATTTGTTTGCCAAAAACAACATAAATCATCTGATATGAGCTTACAGGAACCCAGATGATAATATGGTATATACTTTTTCCAAAATAAAGAATGCCTAAATTCTTTTTAATCTCACAAGACATCAATTTAAAGATGCTCAAACCACAAATGTATTCATTTACTCTGTATTACTTAAACTGGAATGTTTTAGCAATCTGGAGCTGTTGATAATGTCACAAGAAACTTTGAGCAGCATGATAAATATGTTTCTTTAGTATCAAGATTGCAGATCAATAATTTGCAGAAATCTAAAAGAACCACCAGCGTTCATGATTGGTCAAAGGGAGATCTTGAATTGAACATGAAAGCAGGTGACAGCTATGAAGTATGTTTTAGAAGAGGTGGTCGATCACACACAGTACTTTATGTGTTTCTTTTTTGTTCGCTGAAACAAGCTTTACAGAAGAAAAGAAATATCTGTTGGAGAGAAGTGAGAAAGATTTTGCACACCTACCAGGGTGGTAACCTCAGAGCGACGAAAGAAAAAAGAATCGTGTTGTAACCACAGAACACTTGTTAGTACTTAAAAAGATTGTAGCAACATCAGGAGAAGAACATTTTATCTGGCTAGCTGAAAGGAGAACAAAATGGAGCATGGCATGACATTGGATCATTCTGATCATAAAGGATTCTGAAATAAAATAAGATATACATCTTTAAAGGATGTTGAAAATACTTATCTGTAAGACTAAATAAATGCAAAATGTTATATCTCCTGCCCTGTACCGAATAAGAAGTTTAATAAACTTGTTACATGAATACAATTATTTATTAATATGATCTAGTTAGAAATATTATCTTTATCCAGCGTTTGTAGCCTCTATAATATCAGCAACATAATGCATTTCCATTTAAAAGCTCACATATGGCCATGTCCTGCCACTTATAGCTGAACTCAAGGTAGCTATGTAAGATTTATGCATCTATGTACAGTGCCTTGAAAAAGTATTCATACCCCTTGACATTTTCCACATTTCATCATGTTACAACCAAAAATGTAAATGTAATTTATTACCAAAAGTGGCACATAATTGTGAAAAAGAAGGGAAATGATAAATGGTTTTCAAAATGTTTTACAAATAAATATGCATTTGTATTCAAGTCAATACTTTGTAGAACTACCTTTCGCTGCAATTGCATCTGCAAGTCTTTTATGGGGATGTCTCTGCCAGCTTTGCACATCTAGAGAGTGACATTTTTGCCCATTCTTCTTTGCAAAATAGCTCAAGCTCTGTCAGACTGCATGGAGAATTTCTGTGAACAGCAATTTTCAAGTCTTGTCACAGATTCTCAATTGGATTTAGGTCTGGACTGTGACTGGGCCATTCTAACACATGAATATGCTTTGATCTAAACTATTCCATTGTAGCTCTGGCTGTATTAGGGTCTTTGTCTTGCTGGAAGGTGAACCTCCGCCCCAGTCTCAAGTCATTTGCAGACTCTAAAAGGTTTTCTTCTAAGATTGCGCTGTATTTGGCTCCATCCATCTTCCCATCAACTCTGACCAGCTTCCCTGTCCCTGCCGAAGAAAAGCATCCCCACAACATAATGCTGCCACCACCATGTTTCACGGTGGGGATGGTGTGTTCAGGGCGATGTGCAGTTTTAGTTTTCTGCCACACATAGACTTTTGCTTTTAGGCCAAAATGTTACATTTTGGTCTCATCACCTTCTTCCACATGTTTGCTGTGTCCGCCACATGGCTTTGCGTAAACTGCAAACGGGACTTCTTATGGCTTTCTTTCAACAATGGCTTTCTTCTTGCAGCTCTTTCCTAAAGGCCAGATTTGTGAACTGCACAAATAATAGTTGTCCTGTAAACAGATTCTTCCACCTGAGCTGTAGATTTCTGCAGCTCCTCCAGAGTTACCATGGGCCTCTTGGTTGCTTCTCTAATTAATGTTCTCCTTGCCCGGCCTGTCAGTTTAGGTGGATAGCTATGTCTTGGTAGGTTTGCAGTTGTGCCATACTCTTTCCATTTACAGATGCTGGATTGAACAGTGTTCCATGAGCTGTTCAAAGCTTGGGATAATTTTTATAACCTACCCCTGCTCCACAACGTTATCCCTGTCTGGTGTGTTCCTTGGTCTTCATGATGATGTTTGTTCACTAAGGTTATCTAACAAACCTATGAGGGCTTCACAGAACAGCTGCATTTATACTGAGATTACATTATACACAGGCGGACTCTATTTACTAATTGGGAGACTTATGAAGGCAATTGGTTTCACTAGATTTCAGTTAGGGGTATCAGAGTAAAGGGAACTGAATACAAATGTACGCCACACTTTTCAGATATTTATTGGTAAAAAAATTGTGAAAACCTTTTATCATTTTCCTTCCACTTCACATTTATGTGCCACTTGGTGTTGGTCTATCACATAAAATCACAATAAAATACATTTACATTTTTGGTTGTAACATGACAAAATTCAGAAAATTTCAAGGGGTATGAATGCTTTTTCAAGGCACCGTATTAGTGATAAACCATAATATAGCATTCCCTTACCCCATGGAGGCAGTTATGTACCCCAAATCGGTTTGGTGGGCTAACATTTCACCTCAGGGTTGCATTAATGACTTTTAGTGGAATGTGAAGAACTGGGCACCAGTCACTTTTTAAAGGGTCAATAGGTTTTATTAGTTCTGAAAGCCCTACATTTGAACAGGACACTCGAAAATGCAGACTTGGGTCCAACTTAAAGCCATACAGAAAAAATGACCTTGAAGCCAGAGCAGCACTCTGTATTCTTCTGACTGTAAGCAGTTGCTGCACATGAGCCCTCTAGAAGAGAAACCAGACTCACCCCACCTGCAGTTTTCAAATATGCTCTTCAGAACAATCTCTGCAAGACAAAGTTCCTCTGTGAGGATCCTGTCCAGGTTCCAGCTTTATTCCTCCCGGGTAAACCCTCCAACCAGCCAGTACAAACATTCAGGCCTAAAACTCATTCCTTCCTTCTTCAAGCAAGTTCTAAATGTAAACATTACTTGCATTTTGTACTTAACATGAAAATATATTTTATGATAGGTCCTGTTTTACCTTCCATCACCACTGTATAGTCAGATATAATGCATCCTAATCAAGTCCTGTTTAGGTCTCATACACACGGACGTTTTTTGACGCCGGCGTTTTCTGGCGTTTTTTGCAGCTCTCCATGTTAGTCAATGGCCCCATAAAAACGTCGGCGTTTCTGAGCTGTAGGTGGCGTCGGCGTTAGTGAGCAGAAAGTAGAACCCATGGCCATCGCATTCTGAGGCTGTAACGTTTTGACGTTTTTTGACGCCGACGCCACAATATGCCAACAAACGCCAACTAACGCCAACAAACGCCACCTAATATTGTACCGGCGTTTTCCGGCGTTTTTTGACGCCGACGTTTTTAGGTTGAAAAATAGCAGAGGGATGATTTTTTTTAAAAAACGCCTATTGACGCCGACGCTCACTAACGCTCAAAAACGCCAATGCATAACGCCGAAAAATGTCTACTTTTTTTCCTTGACGTCGGACCCAACGTTTTGTTTATTTTTTTAGATACGCCCGTGTGTATGAGGCCTTAAAGTTTACATTTAAAAATAAGGCTTTTATAAGGAATCTTTTATTAATGATGCAGAAAGAAAGGAGTCACGTGGTGGCTATTATTTCTTTAATTAGGGCGTTTTAAAAGAAAACAGAAAGGCCTAGAATACAATTAGCAAAACATGCAAGTTACTACCATGCAGTATTGTAATGCATCTACTATAAAATTTAGTGCATCCCCCAAAAAATATACAGTGTTCTACATTGCGATAAATGACCAATACTCAGCAACATTCTTGGGTTTTTCTTTTTTACCCAAGTTAGTGGATCTTCTGTTAAAGTTAGAGGTGTGAGGGAAAAGGATGGTCATGTTTGGAGCCAAATTCGATTTGTACTGCTGAGCAATTTTACGACTTCTTAGCAATCCCCTCATTAACAGAACATCCATTCAATGTGTTGTGAATAAAGTGAACTCTCACAGTATCTTAAAAACAAAATCATGTTTTATTTAGCCTAAACAATGCTGGCAAGCATATTGATCACATTTATAGACTGCCCTATGTGTTCAACAAAAATCAGAGAGGTTATGATAAGACCACGGGGAGAACAATGTGAAACTAAAGAAGAGTTTCTACCCTAGGGCCCATGCACACCACATCGCTGTGCAGGGTTGTAAACCCCGATTACTTTTTTACTGCAAAAATATTGAACATTTACAAACAGACCACATTTTTTACTGTCAACCCAAAATATTACAGAAACTCCTATTATAAATTAAGACAATTGATATTTAAAGGCTACATTTGCCTTAGAGACAAAAAATAATAAATACACATATTTTTGCAGGAAAAAATGTAAATGTATGATTTTTTTTTCCTCACCAGATCCTGCACAGCATTGGGTTCAACAGACACTTCCTCCAGCTCTGTACAGGCTTTAAAAGCTGAATTCCCCTTTGGAGCAACCATTTATAGGGTGGAACATATAACATGTTCCAGCATATGCAGCCTCCTCTCTACCGGTCACCCCTCTCTGTGACAGTGGACAGGGGATCCTCTCTCCGCACCTGCTGTCAAAATATGAAAACAGCACAGCCATGTGGGGCTCCACCCCCACAACCGCGTCATTCATTCACAGTTTCCTGAAGAGCAGAAAGAATTCTCTCCTCCACCTTGAGTGTGTGGAGGAGGGAATCAGATCTTGTCACTGTATGGGTTGCCTAAGTGCTAACACAACCCCTTTCTCAGGCAGAGCACTGATTGCACTGCCGGGGATAGGAGTGTAGGCGGCATACACAGGTAGAATAGGAATGGGAGAAGGCAGAGCAGATGGATCCCCCTCTCCTTTCCCATCCGTGCGATGGGGGTAGTGTGCTGGCTGGGCTCTGTAAGAGCATCATAGACAATCAGTCATGGCAGGTGCAGCCAGCCACCCCTAAATTTACAGACAGCTTTTCCTGCCCCATGGACATTTACGGACAGGAGATGCCTAGCTGTTTTTTCTCAAATTGTCCGTAAGTTCATTGATGATTGGCATCACTGGCGCTGTGAGCTGCAATGCAGATATTTTTATACGTTTATGCTCATTGCATTGCGGCCTATTAAACAGCCGATTCAAAATAAATGGGCTAAAATGCATAGCAATGCATGTGAAAATAAGACAGGTTTCAATTTTATTGCAGCACAGTGTACAGAGCACCATGCTTTGTACATGGAACATGCATTTTGGGGTGTATTAGGGTGCCATTTGCAATCAATGACACCACAGCGTTTCATCGCATATAAGGTTATTACAAAACAATAGTGTGACTGGGGGAAGGGGGGGGGGAGACATGGACACTAAAATGAATGTATGCAAAAAAAA
>BLSH010254914.1:109037-132746 GCA_018402905.1 Glandirana rugosa
TATTGTGGAGGGTTCTTGGTTGAGGGACGAACGTAGTCCCTGTGAAATCATCTCTTGACTCCGTCCCCCAAAAGTAAAAAAAGTCTTTTGATACATGTCAGGACGAGTGGTAATAACCGTGGGGAAGTACAAAACGTATTGACTCACTTACAGAAGTCTTTATTTACCTTTACATGGTTTAAATATAGTCGTCCTAGAAAATTAACCTCCAGGTTTCATTAAATTGTTTCTGTTAACAATAAAGTTGTATCTATAACATTAATATTTCTTTTTTGTCTTTTGGTCGTACACGTGATTATAACCGTGGGGAGGAATTATAAACCAACGTGTGGGAAACCGTCGCTACTAGATCCTGCTGATATAAATTTGGTACATTTCCATTTATTTCTGAAGACATTCACTCAGTTATGCAAAACATGAAGGGGTGCCAATAATGGTGAGCAGGACTGTACATAGTTTTCTGAAAAAAATGAAAACCCCCTGCCTCAGTTCTCTACTAAAGTGTCCCTGATGCAAGCAGGGAGTTGGTTCTTGGGAGGTGTTATGCAAATATCAAAATGCCTTGATGAATTCATGTCAGGCTATAGGAGAGGCCTTTTGCATAGAAGCCATCCTAGGCAAAGCTCAGCCTCCATGATTGAAATAACTGAAATCCAATGACTGAAAATGCTGTTTTAAGGACAGTAAAGCTGGGGAGGAAAGAGTTAGATTAGTCCTTTAGCCAGGAAATGAGGCAGACAATGTCTGACTTGCCACAGCTCCTAATGCATACAGTGAGAAGCTCACAGCATGCAGTGAAATCAGAGTAAGCAGTTTCAGTACAGAAGAGAAGCCTGTACAACTGCAAGGCTGAAGATTAAAGCATTTGTTAACCCCCAAAAAAATGCTGCTCCTGTCTCTTTAATGTGCAATTAGCAGCATGGTGCTTTTGCTTTTTAAATTATCCCTCTGTATCCCCTAAAATACATGTTTGATAATGCCAGGTCATGACTTCCTCCCTGAGTGCTGACTCTTGTATTTAGCTTAACCTGAGAGCCTCGTGGTCTATGCAGGCTGTGTCACTCCCAGCTCTCCTATCTCTTGTGTGGCTTTCTTCAACTCCCCCTCCTCCCTCTTCCTCTCGTAGCTTCTCCTCTCTGCTCTCATAATTAACTCTAAAAGCTCCTATTTCCTCTGTATTAGAAGAATAAGTTCCCTGTGTCTGTGTTATATCAGAAATATTCTTATCTATATAGATAACACAGCACGGCTCTGTCTCTCCAGCTGACGTCAGCAGCAGTGCTCAGCCCCACCCTCAGGAACCCTGAGCTGGGAGAGAAAAGCTAAAAAACGACAACTGATACTAGTAAGAAGGTGTGTTATCTATACAGAGAAGTATATATATGTTATAACACAGACACAGGGCAACTTCTTGTTATAATATAGAGGGGATGGAAACTTTGTATACAAGTGGCTTAACAAACAGTTTAAGCTGGCCATATACTGCTACTATTTTTATTCTGCCAGCTGACCGAAAAAAAAATTCCCTGACTGGATATTGTATCCTGACAGAAAGCACTGAGCAGTGGTTGCAGCCATTGATTAAGAAAGGTTTTCCAACATTCTCCTCCAACAGAAGTTAATCGTTGATTGACTTATGTGAAGTGGGGATAGCTAGACGGATTAAAATTCAGACAGTCCCTGTTGAACCAGTTGACCAGGTTAAAGTGATATAAACTCCTAGACAGAATTATATTGCAGCTTACTGATACTTAGATGTGGTGGCTACATTCGTTTTCTTTATTTAAGCTTTTTCCCTTTTATTTCACCTGGTGATCCAGCCAGTAACTGGTTTAACAAATCAAGCTGTCCAGCAAAAGTGACAGTTAGAGTGTTAAGACAAACCATTTACCACTAACAGGTGGTACTTACAATAGTCAGCTTTTATTTATCCATGTAAAACCATTATCCCAAAAGGAAAACAAAACTGGCCCGTCCCGTCCCCAGATGACATCATCTATGATGTAATGCATAGGGTGAGGTCTACGAAGTGATGTCATTGTGCTACTTGAAACCGACTGGTTGCTTGGATTTGTGCTTGGAGTGGAGCCCATAGGAATGCCATTTGTGTTGTATGGATGTTCACTGAGCCTTTATACTTCATTATCTTGTGAGTCCAATACTTACCTTCTTATTAAAGCTTTTTATTACCTTATTACACTATGAGAGCAATATCTTTAGACACAGAACGGTTAGAGAGACCCTAACCCCCAATGTGCATTTTGACCACCTGTAATTCAGTGGTCGGTCTCGTCTGGTAAGCAGTTTTTTTTTTTTAAATACATTTTTATTGAGTTTTGACAAATCCAACAAAATCTGAATAACACAGTAAGTGTACAAAGATAGAAGAAGATAGTAACAATTCTCGAGGGTTAGCTGGGGGCATATGTGATGACAGAGGGATGAAAAATCACATCATTAAAGCGGAGTTCCACACTTTTTTTGTTTATTAAAAGTCAGCAGCGACAAAAAGTGTAGCTGCTGACTTTTAATAAACAATAACTTACCTGTCTCCCGGTCCAGTGATGGCTGCTCCCGAAGCCTCGCTCGTCTCCCCCCTCCTCCCGACGGCCCCGCCATTCCTAGTGTAGGCACCCGGCCCGGCTTCACTGCCGGGCACCCACTGCGCATGCGCGAGTCATGCTGTGCATTCCTAGTGGCCAGGCAATCTTCTGGGACCTGTGACGTGTCCCAGAAGATTGCCAGGAGGGAGGGGCCGCCTAGGAGGAGTCGCCTAGGCGGCCCCCGAGGCGAAAGGTGGAAGAGGAACAGGAAGTCCCTCTAAAACCTGGGGACACACTCCCCCCCTCAAAAAAAAATTACATGCAAATGTGGCATGTAAGGGGGCGAGGAGTGCTTAAAGCGGAAGTTCCATTTTTGGGTGGAACTCCGCTTTAACTCATACAGCAAAAAGGGGAGGGAAAATAACGACTGGGACATAATGACCTCAGTCTTGTATCTGCGATCACAAATAGGCTTTCTGCACAGCTACTCTCCCTCCTCATCAAGTCCAAGTAAGCTACATTGACGTTGAGATAGAATCCAAAGTAGCGGCTGGTAACTTGAGTTTCCCCAAGGAGTTGGAAAGGTTAGCCTTGGAGTACCATGCGGTGTATTGAAAGGTGACCAGAAGACTGTGGATTTCTGAGGTTGAAAAGGAATGCTCTGTAAAGGCTTTCCAGTGGAAGAAGAATTGTTTGGTGGTGTTGAAGTTCTGTAATAATGTATCTAATTTTTTCATATAGAGGAGTGATGTCAGGTCTCTTTGAACTGTGGCATGCAATGGCGTACACTTAGAAGTCCAGGAACGCAAGAGAGCCCCCCTGGCCATCAGGAGGCAGAGATGTGTCCAGGGGAAATGGACTTCTGTCTGGTGTCCCTAGGTGGGTTGAAGGGAGTCTGGGGTGGAGACCCGAATAGGCACAACAAAGGATCCTCCGGTAGTTGTACAGTGGTAACATCACGGATGAATTGCAGAATCTGGGTCCAAGGTAAGCAGTTTTAACGCACCATTTGGTTTGGGGAGCATGTCATTCCAAACTGCTGATTTTGGTCCAGCATCACCCGCACTGGTATGTCTTCAATCACCGATTACTAAGGACAACACTTTATTGATGCCTGTTGGACTTTTTATGGTGGATTTATTGTCATATTGTTTATTCTATCACTTGTCTTCACTGACATGTTTGCTGTTATTAATTATTTGTTTTTCACTCTCTCATTTTTAGCACTGCACTATAAACCGCTCCACAAACGCCTATTCCATTCAGCCAATCAGGGGAGAGGGAGCAGGGCTGGGTCGAGGCTCTGTGTCTGAATGGATACATGGAGTTCTAACTTGGCTCGGGTGCCCCCATAGGAAGCTGCTGGCTGAAGGGGCACTCGATGGGAGGGAGGGGCCAGGAGCAGAAAAGAGGGACCTGAGAAGAGGAGGATATGTGCAAAACCAACTGCACAGAGGAGGTAAGTATAACATGTTTGTTATTTAACTGCTTGCCAACCAGCCAACGTTGCTTGACGGCGGCAGGTTGGCTCTCCTGCGCAAATCGCTATAGCTGTATGGTGGCTCGTGCAGTTGCGGGCGGGAGCACGCCGCCTACGGCGCGAGCTCGCCCCTGCTGCACACTGAGTTTGCGTGCCTGTGGGTCGGGTGGACTCGATGTCTGCCTGCAACCCGCAATCGCCTTCTACAGAGGCAGAACGGGGATCTGCCAATGTAAACAAGGCAAATCCCCATTCTGTCAGGCGACATGACAGTGATCTACTGTTTCCAGTGATTGGGAACAGTTAGATCTGTCATGTCCCTACCAGCCCAGCCTCCACACATTTAGAACACACCTAGGTTTACACAGTTAACCCCTTGATCGCCCCCCAGAGTTTAACTCCTTCCCTGTCAGTGACATTTATACAGTAATCAGTGGCTATTTTTAGCTCTGATTGCTGTATAAATGTCATTGGTGCCAAAAAAGTGTCCGCCGCAATGTCACAGTCCCAATAAAAATCGCAGATCGCCGCTATTACTAGTAAAAAAAATAATAAAAATGCCATAAATCTATCCCCTATTTTGTAGACGTGCTAACTTTTTTGCTCAAACCAATCAATATATATTGCGATTTTATTTACCAAAAATATGTAGAAGAATACATATCGGCCTAAAGTAATGAATACATTTTTTTTAAATTTTTTTTTATATATGTATTATAGCAAAAAGTGAAAAACATTTTATTTTTTTCAGAATTGTCGCTCTTTGTTTGTTTATAGTGCAAAAAATAAAAACTGCAGAGGTGATCAAATACCACCAAAAGAAAGCTCTATTTGTGGGAAAAAAGGACTTCAATTTTGTTTGGGTACAACATCGCGCAAACGCGCAATTGTCAGTTAAAGTGATGCAGTGGCCTGGTCGTTAGGGGGGCAAATCCTTTCGGGGCAGAAGTGGTTAAAAAAAAAAAAACAAGTCTTTACAATCCATTTAATATATAAAATGCATTAGGATAAGAAAAAACCTTTACAATCCCTTTATCTGGATTTCAGCTTCAATTTGTTAGTCAAGACCATCTAGCACATCTAACACCGCCTTCTCTGCAGACTGACAGTGCTGTTGTCCAAAGGTGTCTCTGTCGCTCGTCCATAGAATGGAGACACCCTAAAATGCTAATGCACCTCTTTTAAGACTTGGCAAGCTTCAATATAGTACTTTTTTGTTTTTTGGGTTTAATACCACTTCAAGGGTGGAGTTCAGCTTTAATGACACATCAATGAATATGGAGCTGCATTCATGTGGGTCTTTTATATCGGCCCAGAGTTCAGCTTTAAATAAAACCAGGAATTTAATATTTTATCCTTAAGCAACAGCTCCATGTTTATACGCATAAACTCTTATGCCCGTGAACACAAGAACAACCTACAACTCCGAGAGTGATATATAAACACACTAAACACTGTATTTATGTACACTGTATTTATTTCATTTTCTAATTGCTCTTCGTTAATTCATGTCCCACCTATAAATTGGGCTGGATTAGAAGTTTGATTTGTTTAATGTTTTCTGTGACTTTATTTTTCATCTGCCTTCTGTGCCAGTGGAAAGCAAACACAACTCAAAAGCGCATAAATGAGAAATCTCAGTGCCTGGGAGCAGCACAGAGGAAAAAAAATCTTTTGCTGACCCGGTCCTGTCTGCTCAAAAGCACTTTCAAATCAAAGATATTTCAAGAATAGTAAAAATGTCTTTCCTGTGATCTAAAACTGCTGATGTATAGTAGCCGTTTTCTGTGTCTTTGTGAAGCTACTCCCTGTGAAGTGGCCCTGTAGCCCTGACAGTGAAGTCAAGGGAGTACTGATAGGAACAGAAAGTTGACTCAAAAGCCGACAATATAAGCTTTACTCTTTTGTTCTTCAATGGCCAATTCAGAAGAATTTTCTAAAACAAATTGCACCGCCTGACCACAAAATAAGAAGATCTCTTGATGCGGTACATCTGATTTTCTTTGTTTTAACACAAGGGAGAATTTCTCATGATTACAAACACGATGCACGCGATTGTGTGCCAGGGTGGCTGCTGGCCTGACATATGTGTCAATGAAATTATTAGAGCTCTCTCCAGACCAGACTGTAAAAAAAAAACATTGCTCTAATTAGTTTACCTGAAATATTCCCTATATTTCAACTTTTATTTAATGCCATTGGACTGGATTAGTCTGCTGTCTGCAGCAGAGCAGCCTATAAAACAAATAAAAAGAACATATAAAACTGGGGGCTGGGAGCCTTGTGTGATGTCAGTTCACTGAACTTTTAAACTTCCCGTTAAGGCAATATCTGCCAAACATCTTTGGTTTACCCAGTGCAATGCCGTGGTCTCATTCATTAAAAATGCATAGTTATTATTACTGTTTCCAGGAATTTTAATAAGATTTGGCTAAACAAATGGGGCAGAGTAACAACCACCCACTGTCTTGCATGATCTGGTTGACCAGCACCTCTTTACCAGTGAAAAGATGGCAGAGGACACCAGCTTTGTGACAGCAAATTTAACCATTACCAGTGGCGGCCTGTAATGCAGGGCCCAGGGGCCCTCCCCATCCATGCGTCTGGCCCCCTAATCTAAAGGCGGGGTGCTGCGCGCATGGATTCCAATGGGGTTTTTTTTTTAAGCATGTGATTAGAGCCTGAGGCTCTAATAGTTTTCAAAAATGGGTGGACTCGGGGCACAGAGCACTGCGCCCCAAGCCCACTCAGTTGTGTGACAATAGCAAATGAATATTCGCTATTGTCTTCCTGATTCTCCCCCCGGCCAATCAGGAAAGGGGTCCTGAAACCCATTTCCTGACTGGCTGAAAGGAAAAGCGATCCTATTGGTTTAAGAGGAAGAGAGAGGAGATGCACGGCGGAAGCCGCCATGATGCCGAGGAGGAGACGCAGTGGAGGCCGCCACCCGTCGCCCGGAGAAAGCGCTGCCCCTAACCTAGATGGGGTAAGTATTGAGCTGATGACCGACCAGAGGGAGGGGGTGCAGATGACCAGACCGACCGGGGGGGGGTGGCTGTGGGTGCATTGTTTGCCACCCCCCAAAAAATATACCACCAGCTGCCACTGATCGCTGCTAGCTATATCACAGGGTAATTTAAAGAGAGACTCAATAAATTCGATTGAATTGATTTTGTAGTAGTTTAAGATGGATGTAGTCCAATTTGCACTGACAATTTCCAGCTACATGTAGTAATCATGGTATTTGGAAGGACAGTTCTATTTTTTCATACAAATCTATCACCTTTCTTTTTTTGTACTGTTTTGGGTCTTAGTAAATAACCACTTATCAGGTTCTTCCAGTCCTCTCAACTTTATGACAATCCATCTTGATGCCATTTAATCCACATTTAATTACACAATTTGATTGGCTTGATTTGGAAGAAGTTTTTTATGCACGTAGTCCAAACTCCGCTTACATATATCAGTTGTGCATAATATTCATGGAATTTGGAAGGACAGTCCTACTTTTGGATACAAATCTCTCACCTATCTTTTTTCTACTGTCCCTATTTTAGGTCTAAGTAAATAACCACTAGAGTTGAGTTGAAAACCCCCGGTTCAGTTTGCGCCAGAACTCTCAAACGTCGCAAAAGATTGTACCCAAACTCCAAACCCCATTGAAGTATATGGGACCCGAAATTGAGAAATCAAAAGTGCCCATTTTGAAGGCTTATATGCAAGTTATTAGCCATAAAAAGGGCATGGGGGCCTGAGTACTGCCCTGTATCAATGAAAACAATTTTTCTTTAAATATAATTTTTAAAGGAGCAGTGATTTTAATGATGCTTAAAGTGAAACAATAAAAATGAAAAATGCCTTATAAATATAGTGCCTGGGGGTCCCCTTAGTCTGCCTCTAAAGTGGCACATCTGTACTGTGTATAGAACCTGCTTCAGCAAAACTGACATATATAAAGAAACAAAATGACATTTAAATTGATTTTCCCTGAAAGCATTCTTTATTTTGTAAACAACGACTTGGGGAGATAATCTGTATGATTAGGCCACAATTTAGTGCACTCGGAACAAGATTAGAGATTTTTTGGATACATTCTGGTGTCTCTTTGGCAAACTTAGCATGCAAATAACAAATTTTTGCACCACAGTGAGCAAGCCTTATGTAAAGAAGCCAAATTAGAGTACACTCAGGCCAAGATTAACAATCTATTTTTAGATAAAGTCAGTGACCTCATCATCATCATCCCCTCCATTATCATCACTGGAGCCAACTTGGGAAGACACTGCAGCTGGGGGAACATGACTGCCAATTTGTGTTTATCAGTGTTCTCCCCTCTCTGTAGCCTCATGTTACTCCCTTCCTCTAATGCAGAATCAGGTAATGTCTGTGCATCATCAAGGAGCAAGTGGCTGACACGGTGTTCAAATAATTCAGCTGATTTCCCCATGTATGATGCTGGGGCTATGGCAGGAATAGCTGTGGACAAGGAGGCAGAATAAGCCACTCTGACAGCTGCGGTGGACTGTGCACTAGTCTCATCTTGGGTGATAGAGGATGAGAATGGTTTAGTAAGCCAGTCCACCACCGCCTCTGCATGCTGTGGCTGGATAGCATGGGCAACATCACTAAACAGAGGCAAATGTGCCCTGCCTGAGGACAGACCAGGTCCACCTTTGCCTGTGAACACAGACGCTGCTGGCCCCCTCACAGCACCATGGGAACATGTGCCTCTTCTTGTTGGCCTCCCAGACCAAATTTAATAGAAACTGGAAAATGTGTGATTGGATGCGCTTTATGAATGAAAAGTGGTGTTTGGTGCTCTTTAAATTGAGGACTGAGGCTGACAGAAATGTAAAATCTATTAAAAGGAATTAAAAAGGGGGAACACATCGCTGCAGTCAGAAAAACTGTGGCTGACAATTTTAAAAAAAGGGGGCAGACAGGGAACAAAAACACAAAAAAAAAAACATGCAGCAACCAAAAAAAAAATAGAAAAGGTATATAGCACTGTATACAGCACTAAACGTTATGTAATGCTGTGTTAAACACTGCACTACACTAACACACTACACTGACACTACAATATACTGACACACTACACTAACACCATACTCACACTACACTATACTGACACTACACTAGAGTCACAATAAGTGAAGATACTAACTCGCTAGTAGCAAACTAAGCCCTGCTCTATCTATTTCCATTTCAACAACACTGCAAAAGGTTCCTATGGGAAGGATTTTTTTTATAGTGCGGGGTGGGACTATGACCTCTGAGCCATGATTGGACAAATTCATCATCACTATGTCCAATCAATGCTCTGTGCCCTAACTGGCAAAGCCTTGCAAGCTTGTGGTCAGGTGCAAGGCTTCATCCAATTAGGGCCCTAGAATGCACTGTGCAGCTCGGCCTGAACCATTCGCCCAACACTAATAACCACTTATTAGTTTCTTCCAGCAATTTTTTGGCAGCACTTCTTAGTGGGGCCATTAATTCACGTTTAAGCACTTATCGCCCAAGGACGTCTATAAATTGCAGTGGTTATACCAGGATGATGCCTGCAGCTACAGTCGGCAGGAGGGAGCGAGATGCCGTAAACATTATAGTGAGAGCAATGATTCTAGCCCCAGACTTTCTTGAGTAACTCTAAACTGGTAACCTGTAATGGCACTTAAATTGTCGCCTATGGAGATTTTTAAATACTGTCGTTTGATGCCACAGGGGTACACAATTTTAAAGCACAACATGTTAGGTATTTATTTACTCAGCGTAGTATTTTTTATATGTATGAAACAATTGGGTATTATATTGTGTTTGTGTGCAATAAAATTCATTAAAGTGTATTTTTTCCCAAAAAATTGCGTTTGAAAAACCACTGCACAAATACTGGATGACAGTCAACACCCATCATTTTATTTTATAGAGCCTACGCTAAAAAAAAAAAAAAAAAAAATATATATATATATATATATATATATATATATATATATAATATATATACATACATACATACACCCACACACAGTATATAATGTTTGGGGGTTCTAAATAATTTTCTAGCAAAAAACTTATATTTTTACATGTATGTGAGAAGTATGAGAATTGGCCCAGTAGGAAAGTAGTAAATTCGATTGGCTTGATTTGGTACGAGTTTCTCAGTTTTTCATGCACGTAGACCAAACTGCAGTAATAAATTCCAGCTACACATAGCAATCATAGCATTTGGACAGTCCCACTTTTGGACACAATCTATCACCTTTTTTCTCCCACAACTGCCCCTATTTGAAGTCTTTTTAAATAATAACTATCAGGTTCTTCCAATTCACTCAATGGCATCACTCTGGACTTTTAAGTACTTTATTTTTCCCATTTCTCATTCTATAATTTTTTTAATGTTTTTATCAGCGTTACAACAAAATAGTAAATTTACAGAAGGTACTTGTAATTGTAGAATTCAAATAAAAACATCCTGCTCTTAAATATATAGTAATATGAAAATTCATAATATATTATATTTCTAAGTAGATATGTGCTCACACTCTCTGTGAGAGAGCAATTGAAAAGAAAATCCAGAGGGGAGAACAACGTGGTAAAATTAAAAACGGGAAAGGTAATTTCAGAAAGAGTCAGTGTTTCACTATGAGATCTAGTTTTCAGTTTTTTTGTAGAATGCAGAGTTCATACATACCAGATCTTTCAAATCAAATAAAGTTTGCTTGTCCAAGTCATTGCTTTGGAGTTCATCCTTGATCATAATACATTATCATTTTAATTTTTCTAACTGTAAATGAACTGATCATAACTTCCTATGATATGGCTTTTGCTACTTTGGTAGGCAGGAATATATGATATCAGCTTTTGGTATGATTTATGTAGTATAGGAAAATCTGTAAGTTGATATGGGTGACTGGGTTAATCAGTGTCCCCAATCCAAAGTCTCATTATTTTTAGACATCACCACATCTGGGACATAGTGCCTGACAGCCAGCAAAGAGATGACACCTGGGTGTGTAAAAGGCTTTTCTGAATGAAACCATGTACCACATAATCATCACTGTTCAGCTGGCTCCAGAGAAGGACTCAGCTGGGGGGTGTTTTACCCCTGGGCCAGCGCTAAGATATTTTGGGCTGGAGGCCAAAAGTGGGGATATCCACACATTGATCAGAATGGGATGTGCCGCCAGTGACATGCCGGACATTACATAGCTACCTGCTCTTGCTTTAGACCCAATATCACAGATTCTGGTAAAGCCAAATCTGCTGGTATCAGCTTCCTTTGTGGCTCTGAAATATCTTGTGACCCAATGCCTAGAACTACAATAAAAGTGGATGCTGGAAGATGTGAAGGTGTGTCACAATAAGCCATATCCTTTAGGAACACTCACCTTTCAACCCTGCATGGTACATTTTGTTTAGCCCCTCCCATGAAAGGGCTAGTTGGTTGTGATTGCCTCTGATTTGTCTGATTTCTAAGCTAAAATATAGGTAGGTGGTGTGCACATAAAAGGACTTCATGTATGGCTGGGGAGCATAGACCCTTAATGCAGCCTGCAGCTGACCAGGTACAAAGAAGCACTAGAAACAAGGATGTGAGGAAGCACAAAATGATGGACTCACAGGAATGGCAGGAGTGTCCTGGGGTGCCTTGGATAGACAGAATTCCCATTTGCACCGGTGGGGGAACCCAGCATGCCCGTAAGTACAGTGATGGTGAGAGCCCTTAGAAGGACTGAGGCATAGAGTCTAAAGTGTGTACTGCAGCCAGTCCGACAGAAGCCGTCCGTTCAGCTTTTTTTCCTAAGAAAGATTTCCTCTCACTTCTGGGGACCATGTTTCATCAGACAGGAATTATGGAGAACTCTGTAGCAGAAACATAGACAGAACTAAAAAAAGGGATTTTATTAAAACTTACCGTAAAATCCTTTTCTCCGAGATCAATGACAGACGCAGCTCTTCATGACATGTGGGGTTTATGCTCATCCTATTAGGAGTTAACTAGGCAGGGAAGAAGCAAGCTGGCCCCTCCCACGGGGGCCGTCCCCCCTTCCCACATAAAACCTCCACCTAGCTTAGCTTATCAGTTCGTAACAAGCCGTACCGAAACAGAGCGCAGAAGGTTGGGTGCTGCGTCTGTCAGTGAACTCAGAGAAAAGGATTTTACGGTAAGTTTTAATAAAATCCCTTTTTCTCCTACGTTCACTGACAGACGCAGCTCTTCATGACATGTGGGGATGTCCCAAAGCTGTGTCAAAAAAGAGGGGTGGGTAAACGACAACAACTGTACCCAACAGAGCCTCTAAGGAGGAGCCAGACGCACCTACACTGCCGCCTGTAAAACTTTGCGGCCGAAAGTAGCATCCGAAGATGCTAACACATCAACCTTATAAAACTTAGTGAAAGTGTGTACCGAGGCCCAAGTGGCCGCCTTGCAAACCTGTGACACCGAGGCCTGGCGTCTGAAAGCCCAGGAGGTGCTAACAGCCTGGGTAGAATGAGCCATGACCGGAAAAGGGGGAACCTTGCCCCGAACAGAATATGCATGGGTTACGGTCTGTCTAATCCAACGGGAGACAGTAGCCGACGAGGCCGCCAAACCCTTGCGTGGATCAGTACAAACAAAGAATCAGACTTCCGAAAGGAAGCTGTAGCATCTAGATACACTCGTAAGGCCCTTACTACGTCCAAGGCATGCAACTCAAATTCCTTAGGATGCGAGGGACGTGGGCACAATGAAGGAAGGACAATATCTTCGTTAATGTGGAAGGAAGAAACCACCTTCGGAAGGAACGAAGGAGAGGGTCGCAAGACCGCCTTGTCCTTGTGCAGGACTAGATAGGGAGACTTGCACGACAGTGCCGCCAACTCATACTCCTGCCTGGTGGATGTGATGGCCACCAAAAAGGCCACCTTCTGCGACAGCAGTTGTAAGAAATTCTCCCTGATCTTCTCATATGGCGGTTTCTGAAGTACAGAAAGCACCAAATTCAAATCCCATGGAGCCATCGGAGACCTCACCCGAGGCGCCACATGTCGCACACCTTGTACAAAGGTACGAATCAATGAGTGCGAAGCCAAGGGTCTTTGAAAAAGAATCGCCAGAGCCGATATCTGGCCCTTGAGAGTACTCAAAGCCAGTTTTTTGTTCAGGCCTTGCTGTAAAAAAGTCAGGACCCTGGCTACTACCCTGCGTAGCAACTGCGGTAGAAGTTTTATTGGAGGGAAGGCGTGCAGAAGACGATAATGGCCCCGGGGGGCCACTAGAGCGTCCGTGGCCACCGCCAATGGATCTCTCGTCCTGGACACAAAGGTCCTCAATTTGTGATTGAACCGAGATGCCATGAGATCCACGTCCGGCGTCTCCCATCTGTGGCAAATCTGGCTGAACACCTCTGGATGGAGAGACCACTCTCCCTGATCCAGCGTCTGGCGACTGAGAAAGTCCGCCTGCCAGTTTTCCACGCCTGGAATGTAAATGGCGGAGATTGCCGGAACATGAAGTTCCGCCCAATGCAATATCAGAGCTGCTTCCGCCGCAGCTGCTGAGCTCTTTGTTCCGCTCTGGTGGTTCACATTGTCGTGGCATTGTACAACTGGACCCGAATCGGGTGACCTCGCAACCTCACTGTCCACTGAGAAAGGTATAGCCTGATCGCCCTCAGCTCCAGCACATTGATTGGGAGGCGTGCTTCTTGTGCAGACCAACGGCCCTGAGCAGATAGTTGCCCCAGGACCCCGCCCCAGCCTGAAAGGCTGGCATCCGTGGTGGTGATCACCCAATGAAGGGGCAGGAACGACTTCCCCCGAGTCAGCACCGAGTCCCGAAGCCACCAGGTCAGAGAGCCCCTGGTCTGGGAGTTCAGGCGGATCAGAAGGTCCAAGGACCGTGGAGACCTGTCCCACCGAGACAGAATCGCTCGCTGGAGAAGACGAGTGTGGCTCTGGGCGTAAGGTACCACCTCGAAGGTTGAGACCATGAGCCCCAGCACCCGCATACAGAATCGTAATGAAGACTGTAGCGACAGCAACTTGGCCAGAGGTAGGAACACTTTCGCCTGCTCTGTGTCCAGAATCAGACCCAGATACTCCAGGCGACGGGACGGAGAAACCATCGACTTTTGCAGGTTGATCAACCAGCTGAAGTTCTGCAACAAAGCCACGATGATCCTCACATTCTCCTCCAGAGCCGAGGCGGACTCCGCTCTCAGGAGCAGGTCGTCGAGGTATGCTACCACCGCAACGCCTCTCTGCCGCAGTAACGCCAGTACTGGGGCCACCAGTTTGGTGAAAACCCGAGGAGCTGATGCCAGACCGAAGAGGAGTGCCACAAATTGGTAATGGAGGTCCCCCATTGCAAAGCGAAGAAAATGCTGATGCCGTGGATAAATGGGAACATGGAGATACGCGTCCCTGATATCCAGAGACGCCAGGAATTCCCCTTGATGGAGGGTGGCCACAACCAAGCAAATTGATTTCATCCGGAATTTCCGCGCTTTTACATATCGGTTCAGGGCCTTAAGGTCCAGAACTGGCTGGACCCCCCCATTTTTTGGAGACCACAAACAGGTGTGAGTAAAACCCTCGAAACCTCTCCACTGGAGGTACTGGCACAATCACCCCCTGGTCTGAAAGTGTTTGAACAGCCCCGAAAAGGGCCTCCCGGCGCCCCTGCAGGAGCCCTAAGTTCGATGGGAAGAACCTGTCTGGGAGTAGAGTGCTGAACTCTATCCTGTAGCCGGTGGACACCACTTCCTGGACCCACCGGGCGGGAAATGCGGGCAGTCCACCGGTCTGCGAACCCCAGAAGATGTCCCCCCACCCGAAGCTCGGGTGGGGGCAGCCCATCAGGCCGAGGAGGGCTTGTCCTCCGCCTTTTCAGTTTTCCGCTCCCACTGCCACTTACCGGCCCCTGCAGCGGCCTTACCGGATCGGGTCCCTTTTCCCGCTGAGCCAGAGGCACGAAAAAACCTCTTCTGACCCGAGGCAGGAGGCCCCTGTCTACGGCAAAACTCACGCCTCCGGGGCTCCAGGAGGAAAGTACTCTTTCCACCAGTGAAATCCTTTATGACCTCATCCAGTTGAGGACCGAAGAGACGGCCACCTTGAAAGGGGAGATCCGCAAGGCCTTTTTTGGACACGTGGTCCCCGGACCATGAGCGCAACCAAAGAACCCGTCTAAGAATGACGGCAAAAACAGCTATTTTGGACAACATAGGGAGTAGGTCCAGGGCTGCGTCACAGAGGTATTTGATACCCTGATGTAAAAAGTCAGCTCTCTGCGGCACATCCATCAGGCGACCGCAGTCCAGATCATTCTGGAGCTCCGCCATACACTCAGATAGGTGTTGTGCCGCCATGGCAGACACCAGGGCCGGTCTTAGAGCCGAGCCTGCTACCAGAAAAAGTGCTTTTAACACCGCCTCTGTTCACCTATCAGCTGGATCCTTAAAAGAGGGGGCCCCCTCCAGAGGAATGGTCGTCGCCTTATTCAGACGAGCTATCGGTGGGTCCACTGCAGGTGACTCCCACTTCTTCAGAAAACTATCCTCAAATGGATAGCGGATGGCAAAACGTTTTGACAGCGAAAAAGAATGCTGCGGACGCTGCCATTCACGGTAGATCAGATGATCAAAAGACTGATCATAGGGGCAAGCTCTAGGGGCCCTAGGGGGCCTGGCGGACCCGCACACATACGCAGACATCTGCGATTCGCCATCCTGGCTCAGTTGCAGCGTAGTGCGAATCCCAGCGATAATGGCGGATACCATCGCTTTTTCGCACGCAGCTTTCTGAGAGGGTCAGTTCACCGTCAGAAAGGTCTACCGGGGTCCCTGTGACCCCCGAAGCTATCTCTGTGTCAGAGTCCTCCCCTGATGAAACTACGGATACTGGAAGCCTGTGCTAGCATTTCTCCTGCGGTGTTGCTATCAGTGTGTGAAGAGTGGGAGAAGAGGGTTGCATTGACAATCCAACACAATCGGCAGCACATTGAACACATTTTATAAGTGGTCAGAAACTTGTAAATAACCCATGAAAGAATAAAGTTACGTTAAAACCAAGCACACCATTGTTTTTCTTGTGAAATTCCCAATAAGTTAACTTCCTATTGAAAAAACAAAAGTTGGATTCAAAATGGCCGACTTCAAAATGGCCGCCATGGTCAACACCCATCTTGAAAAGTTTCCCCCCTCACATATACTAATGTGCCACAAACAGGAAGTTAATATCACCAACCATTCCCATTTTATTAAGGTGTATCCATATAAATGGCCCACCCTGTACTTTGAAGTCGGCGCGACTTGAAGTCGTACAGATATGAACGGTACTCATTGGAAATCATGGGAAACTACTTGTCATGCGACTTTGCAGTCCCAAGTCGCAGGACAAGTCGCATATGTGTGAAAGGGGCCTTAGACGGCTCCCATTCACTTCAATGAGATTTCAGATGTCAAGCAACTTGGGGCGACACAAGTCAGAGCACAAGTCTCCCCTGTGTGAACATTGATTTTGCTATCAATATGTGAACAGCTTTATTGGATACATCCTTGTGTTCATTATATCTATTTTCAATAAAGAATGTTACTTTTTTGCAGAACAGGGGTGGACTTTTACTACTCTGCACACATCTTGATCCTAGGTCTTTATAAACTCCATATACATTGCAGACAAGCAGTTTTTGAAGTATAGACCATTTTGTATGTTACAAGACCAAATATTGCATTTTCATATGTGAAATGCATACTACATGATACCTGTTGATAATATATATATATATATACTTACCTACATTTGGGTTGTATTTTGAGATTCACTCCACTTCTGTGCTTCATGAGGACTGCAAGATCTATGCCTATGTGTTCACAATCTGCCTATATTAATACCACTTTGTTCATGCTTGTTGTAATGTGTTCACTAGTTATTATACTATCATGGGTGTATTGTAATGCACAAGCCTGGAAAGCTATACCCTAGAAATATTATAAGTTATAATAACTTTCCACAAAGAGGACCTGTGTTTCTGGATACGTTTGAGCCCAATTCTGGAAGGATTCTTGATGTACAAATACCCAACCATCTTCCAAAGAGATTTTTTGTTAAAATAATCTTTTGCATTACAAATCCAATTCTGGTACTTGAATTCTGCTGTCATTTCAAAGAGATATATTTGAAGTGGAGTTTCTCCTTGGTATCTGGAATCTATTAACACGTGCTAGAACTTTATGAATGTCTGATGTATATATAATTCTTTGAGCTGCAGACTTTTAAGGGGGTTTTGTTACAGATATGAAAGGAGTCTATCTCCATAGTCTCAGATATATTTTTTTGGAAATGCCTTTGGATCCGCATTGAGATTATCAGAGATCGTTCAAGCTTGATTTAAGTGTATTTTTGTTGAGTCTACGATGTCCTCATTGGATTCTGTTCATTTTGCAATACCACAATTTATATTTTATGTAAATTGATAAATATGATTTTATTTCTCCTCATCTATACTCTTCTTGAATTTTTCCCCTGGTTTCCCTTTAAAAATGTTATACATGTGAAATTGCGCGTTGGGCTGAAGAGATAAACTGTAGATAGTGATATATAACTAGCCAAACGATATAAACACCATACTCACCTAATTTTCCTAGATTTTTACTTCTATGCATGTCCCTTTTACAGATTTCACATTAACTCCCTGCATAATTAAAGTGTTTGTTACCCCAACATTTCATATTCCTGATATGTACTTGCTGTACCGTGTACTTACTTACTTATATGTATGAAAAAGTATTCTGTTCTCTTTGTATTGCTTCCTTTGTGTGGAATCACTGGTGTTCCTGCCAGTCATTTTTTTATCAAAAACTGACCACACTAAGCACACACACTATGGCTAGTTCTCTAGCTATGCTGGAAAATCAGCAAGCTCTCCTCCAACGATCAGACTTGTCCTGACACAATCCCCTCCCCACACTGCCTATCACCCTATCATTGGGAAGCTCAGTGTGCTGCTGCTTCTCCTTCCCCAGCTCTTATGCAGATGGAAACAGAGGGAACAGAGAGAATGTGATCACTCATGAGGAAGGGAAGCATAGGTATTTATAATGTTTTTATATCTATACACAAATGTTTTGTCTTTCATTTCTATTTTAAACTGAATGGGTTGTTTTACAAAGTAATCATTCACAATCACTTTAAACAATTCCCTATTTAAACAAAGTTGAAAAAAAATTGTCTTGACATAAACCCACAACAGTAAAATCAGTCTGTATCTGCAGTAAAGCATGCTTGTTATACACACTGTGGAACCTAAGGGGTTAATCCTCAGCATCCTCCTTGATTCTGTTTGCACAGATCTCTCCCTGCATTGTCCACCTGGACAAGTCTGACTGTGCATGCTCAGTTTTGTGTGTATTGCTAGAGAGGTTTTTTTCTTGGGAGTGTGCATGTGATCAGCACAGGGCCAATCAGCACTGTTCAGACAGAGGATCAGGATACAAGCTTCACCGGGAACTGATAGAAATCACAAGACTGCTATATACTGCTGATGATAAAAGGTATTTAGCAGTTTATATTTACTAAGATAATTACATTACAATGTTCTGTATACTGTGGGAGACCAGATATAGTGAATGCAGTGTCCTGGGTTTAGTAACACTTTAACCACTTGCCAACCAGCCGCTCTATTGCACAAATCGCCGTAGCTGTACGGCGGCCCTTTAAGAGACTGTAGGGGGCGCACATGCCCACTGCACGTCTTTGAAGTCAATGTGTGTGGCCAGCAGGCATGATGTCCGTCAGCTACCCATGATTGCTCCTCACAGAGCCAGAACAGGAATCTGTTTATGTAAACAAACAGATTCCCATTCTGACAGGGAAGTTGAGAGAGATCTGCTGTTCCCAGTGATCGGAAGCAGCTTTCTCTCTCCACCCCCCAGTCACTACACTCCCTCTGCCGATAGAAACATCTCCCTAGGGAACACTTAACCCCTAGTCACCCCCTAGTGTTAACCCCTTCCCTGCCAATGACATTTATACAGTAATCAGTGGTTATTTTTAGCTCTGATCGCTGTATAAATGTCACTAATCCCAAAAAAGTGTCAAAAGTGTCTGATCTGTCCGCTGCAATATCGTAGTCCTGCTAAAAATTGCAGATCACTGCCATTACTAGAAAAAAAAAATAATAAAAATGCCATAAATCTATTCCCATAGTTTGTAAACGTGATGACTTTTGCACAAACCAATTAATATACGTTTATTGTATTTTGTTTTACCAAAAATATGTAGAAGAATACATATCGACCTAAACTGAGGAATACATTTCTTTTGTTTATTTATTTTTTTGGATATGTATTATAGCAAAAAATAAAAAAAAAGTTTTTTTTTTTTTCAAAATTGTCATTCTTTCTTTGTTTATAGAGCAAAAAATAACAAGCCCCAGAGGTTATCCAATACCACCAAAAGAAAGCTCTATTTGTGGGAAAAAAAGGATGTCAATTTTGTTTCGGTACAGTGTCGCATGCCTGCTCAAATGTCAGTTAAACGACGCAGTGCAGCATCGCAAAAAGTGCTCTGGTCAGGAAGGGGGCAAATCCTTCCAGGACTGAAATGGTTAAAGTTGATGTAAACCCTCACATATAACCAGTGAAGTGAAGAGCCTCAGATGATACACAGAGATGAAACAAAACTCCTTACATAAGTTTTACATGTATATCTGCTGTCTTCAGCTTTATATATTCTTTAGAAAATGCACATCATGTTACAGATTTTCTCTTCCTGTTCAGCACTGGGAGTGGATTATTGGCATACAGCCAAGACAGCTGTTTAAAGGAAAGGCACACACCCCCACTCCACACTGGAAAAGGAAGTAAGTAATGTGCAGAGCTCTGCTGTGAGAGGGCAAGCTCTCTGTTAATCTATTTATAGCAACCCTCATGACACAAGTTTCAGGCTGCTTTTATCTCCCATCCTGGAGAACTTTATAGAAGTTATCAGGCTGATAACAGAGCTATGGAGCAGGAGAAAGCTACGGGACTCTGTGCTTTGGAGAGAGATAAGAAAACATTACAGATATATGTGCCCAGCTCAAATTTCATGAATCAGGTTTATATCCACTTTAAGTAAATCTTTTCATTCAAGACACAGGGAATGCCATTGCTCGTCTGCTTCGAAAATGCTAGTTGTCAGATCAGAAATGGCAGTCTCTGTATTTCTGAAAGGTATAGTGGTTTTATATATATATATAGTTTTCATATTAACAACCTCCCACCCGGCCACTGTATATATACGGCCGGGTGGGAGCTTCCCCATGTGTATACATGTCCTGCAGAACGGGAGCTCGCAGCGCGGCCACGCAGCACGCTGCTGCTGGATCCTGTGATCATTATGATCACAGGATCCAGCTGAGCGGAGATCGGGATACGGGCGCAGTGACTGGCCCTCCCGATCATGTGACGGCTGTGTCCAATCACAGCCCTCACATTGTAAACAGAGACGAACGTCTCTGTGACAGTTCTCCCCCCGCCGAGCTCAGTGAGAGCTCAGGGCGGGGGGGGGGGGAGGGAGGAGCTGCAGCTCTGTGACAGCTCTCCGCATGATAAGGATTTCATGCAGAAAGTTGTCACAGATCGCCCCCCACACAGTGCACCAAGCACACTGATACCCCTGTCCCCATACACATAAGAGTCCCCATAAAACAGCCCCCAAAACATCTGTATGTCCCCCATCACATCTGTCACCATACACAAAACATCTGTCACAGTCCCCAAACATCTGTATGTCCCCAAAACATCTGTCACAGTCCCTGTCACATCTGTCTGTCCGCCAACACCAAATAAACTCAGATTTGGGTTATTTTTACCAAAGAAATGTAGCAGTATCATTTTTGGTCAAAATTTATGAAGAGAAATTACTTATTTGCAAAATTTTATAACAGAAACAAAGAAAAATGCATTGTTTTTGAAAATTTTCTGACTTTTTTTAATTTATAGCGCAAAAAATAAAAAACCCAGGGGTGATTAAATACCACCAAAAGAAAGCTCTATTTGTGTGAAAAAAAATGATAAAAGTTTCATATGGGTACAGTGTCGCATGACTGCGCAATTGTCATTCAAACTGCAACAGCGCTGAAAGCTGAAAATTGGCCCGGGAAGGAAGGGGGTTTAAGTGCCCAGTATTGAAGTGGTAAATCAGCACAGTGACTGTGTTTTACTGCTCCACTCTTACTACGAGTCTTTTTGTTTACAAAGAGCGTTACTAAACTCTGGTAGAAAAATATATATTTATGTATTTTTGACTCAAAAAGAACTGTCTATTGCTCTCAGCCTCCTTCAAATACTTTTTTTTTTTTTTGCTGCTGTGATCTGACCTGTTAGAGGGTGGCTACTTTGGTTCTCCATGGTTCCCATGTAACCATTCTCTGTTGCTTGCTACTGAGATGAACTGTGAACTGTGGGATTTGGAGCATGCATAGAGCAGAAATACAATCAGAAAGCTTACAGAACCGTCATCAAACTTCCAGATAAATGATAACATTTCTCTTAGCTTAGCATACACAGGTAGACCTTTGTTCTGTTCTGAACACAAAGCTGAACACCGCTATATTTGTAGTGGTCATCAAGGCTGTGCACAGCAGGCGGAACATCAATAAACTGCCTGGCAGAAAAGGCTGCACTTACCAAACCCAGCTCAAAAGGTCTGCCTCCCAAAAAACTATCTTTCTGAATTGATCTTAAAGACCGATACTACCAATTTTTATAGCTAGCAGTCTCTCATTATTGCTTTCTTTTAAACACATGAACTACCCGGGCATAACAACCGGTTCTCAGTTCTGTTGTAGTGATTCCAAAAACTGCAGAAGGCTTGTTCAATTACTGTCAATTAATGGAGATAGATATTATGCATTCAATATGTAAATAATGCTAAGTATCTTCTGATCAAAATAAATCAATAATGAATCACTAAGAGCTCATTCAGATGACCAATAAGCTGCATCTTGACAATGTATCTCAGCACTCTGTATTTCCCCAGCAGCTAGATAGTCTTTATGAAACTATAGGCAGGATGGAGTCATCACTATAAATAAAAGGAACTGTCATTGAGACATATCTTGGGTAAGTGTAAGAATGGACATTGTTAATAATATAATGCACAGAAATATATCTAATTATGTACTGATGTCTGTTTCTTTGCTTACCTACGCTGCGTCTGAATGACATTGCCATTCATCTATACAGATGAATAGAGACTGTCAAATGTACAGAAATGTCCACCTAGTTGTTAGGGACGTGCAGAGGAGTAAACTCTATTAGCAAAATGCAGCTTACTGGTGATTGATGAGTTCTGAGGCATAAGACCTCATACACACGGACGTTTCTTAAAAAATAAACAAAATGTTGGGCCCGACGTCAAGGAAAAAAATTGGCGTTTTTCGGCGTTATGCATCGGCATTAGTGAGCGTTAGTGAGCGTCGGCGTCAATAGGCGTTTTTTAAAGAAAATCATCCGTCTGCTATTTTTCAACCTAAAAACGTCGGCATCAAAAAACACCGGTTAACGGCAGTACAGAGTTAGTGAGCGTTTTGCGGCGTCAGCGTCAAAAAACGCCAAAACGTTACAGCCTCAGAAGGCGCTGGCTGTGGGTTCTAGTTTCAGCTCACTAACGCTGACGCCATCTACAGCTCAAAAACGTCGGCGTTTTTATGGGGCCATTGACTAACATGGAAAGCTGCAAAAAACGCCAGAAAACGCCGACGCCAAAAAACGTCCCTGTGTATGAGGCCTAAAAGTCCACCCAGACATGAAATAAAGAAAGTCATAAGTGAGAGCCATGAAAAGGATTTTAGGCCATCAGCAGGGAAGAGATAGTTTGGGGAGCCACAATGAAGGCAACCCTGTCTTTCTAAAACTGGACACACACTGGAAGAATTTTGTTTCAAAGTTTTCATTTAAGCACGTTCATTCATATTTCAAATTTTTAATGGGGTCAAATTGATGTTTGTTTTCAACCACAGTGACATGAAAACTCAAAGGAGGAGGAAGGAACATTTTTCTCAAGCAAACAAATTCCCTTAATGTGGTTTTTATTTAGGAAAGTCCATTTATTCTAAAATCAAATGTTAAAAGCAAGTGAAATTTCAAAATCATTTTGAACGACATTCCCAAATCATCAAATGTACTGAGAATGTCTGTAGGAAAAGCTACTAATGCATGGCCAACTTAAAGCGTAACTCCACTTTTGTTGAGAAAAAAAACATTTCCCTCTGGGTGATTTATGTACATTGCAAAGATTATAACTAGAGTTGAGCGAACACCTGGAAGTTCGAGTTCTGCTGGTCCGTCCGAACTTCGGGACAAAGTCCGGGTCCGGGTCCGGACGGAACCCGAACGATCGCACGGACAACGAACCCCATTGAAATCAATGGGGACCCGAACTTTTAGGCACAAAAATGGCTGTAGGAAAGTCCTGGAAAGCCCCAGAGGGCTGCAAAAGGAAGTAAAATGGGGGTAAGGGTAGGGCAAGTGCCCTACAAAAAATGGGGACAGGGAAATAACTGTAAATATTTTTAAAAAAATAAAAACATAAAAAAAGCAAAAATGGAGGTGAATGTGGATCATCTTCAAACTGTGTCTGAAAAGTATTAATTAACGGTAGAAGCCATATAACTGTTCTAAAATCATCTTCAAACTAGGGCAAGTGCCCTAC
>BLSH010254914.1:154759-170327 GCA_018402905.1 Glandirana rugosa
TCTCGTCACAAAGAGTTGGAAAAAGTACTGTCCTGTTCTCTCCTGGCCCCCCTGTACTGTTTTCTCCTGCCGCCCTGTACGGTTCTCTCCTGGCCCCCCTGGACTGTGCTATACTCTCTTGCCCCCCTGTTCTCTTGCTGTTCTCTTCTGGATCCCCTGTACTCTGCCCTGCTGACCCCCTGTACACGGCTTATTTCAAGTTTGGCCCAGAATGGAGCATCAGATTCTGTGCAAAAAAGCAAAGCACAATTTTCACATTAGGTAAGTTTTGATATTTATTCTATTTAGTGCTATTCCTAAGAATTATTGTTATATCTACAGCTCGCTGATCACAACAATGTTCCGAGAGCTGTAGATATAAAAATTATTTCAAGGGTTCCCCGAGATCTCAGACTTTTGCTAGGAGTTCCTCGAAGGTAAAAAGGTTGAGAAACACTGCTCTAAAGGATCAAAAACATAAATGCGTATAATTAGTGGTCCTGCCAATGAATGCATATAGTAAATAGTTGAGTCCGTACAGGCCAACACAGAAGCGGCATAGTTGTAACTAGTAACCAGTAACAATTTTTTTCTGGCCATAACTTTTAATACATTAATATATTTATATATAATTCTGGCTGGACTCATTAGCACCTGGAGTTATATCAATTATGTAAATCATACTGCATATTTTTGATCTTTTATTTTGGCACTTATTTTTATACACATATATTTATACATATGCTTTTCCTTATAGATTCTATGGGGCCAGCTTGACCACCAGGTCCAAGCCTACGTCATAGGACTTCTCCCTTCTGGGTAGCCACTGCCCCCCCTCATTTGGACTTTCATCCACAATTGGCGGTGTCTTGGACCCCCTGTGGGGACAATTGGTTGTGGCGCACTGGGCACGGTGGGCCTACGCCCTCCTCCTGCCATCCAGATCATAATTTGGTTTTATCTCTTTTTTGCCTCTAACAATTCTATACCAATTGTGACATAGTCATTTGATGATTTTTTTCATATTGACAAGGTAAGCCAACACATCTTTGTATTCTGGTCCATGTGCAATACACCTTACATGGCTATTTTTATCTTTGTTCTGTATAAATAAAACTTTGTAACATTTTAGTTTCAATGATTTTTTATTGAAAAAAGCAGTCAATACAAGACAGTAGTTGTTAGCAATAAAGCAATGTGTAACAACATGTTGGAGTAACAGTATACATTCCAGTGTTGTCTACTACAACCTAACATAGAGCATACGTGTAACAAAAGAATGACAGTTATTCTTTCACATCAGGGTTCGCATGTCATCTAGATATCTTTACTTTGGTTAGACATTGTCATAGGTGAATATGGAAGGTTGCTCTAGCAGGACTGTCTCCCCAGTCTGACGCCCCTAATGGGAACCTGCTGCGACAGAGGGGGGAGCCCGCCCCGCCAGGCTCTCAAATACAGGTCTATCAGTACCCTGGCATTTGCTAGTAACACTACTACGTATCCTTTTACTATGTAAGTACCCTCAAATGGTGTAGATTCTGTTACTCTCATTTATTAACTTTAGAAGGATAGATGAAAAGAAAGGAGGGGAAAGAGAGAGGAGAAGAGAGAAAGATAAAAGATAAAAGTACATATGTATCCTAGATTCAATGAATACTATCAGCCTAGTGTCTGACATGGGTTTCATACCATTGTATCCAAGGGCTCCACGTATGGGTTTTGAGGTTTGAATGATCGATAGTGGACATCATAAGCTCATAGTCGCAGTGCAGTTGCACTGCTGCTATGATTTCCAAAATTGTGGGGAGGCCAGCAGTTTTCCATTTCTTAACTATTGCTTGCCTAGTAGCTAACAGTATATGTGTGGTGGTTTTCCTATACCGTAGGGGGAGTTTGCGAATGTTCAAATTTAACAGTGCCAGTTCTGGAGAGGGTAAAATTGATATCCCGGTCATTTGGGATATGATCTCAAATATTCCCATCCACATATTATTGAGTTTGGGGCATTCCCATAGAATGTGAAACAGAGAGCCTGTAAGACCGCATTGTCTCCAACAAGTGCAGGGGGTACGGGCATCAAATTTGGCTACTCTTTCTGGAGTGAAGTACCTCCTCTGTATGATATTTTGGGAGATTTCCCATAGTGCTACACATTTGGTTGCAGAATATGTGGATGTGAGTGCCTGTTGCCATTCTGTACTCGAATATGATTTGCCTAGGTCCTTTTCGCATTGTGTGCTTGATATAGAGTCTGTATGTATTGTTTTGTCTTGTAATAGATTATAAAATATAGATATGCCTTGTTTCCCATTAGATCTATGGGAATAGTACCTAGATGCTTTCAAGGGAATAGAGATTTGTAGGTGGGAGTTAGTCGTTAAACAGTGGGCTATCTGTAGGTATTGGAACTGTGAGTCGAATGATATATTAAGTTCCGATTCTATTGTTGTTTGGGATTTAATTGTGTTCCCGATCATCAAATCCGTAATATGTATAGGGTCTTGTCCTGTGCCTTTGGGTATTTTTATAAAAGGTACTAGGAGTTTAAGTGCCCCTATAGGGGTCTGGATGGGCGTTATTGGAATGTTATTCCACTTAGTGGCCGTAAGTATGTGAAATGCCTTGACCGTCGCTAAGATTGTAGGTGGCATACTGGTAGTGGGTTTATCTGAAAGCTTAAGGCTATATAGCCAGTTCTTAAGGTTTTTCCCTGGGATGGAATCTTTTTCTATTTCTCCCCACCTGATTGTAGGTGATGTTTGAAACCATTCTCTCGTTTGAGCTAATATGCATGCTATATAGTAGTCTGTGATGTCAACCAGACCGGAACCTCCAGCGGTCTTATGCTTGACCAGTCTACTTTTTGCAACTCAGGGCTTTTTCCCTGTCCAAACATAGCTTTGGAAGGAGGATTGGAGGGATGTTAGGTATTTTTTAGGGATGGGGATTGGTAGGGTGCGAAAGAGGTAGAGAAGCTGGGGAAGATTGGTCATCTTAAATGCTGCTAAGCGACCTAACCTGGAAAATTCGTGCTTATTTAGATTCTGTAGCTAGTTGTTAAATTTTAATCTATATTGATGGTAATTTTCAGTGAAGAGGTGTTTAGTTTTGTTCGTGAGTTTTATTCCCAGGTATTCAATATTTCTGTCCGCCCATTTGAATGGGTATTGAGACATGAGAATATTTTTGGAAACTGCGTTGATTCCTAACTCTAATATGTGTGACTTTGTAGGGTTAGCTTTGTAATATGGCGAGTGCCATTAGTAATATTAAATGGGGAGGATAGCATTCCACCTGTAAATACTCTAGCAGAGGGGGCTGAATATAGGGTTAGGATAGCTGATAATATGAAACCTCTAAAGCCAAATTTGAGGAGAACTTCCCTCATGTATCCCCAGTGTACCCGATCGAATGCCTTCTCTGCGTCTAAAGTCAAGAGCAGAGAAGGCGTTCCACTCATGTTTGCTTCATGGATCAGGTTAATTAGCCTGCGCGTTGCGTCTGACGACTGTCTTCCTTGCACAAAACCTGTTTGGTCCTGGTTTATTAGGGCAGGGAGAAATTTAGCAATTCTAGTGGCTATAATTTTTGCGTACAGTTTAGCGTCCACATTAAGCAGCGATATGGGTCTGAAATTTTGTGGCACATCTGGTGTTTTACCTGGTTTTGGAAGGGTAATTATGACAGCAGACAACATTTCAGACGGTAGATTGGAGGAGGAGGCGGCGTCGTTAAATAGTCTCTGGAGGTAAGGGTTCAGGATATCCTTAAATTGTTTAAAGTGTTCTCCCGGGAGTCCATCTGGACCCGGTGTTTTTCCAGGGGGTAAAGATTGGATGGCCTGCAATATCTCCATGGTAGAAAATGGCATATTTAGTTCCTCTACATGAGCTTCAGTAAGCTTCGGAAAGTTGAGATTAGATAGGAATTTGGAGATCAGCTCTTGGGTAGGTTGGGGTGTATGGCTATCATCTTTGAAATTGTATAATTGTTCGTAGCAGGTACTGAACGCGTCCGCTATGTCTTGTGGATTGATTATTTTTTGTTTGGTAATAGGGTGTATGATATATGAAATTGTGCTCTTTATTCGCTGCCCTCAAATCTTTTGAGCTATAGCCTTCCCTGCCTTATTAGCCGTCGAGTAGTTTGTGGCCTTAAATCTGCGGTACCGTTTCTCTTGGGACTCTAAAAGGAGGGCTCTAAGTTCTTGTCTAAGGGCTAGAATTTTTATTCCGAGGTTATGGGTAGGATGTTGTTTGTTTTGGAAATCTATATCTTTTATGGCCTCCATGAACTCGTCCAGACGCTGACTCCTCCTCCTTTTAGCAATAGAGCATTGTTGTATGATCATTCCTCTCATATAGGCTTTATGAGCCATCCACAGTGTAGATATTTGATCCACCGAGTGCTGGTTATCTTGGAAAAAGTCTGTTAGGTTTTTTGATAGTTGGGCCGCGTGGGGTGGAATCTGTAAGATGCAAGCATTTGCTCTCCAGAGTCTAGTCATATTTGGGTGTTTTAGAAGTGTTATTTCTATATTAATTGGGGCATGGTCCGACCATGTAATTATATCAATATCCGCCATAGGGATTTTCTGCAATGTCCATTTGTCTACTAAGAAATGCGGGAGTAGGAATTGTAGGGAGGGGAAAAAAAGGAATAGTCTTTTTCTGTCGTGTGAAGACAATGCCAGACATCATACAGGTCGTGAGTCTTTAGAAAGTCTGCTATTGGTGATTGCCGCCTGGCTGTAGGGTTGGAGGTATCCAGAAGGTGGTCTGGTATTATATTAAAGTCCCCTCCTGTGATGAGAGATCCTTTCCTATGTTTAATGATGATTTTCATTAATCTGTTCAGAAAGCGTAGCTGATGCGAGTTTGGTGCATAGAGGCATACGATGGTATGTTCAATGGAGTGGATTTTGCAGAGTAAGATTAGGTATCTACCGTTGGGGTCAGATACTGTCTCTAGGTGTAGAAATTCTATATTTTTGTGGATAGCAATAAGAACTCCATTTCTTTTCCAGTCTTGATTGGATGCCAGGAAAACATGGGGAAAATCTGGGTGTTTGCAGCTGGGTGTTTTGCTCTTTAAGAAATGAGTCTCTTGGGCACATATGATGTTGCTACAGGACTGTTTGGCCAGACGCCATAATGATGTTCTTTTTGCCGGATGATTGAGTCCTTTTGTGTTTATTGACGTGATCTTAAGTGACATTGGTCAAGAATTGTGGTGTCAAGCTGGTTTAAAGTGTGTATACTCACAGTTTTGATGTGTCCATGGCCATGTTTGATCTCTTTGTGGTCCCTTGTGTGTCCATGTGATCTTAGGAGCTCTACTTTGCTTCCGTCGGATGTGTGACTTTGGTTTAATCCATTGGTGCAGTCTGTGGATACATGTATAAGAAGTAGAGCCAAGAGAGGAAGAATATAATAAGAAAAAAAAAAAAGAAAGTCAGTTTACAGCCTAGGAAACCTGAATAGGCTGTCTTATCCATAAAGGAGGGTAACAGTCCCAGTTGGTTTAGCGCAACGGTGCACAGACTACCTTATGGGAAGTAATATATTGCAGAGGAAGATTTCTCATCTATGATCAGCGGTTCCTGTTGCGGTTGCCGTAGGATTTAGAGGCCCATGTAGGGGTAAGTTTCCCCTGTGGGGGGATGGTTAGTAGGTTGGGGTGCTTGTATCGGTATGATGCCCCAATCTTTTAGGAGTGAAATGCCTCTTTCCAGGTTAGGTATCAGAAAAGTTGTCCCATTGTGGTCCACACTGATTTTGGTAGGACGTTTCCACTTATAAGGGATATTGTTGCAGAGGGTTTTAGTTATAGTATTCAATTGGCATCTCATATCGAGAGCATGTTTGGATAGATCCGCAAATATTTGGATGTTCGCGTATAGGTCTGGCATTCTTCCCAGTGAGCGTGATTTTTGGAGGATCAGTTCCTTAGTGGTATAAAAGTGGATCTTCATGAGAACGTCCCGGGGTATGTCGTTGTGGAGGAAGGAAGGTTTGGGGATATGATGTATCCTATCAATGGTTAAGTTTAATGGTGTTAAGTCTGGTATGAGAGTAAGGAATAGCGCAGAGGCGAACTTCGCGAGGTCTTGAGGCGCCACGCTTTCCAGGACCCCTCTTAACTTCAAATTGTTTCTCCTCGAGCGATCCTCGAGGTCCGCAATTTTGGCACGTAGCCATTTCCTTTCTTCCTCCCCCTCTTCGTTGTTATCTATCATTGTATTGACCGTAGTCGTGATATCTGAGATGGCACGTTCTGTTTGGTCTACTCTGTCTCCCAGTATCATCAGTTCTCTGACGAACTTGCGTGTAATGGTGGCAAAGTCTGCTTGGAGAGATCTATGTAGTGTAAGAAGCATATCCTTTATTTGTGTGTCCAATACTGGTTGATTAGAGGTGGGGTAGTTCGCAATTGGAGACACGTACTCTGGTGTGTTGTTGTGTTCTGCACTCACTGACCGTTCCGAGATCACCGAACGTCTTGCACTCTCCGGTCGTTCTGTGCTCTCCGATCGTTCCATGCTCCCCGGACGTTCTGCGCTCTCCGAACGTTCTGTACTCCCTGAACGTTCCGTTCTCCCCGAGCGTTCTGCACTCACCGATCTTCCCGCGTTCTCTGGCCGTTCTGCTTCTCTGGTGTCGAGTCTCATTCTCGCCTTGGCCGGACTTGAACACGGAGGGCTGTGGAGGGGTGATCTGCTTCTGGGAGATGCTCCATCTACCTAGTGGTTGTTGCCATGTAGTGTGGAGGAGACGGCCTTGCTTCCCGCGCCATCTTGTCTTCTCTCTCCCTCCGGCCAGTGAAAGTAAGCCGTCAATTTCTTAGGCTTACAGTCACCCTGTCTCTTTCTGGACATGTCCAGGATGATTGTTAGGTGGTCCCACCTCTGTATCAAGGTCTCTTGTCTTTTTCAGTTGTCTAACTCTGCAGATCGTCGCTATTTGTTTCCCTAAGGTGTCAGAGCTTTCTTCTCAGGCAGCCATCCACCACGCGTGCCAGCCACGCCCCCAACTTTGTAACATTTTAACTACTATGTGTCTACAATATATTTTGTCCCACCTTTTGAGGGAGCTCTTCTATATTTGAATAAGACTAAACGCCGTGCTATAGTGTTAAGCTTAGATGATCAAAAAGCTTTTGACTACTTAAGCTGGCCATTTATGTTTGCAGTTCTATCTTGTTATAGGTTTACAGGCCCCTTTATCCAGGCTTTACAAGCATTATATTAGAAACCTACCTCCCAAGTACAATTATTTTCTCACATGTCGCAGTTATTCTCTTTGAGTAATGGCACCAGACAGGGGTGCCTTTTATCACCCCTGCTTTTTATTCTCAGTTTGGAACCCCTCGCTGCAGCCATTAGATCTCATCCAGATATCCGTGGAGTGCTGTTGCGACAGCAGGAGTATAAATTATCCCTCTTTGCCAATGATATCTTATTGACCCTCAGGCACCCCCATATCTCCCTTCCCTCTTTGCACAATATATTACCCTTCTTTAGCTCTATTTCGGGGTTTAAAATCAACTCCTCCAAAACAGAAGCCCTACCCATTAATATTTCACTGAACCAACTTATCCCCCTCCAACAAAATTGTAGTTATCATCGGTGCACCCATACAGTTAAATACTAATTCACCTCACTTCTTCTTATTCCACACTATATCAAACTAATTTCCCACCTCTGTCTATGGAAATGAATTGTTTGTTGAAGCATTGGGCCACCCTTCCCCTTTCTCTTCTAGGGAGAATTAATGTTCTTAAAATGTATATACTTCCCAAACGACTCTATTTATTCAAGATGCTTTCAGTGTCGATACCATTGCCAAGACTGAAGGCGCTCCAAAGGAAATGTCTCCACTTTGTGTAGAATAATGTCTCTCAACGCATCGCAAGGACGGTGGTCCTAACCCCAAGAAACGGGGGGTTTAGGAGCTCCAGATTTAATTAAATACTATTATGCTTCACATTTGCAAGTATTGACTTCCTGGACTTCCAGGACGGGCCCAAATAGGTGGTCCCAAATTGAAATGGGGTCACCTCTCTGGTCCACCCCTGTTACATGTTATAGCCCTCTTCAGGCAAATATATGCCCCAACTGAGATCTCTATTCCTAGCTCCGATCTTGTCTACCCTATCAATATTGAAGCAATGTTCTGAACATTACTCCCTCTCCTCCCCATGCCCTCCACTATTAAACAGCGCGCTCTTCATTCCAGATATCCCTGACAGTTTATCTTATGATCGTATGTTACCTTGGACTCAGGCAGGGATTTTCCAATCACATCAACTATCCAGTAACACATAAACTCATGTCCTTTGTAGACTTACAGATGAAACATAGGATTCCAAAAACACTTTTCTACTCCTACCTGCAATTCAAGCATTTGTTTTCTACTAAATTTGTTTCCCTATCTCTAGATAAACCGACAGATTTTGAATCATTATGCGCTAGAGGCCCATATGAACCCCAAGTAATTTTGTCCATATATAAAATTCTTTAAATGAAACAAGTCAAAATTACATGAAGAAATGGCCCCATATTCTACAGGGTGGGCCATTTATATGGATACACCTTAATAAAATGGGAATGGTTGGTGATATTAACTTCCTGTTTGTGGCACATTAGTATATGTGAGGGGGGAAACTTTTCAAGATGGGTGGTGACCATGGCGGCCATTTTGAAGTCGGCCATTTTGAATCCAACTTTTGTTTTTTCAATAGGAAGAGGGTCATGTGACACATCAAACTTATTGGGAATTTCACAAGAAAAACAATGGTGTGCTTGGTTTTAATGTAACATTATTTTTTCATGAGTTATTTACAAGTTTCTGACCACTTATAAAACCTGACCTTATGGGTCCACATTATGAGTGTCAGGTCCGAGCATTCCTAGATGAACAGTTTCCTGGAAAGTGGATTGGTCGTCGTGGGCCAGTTGAATGGCCCCCAAGGTCTCCCAATCTGACCCCCTTAGACTTTTATCTTTGGGGTCATCTGAAGGCAATTGTCTATGCTGTGAAGATACGAGATGTGCAGCACCTGAAACGACGGATACTGGAAGCATGTGCTAGCATTTCTCCTGTGGTGTTGCTATCAGTGTGTGAAGAGTGGGAGAAGAGGGTTGCATTGACAATATAACACAATGGGCAGCACATTGAACACATTTTATAAGTGGTCAGAAACTTGTAAATAACTCATGAAAGAATAAAGTTACATTAAAACCAAGCACACCATTGTTTTTCTTGTGAAATTCCCAATAAGTTTAATGTGTCACATGACCCTCTTCCTATTGAAAAAACAAAAGTTGGATTCAAAATGGCCGACTTCAAAATGGCCGCCATGGTCAGCACCCATCTTGAAAAGTTTCCCCCCTCACATATACTAATGTGCCACAAACAGGAAGGTAATATCACCAACCATTCCCATTTTATTAAGGTGTATCCATATAAATGGCCCACCCTGTACAACAGACTATTTCTTTAGCAGAATGGGGGAAAATTTGGGAGTCCACATCTAAAGTTTCAAGATGTGCTGTTCAGAGAGAGACTGCATCCAAAATCCTTCTCTTTTGATATAGGACCCCAGATATTCTACACACCTGTAACCCAGAAGTTTCGAGGCAATGCTGGAGATGTAATGAAGCTATAGGCACCCATTACCATATTTTCTGGGAATGTTCTTATATTAACTCGTTTTGGGTTCAGATCCAAGATCTATTGCAAAACCTACTGAATATCCCCATTCCCTTAAACCCCATACACTATTTATTATGCCTTCCTTTTCCAGGTGTCTCTAGGACTGCAGGGAGGCTAATGTTTTTTATTTTATTGGCAGCAAAATGGGTTATACCCAGATTCTGTGTATATCTACCTCCCTCCTACTTTCTCACAATTTTTGTCTACTATAGCAGAAATAGGTAGGATGGAGCATTTGACTGCATTGATTGAGGGCTCAATGTCGCGATTTTCAAAAATTTGGAAGACATGGGATGATTTTAAGTAATGCCTCAAGTTAACACACCCAATACATTAAGCAAGTAATTTTTATACAAATTACCTTCCAGTTCTAATGATGGCTATGCTTTTCTACACTCCATGGTGCCAATACCTCTCCTTTAATTTTCTCTTTTTTTTCTCTGCTTCTGTTCTTTTTTGGATGCTATATTTCATTTTCAAATGAATGTATGGTATAATGGAATAATATTCATATAACTTAAATCAAGTTACGACACACCTATGTTGGATTGTACCATTCCGTTGCTATTTGGTATTCTGTTATCTATTCAGTCTATTTTTGAAATGTCATATTTCTTACCTCTTTTTGTAAGCTTCACAAAAAAAATTCTATAAATAAACAATAAAAAAAAAATATGCAGTGATCCTGTCATGAAGGCCTTTGTTCAGAAAATTTCTGTTATGGGGTGACAACTGTCACCTTAATTGTAATTCTGTGTTGCTACACTGTCACATGTTTCCCTGGTGGAGACTACAAGTGGCCGTGCCAACACACAATGCACAGCTAAGATCCATTGTTGAATATTAGGAAACTGTTCCAAAGCATTGATGATGCAATTGCATGTAGGCAGGAAATAAATGAAGGTGGCTGTAGATCAGCAGAACTGAGATGCAAAAAGGATGAAAACAGAATTTTAATTTTAAAAAGTATGCACTGCAGTTGTATATGATGCGCAGTGATTTAGTTAAAATTAATCTTCCAATTAGGGTCTAGATCTTCTTTAGAAAGACCTTCACTACACTAAACACAAACATGCTCATTTCTTGCACAGAGATATTCCCAGGGAGATAGAGAAAGGACATGGCAGAGATTAGGTGGTTTGCTATGGCCTACAGTACATCACTGCATGTACTAAAGTACATCAATCCTCAGGCCTCAATCTTGCCCAGTGTGGTGCAATAATGCTTGGGTATAAATGTGTGCTATGTCACACACTGAAGCAGAACTAAACTCACTCAATCAAGATTGACATTCACTATGTTTAATCTTCTTGTCTTAAATAGATAGTAAGGTATATTATATTTACTTGTTTTAAACTTCTCAACAAAATAAAGCATGGAGACATGGATGGACAGGTGATTTAAATAGCATTTTTAGTTTGTGGTGCTCTGAGTCAGCTTATTTCAACTCTAACAAGCATTGAGTTAAAGTGGTAGTAAACTCCCATGCATGAATTTTACCTTTAGGTAAGCCTATAACAAGGCTTACCTATAGGTACTGTAAATATCTCCTAAACATGCGCCATTTAGGAGATATTTAATGTACATGCAGCCGGTGACATCACCGGTGCATGCGCTCTGAAGGAACGGTATATGCATGCCGTTTCTTCAGAGTCCTGTGCCTTAAATGGCGGCTCCTGTGTGCATGCACAGGAGTGACGTAATTGTGGCTCTGGCCACTCCCACAGTCGGAGTCCGCGAACCCCGGAAGGAAGAACGGGTGAAAATGAAAGCATCTTCAGTGTTGACAGCACGTCGCTTGAGGGCTTCTTTTCAGGTAAGTTTCACATAATGTGATGTGATGCATACTAGCACATTATGACATTGCCTTTTACTACCGCTTTAAGGCAGTCAATTGAATTAAACAATGTACCAATATCATAATGTACTAGAAAATGCACCTTCATTTTTTCTCTATGTAGCACATCACAATGTACCATATTGTGCTACCATGTGTTGTGGTGCACCAGGAGTACATTCCTCTAGTGCAGTGGTTCTCAACTCCGGTCCTCGGGACCCACCAACAGGCCAGATTTTAAGTATTACCTTGGGGAGATGCAGTCTAGAATACTGCAATCACTGAGCAGCAAATTTTATCACCTGTGATGTATTTCAGTTATCCTGCAAACCTGGCCTGTTGGGGGGTCCCGAGGACCGGAGTTGAGAACCACTGCTCTAGTGCAATGGGGAGTTTTTCAAATATAATTGCACCACAGCATACTAACATATGCTTGCTACCATATAGGTGTGAAGCTGGTCTTAGAATCATCAATGTTTTAAGAGGGTTTTATACCTTGTGGAATAAAAGGTTGAAACCTGCGTATACTAGGGAGCAATAGCCAGCAGTGGATACCTATCATTCTATATGTTGATACAGTCCCAGCAGAACCGAAAGCTTTATACAAATAAAGTTGGTATGTGGCAGATGTTTTGGGATCACCTGCAATTTTGGATTTATTATAAAGGCAGCAAAGTCAGAAGTTAAATTATATGCAAGCCCTTACTTTGCAAAACAACCCATTCAGCTTAAAATTGAACAGAAAGGCAAAACATTTGTGTGTGTATGTATATATATATATATATATATATATATATATATATATATATATATATATTTAACCACTTCAGCCCCGGAAGAATTTCCCCGGTTAGGACCAGAGCACTTTTTGCGATTCGGCACTGTGTCGCTTTAACTGACAATTGCTCGGTCGTGCAACACTGTACCCAAACTAAATTTGCGTCCTTTTTTCCCCACAAATAGAGCTTTCTTTTGGTGATATTTGATCCTCTCTGCGTCATTCTGATCACCGCTATAAACAAAAGAAGAGCGACCATTTTGCAAAAAAACCCAAATTTCTTACTTTCTTACGCGCGCCCCCTAGCGGCCATTCGCAGATCGCCGCGTCCACACTGCCGCCGTAAATAGACAGTAGGCAGTGTGGAACTGGATATATACTGTATATACACACACAAACACACACATTATAAGTATCTTTTTTTATGTGTGATCACATATTCTGGCAGGATCACCAGGTATTTCACACAAAGGAAGCAATGCAAGGATGATAGGATACTTTTTCAAAAAACAAGTACATGGTACAACAGGCACATATCGGGAATATGAAAAGTTGTGGTAACATATTCTTTAAGGATAAAGGCTTAATATGTCCTTTGGAAGAGGAGCCAAACCTTAAAGCGTTTATTACCCTAAAAAAAAAAAATGGATCCTGTTCCCTTAAAAGTATGTTATACAGCACAGTGCTTGTGCTGTGTAATTTGGCCCCCTGTATAACCTAAAAAACCAGGTTGATCCTGCCTGGTTCTGCCCTCCCCCCTGTAAAGTGACCACAGTTTATCATGGCTGCTGTGCCCTGACACCGTGGTCAGTTTATGTGCCTCCGTCATCCCCCACCCCCGCCCCCCGTCTGTCAGCTCATGAAAAATGCCCTCCTGCTGCAATAATAACAAATATAGTATATTCATACAATGCCCTCTGTTAAATAAGGATATGTGTCCCAGTGCCTGTGGTATATAAAAAAATTGCAGATTTCTACCTTATATCAGAGAGTCTCCTGGCGCTCACGTGACTCCTCGCCTCTCTCCTCTCCTCCCCTCCTCACGACTGACATCAGCAAAAGTTCTCGGCCCTTCCCGCTGTAGCTGTCAGCCTGGGAGAGGAGAGAGGTGAGGAGTCACGTGAGAGCTGGGAGACGCTCTGATATAAGGTAGAAATCACCATTTTTTTTATATAGCACAGACACATATCCTTATTTAACAGAGGGGATGGCATGAATATACTATAATGGCTTAACAACCACTTTAAGGCCCCTGTCACACCTGAGCGATTTTCTGCTTGAAGCTTGTAGCTCCAAAACGCTCAACAAGCCAAATCTCATTCATTTCAATGGCCCCTGTTCACATCTGAGCGCTCTGTCGCCTGAAGCAAAATGTCAGAAGTTCAAAAAACTACATGAGCTTCTTTTTGGCAAATTACAAGCATTTTTGGCCCCATAGACTTCAATAGAAATGCCTGACTTGAGCATTTTACAAGCGTTTTCTGCACCAATAGCAGCTCTTCACCCTTAATTTCTTCTCCCTCTCCTCCCCCTAGGCTTTCTATTGGCTAAACAAAAACACCTGAAGCTGTAAAATGCTTGTAATACACTTCTAAACACTTTATAAAAGCTTGTAAAAAAGCTACAAAAAAGCTTACAAAAAAAAGCCCGAAAAACGCCAGTAAATCGATACGCTCGGATGTGAGTGGAACCTTAGACCACATGCACACTATCCAACTTTTGTTGTCAGATGTCCTTCAGATTTACCAAAAACATGTAGTGCAGTGGTTCTCAACTCCAGTCCTCGGGACCCACCAACAGGCCAGATTTTAAGTATTACCTTGGGGAGATGCAGGCTAGAATACTGCAATCACTGAGCAACAAATGATATCACCTGTGATGCATTTCAGTTATCCTGCAAACCTGGCCTGTTAGTGGGTCCCGAGGACAGGAGTTGAGAACCACTGATGTAGTGCACGGACCTGCCTGATTACATACAAATTGAAACTCTTAGGCCCGGTTCACACAGGCGACTTGCGATCCGACTTGAGTCGTCTCAAGTCGCCCCAGGTCGCTTGACACAAGAAATCCCATTGAAGTGAATAGGAGCCATCTTTATGTACACTACTGAAGTCGTGCCGACTTCAAGGCGACTTTAGAAGAGATTCCTGTACTACTTGAAGGCGACTTCTATCCAACTTGTGCCCATAGAATTCAATGGAAGCCGCCTCCAAGTCGGATCCCCCATCTAAACAGAAGCGACTTTCACTGTGAAAAGAATAGAATTTATTTAGGGCAACCTCCTCCCTACCTTCTCCGATTGGCCACAGCAAAGTTGCCTGGCATGAAGTTGTGTTGTAAGTCGCCTCAAGTCGCGCTATAAGTTGCCCAAAGTCGCAATGAAGTTGCTTTCAAATCCCCTAGCAAAGTCGCCCCACAAGTCGGATCGCCCCTGTGTGAATCGGCCCTTAAGGTTTGACCTCATATTATATGGTTTCGGTGAATCTGAAGGAAAAAATCTACAGCAAATTTGATAGTGTGTATCCAGCTTTAGAGTTTGCAGCTCATAAAAATTGCAGAGGTCACTTAGGGTAGCTTGGAATTGTAGAAAACGAGTCATTATTTATTAATTAAGGTGCTTTATGTCTATTATGATCCTTGATGTAATAAATAATCTCTGAGCCTGGATACACCATGTGTGGTCTGCTTTTCCTTGATTGTCATGTTTTGAAAAAGGCAAGAATGGGATCAACTACTACATAGAAAAAATTACAGGAGCAATTTTTTTCTATGTAGGCTACTAGACAATTACACAAATAGAATCTGGACCTGTGTGCCAGTTAGTAGAAAGCCAGCATAGAAGGTAGAAGACCCTAAAAGCAGAACATTACTCCTCATTTGGATCATTTTTTTTCAACTCTGAGGCCAGAACAGATACAGTACCTATACTGTATAGTCTGTTTATGAACATAAACCATTTCACCAGGAAAAAAACATGGCACAATTTTTAATATCCTTATCCTGTCCAGAAAAGTTAAATGATTATAATGCCAGATCAGATAAAATGCAGCGCACATCTCTACTGCCATCCATTGCAGCACATACAAAGGAAAGGCTACGGTAACCATGACTGCCTGTAACAGATATTGTCAAAGCATATCTTCTGTCATGTGAGAACACTATACGTATGTCTAAATAATACAGTCTGTAGAGAGATTTAGGTAAAAGTCAATGACTGTGTCATTTTGTATCATTAAGATAGCTTTTCAATGTATA
>BLSH010254914.1:189052-200822 GCA_018402905.1 Glandirana rugosa
TGGAGATGTCCTAATTCTCCTTCTTCTGTGGTAAAGGTGTCAGTGTTGTCACATGAAAAGATAGAATAAAATATTTACAAAAATGTGAGGGGTGTACTCACTGGTGAGATACTGTATATAGTCACAGTATAAAAAAGCAACTTGCTGTTGTTCTCTCAACACATATCACGGTGGAGAACCGTCTCCCCTTAAGTGGTTGGTATAGCAAAGTGGATTTTGGAAGCTCTTACACCAAGATCTGCTTTGACATGGAGTGTTCAGTGTACACTCATTTCTGGCTGCCGAGGTTACCAATCACCCGGGTTCAGGAGAAATGCCCTCTGGATTGAAACCTTGTGGAAATGGTGTCTTCTTCCTCTTAATCCTGTAGAGGTCTTGTCCAGGAAGCCCTGACCAGTCTCTTGAAAATGAACATCGTCCTGATTCTTCTGTTGAGGATAGACACTTAATGGATGCTGAGGCTTAAATTCATAAACTGTCCATCCTTAATATGAGAATCAGGATTTTCAAGGGGAGCTACTAGAAGACTGATGCATGTAAAGTACTCAGATTATGTAGCTTGAAATGTTAGTTCTTTGTTTATGCACTGTTCTTTATTTTGCTAATCTTTACATTATATGTTGCCTGTTGGCCATACTGCCATTCAGAGGACGGCATCCTTTAACCACTTCCCGACCGCGCACTGCCTTTTTACGGTGGCAGTGTGGATGCATTCCGCGAATTGCCGTAAATAAACATCGATTAGTGGACGGGCAGCTAGGGGGCAAGAGCACGCCAGCGCGCTCTCGTGCCCGGCGTATTCTGCGTGAGTGTGCCCATGGCTTGGACGGACCCGATGTCCGCCAGCGAGCCACAATGAGCTGCCAGAGGGAAAGAACGGAGAACCACCGAAGTAAACACGGCGGTTCCCCATTCTGACAGGTGGCATGTAAGAGATCTACTGATCCCTGTTAGATCTCTTATGCCCCTGACAGCCCGCCCCCTCACAGTTAGAACACACCTAGGGAACACAGTTAACCCTAGCTCTTCCCCTGCAGGTTAACCTCTTCACTGCCAATGACATTTATAAAGTAATCAGTGGATATTTAAATTTCTGATCGCTGTATAAATGTCATTGGTCCCAAAAAAGTGTCAAAAGTGTTTAACATGTCCGTCCCAATATCAAAGTCCCGATAAAAATTGCAGATCGCCGCCATTATTAGTAAAAAAAAAAATGCAAAAACGCCAGAAATGAATTGTCATGGTTTGTAAACATGGCAACTTTTGCGCAAACCAATCAATAAACGCCAATTGCGAATTTTTTTTTCATTTAACATTATTATATATTTAACACTGATTGCGCGGCACTGTAAAAGAAAGTTTTAAGGAAAACATGTGTCACCTGACCCTCTGCGTGCGCTATAACCATATGTAAGCCTCGCTTGCATACTGATGACAAATATAGTCAAGCAACTAAAATTTCCAGGACAAGTTCACTTTTCAACGTACTTTAAAAAAAAAAAAAGAAGTTGCTTTGAAGTAGTACAGTAACCTTTTCTAAAGCTGGGGTGACTTCAGTAATGTTAATTAAGACAGTTCTCATTGACTAAAATGGGATTTCACATGTCATGAGACTTGGGGTCTCACAAGTCAGATCCCAAGTCATGGCAGTGTGAACCGAGCCTTAGTTTACCTTTATCAGATGCAGTTAAAGGGCCTCAGTAATTATTAAAAAATTGTGCATCTTTATTCCCCCAGAAACCTGGCCAAATTAACCAATTAGCAATTCCCATGTTCGGTTGCTAGGACATTAACCACTTCAGCCCCGGAAGGATTTCCCAGGTTAGGACCAGAGCACTTTTTGCGATTCGGCACTGTGTTGCTTTAACTGACAATTGCGTGGTCGTGCGGCGTTGTACCCAAACAAAATATGCGTCCTTTTTTTCCCACAAATAGAGCTTTCTTTTGATGGAATTTGATCGCCTCTGCGTCATATCTGATCACCGCTATAAACAAAAAAAGCGACAATTTTGCAAAAAAACACAAATTTCTTTTTGCTAAAATACAAATCCCCAAAAAAATATAAAAAAACATTTTTTTTCATCGGATCAGCGTTTATTGATTGGTTGCGCAAAAGTGGCCGCGTTTACGGATGATGAGAGTTCATTTCTGGGGTTTTTATTTTTTTTTATTTTTTACTAGTAATGGCGGCGATCTGCGATTTTTTGCGGTACTGTGACATTGCAGCGGACATGTCGGACCATTTTGACACTTTTTTGGAACCAATGACATTTATACAGCGATCAGAAATTTAAATATCCACGAATTACTGTATACATGTCATTGGCAGTGAAGGGGTTAACCTGCAGGGGGAGATCTAGGGGTTAACTGTGTTCCCCGGGCGTGTTCTAACAGTGGGGGGACTGGGCTACCATGGGCATAAGAGATCTAACTGATCCCAGTGACAGGGATCAGTAGATCTCCTATGCCCCCACTAACAGAGCAGGGAACCGCCGTGTTTACATCGGCGGCTCCCCATTCTTTGGCTGTGGCCGCTCATCGCGGCTCGCCGGTGGACATCGGGTCCGCCTGAGCCGCGGGTAAACTCCTCAGGAGTACGGCGGCGCGCGCGCGCCCCCTAACGGCCACACGCAGATCACTTTTTTTTTACAGCAATTCGCGCTAAGCGTCCACACTGCCGCCGTGAATATACGGTAGGCGGTGTGGAAGTGGTTAAAAAGCATTGGTTGTCACCCCTGTAATGCTGGAAGTGAGCATTCTATTAGTTTTACATACTAGCAACAAGGCAGAATGTGGGGCTTGCTAACTTGGAGTTTTTCAGCCATGCTTCCAAGGGGCCCAAATGGTTTTACAGGTATGACAGTATAACTAATGAACATTTTACAAACCTATACCATTTTGTATCTACTGAGGCCCCTTGTCTAAATAGACTATTTTCTGGAAAAGGTGAGCTTACCTTGTCAACTTACCTTTTTGGGGATAGCAAATGGCATTTGGTACCCACAAATGTGCACCTAAGCAGTTCTATGCAAGTTTTGACTTTGTAAACAACAGTTAAAATATAAGATACATTAGGCACTCTACTGGCACGTCCTATACAGTGCAATGTATGTGCATGTCAATGTATCCTTGAGACCCCCAGCACTACATCCATGCATGCAGTCACTTTTGAATCCCCAGAAACTTGCTGTAAATATTCAGGGGCACGGGTGTATCTGGGGCACTTTCAAGTTATTGAGTGCAATTTACAAGCAACTAATGGTGCCTGCTGTCCCTACAAAAAGATTGGCATAACCTTTATTGCCAGAACAAGTTTATATTATGCTTTAATATCTAAAGTTCTCTAAATTGACCTGCAACTGGGTGGTCACACTTTGCTGCAGTATGCTCCCATGCAGGCTATCAGCTCTGGGAACATAAGCTGTTGGTAGCCCAAGTTTGTAGTTAATGTGCTGGAAACCAATTACATGGCTGCCAGTCATTAAAAGGTAAGGGAACTGTATTTTTAGTTATTACACCAGTGTTTCACATAATAATGCTTTTATGTCCTATTCCTATTTCTGCATGCTGGCTCTTCCGCAGAGTGGCGCATAATTGTGAAGTAGAAGGAAAATGATAAATGGATTTCAATTTTTATTTAACCAATTACCAACCGGAAGGTTTTCCAGCTTTAGGACCAGAGCACTTTTTGCGATTCGGCGTTGCGTTGCTTTAATTGACAATTGCGCGGTCGTGTGACGTTGCACCCAAACAAAATTTGCGTCCTTTTTTCCCCACAAATAGAGCTTTCTTTTGGTGGTATTTGATCGCCTCTGTGTCATTTCTGATCGCCGCTATAAACAAAAAAAAAGTGACCATTTTGCAAAAAAAAAACAAATTTCTTACTTTTTGCTAAAATTCAAATCCAAAAAAAAATACAAAAAAAACTTTTTTTTTCACCGTTTTTGGCCGATTTATATAATTCCTCATATTTGTGATAAAAAAAATCGCAATCTGCGTTTATTGATTGGTTTGCGCAAAAGTGGCCGCGTGTACAGATGGTGAGAATTCATTTCTGGGCTTTTTATTTTCTTATTTTTTACTAGTAATGGTGGTGATCTGCGATTTTTAGCGGTAATGCGATATTTCAGCGGACATGTCGGACATTTTTGACACTTTTTTGGGACCAATGACATTTATTCAGCGATCAGAAATTTAAATGTTTACTGATTACTGTATAAATGTCATTGGCAGTGAAGGGGTTAACCTGGGGGGGGAGAGCTAGGGGTTAAGTGTGTTCCCTGGGTGTGTTCTTACTGTGGGGGGGGTTGGGCTAACATGGACATGAGAGATCTAACTGATCCCAGTGACAGGGATCAGTAGATCACCCATGCCCCTACTAACAGAGCGGGGAACCGCCGTGTTTACATTGGCGGTTCCCCGTTCTTTCCCTGTAGCCGCTCATCGCGGCTTGCCGGCGGACATCGGGTCCGCCCGAGCCGCGGGCACACTCCTCAGGAGTGCGGCAGGTGCGCGCTCGCACCCCCTAGTGGCTGATTGCAGATCGCCGTCTTTTTACGGCGATTCGCGCTCAGCATCCCAACTGCCACCGTGAAAACACGGCGCACGGTCGGGAACTGGTTAAAAGAAATATCTTAAAATTGTGGCGTGGAATTGAATTCAATCCCCTTAAAGCCTCGTACACATGGTGCGACGGTCGTATGAAAACGGTCATACGACCGCTTGTTGTACGATCATCCGACCGTTAGTACGTGCGATAAGAACAGCCGGCGTACGTCGGTCGTAAAACAGAAGTTGGATGAGCACATTAGAAAACTTTAGTTGTACCAACAAATGGTCGTACGACTGTTGTATCGTGTGTACAGAGAAGTTGGTCCAACAAGTTGTACTGTGCAAAACGCATGCACAGAAGTCAGGAACGTCCGGAAGTGTCCGGAAGTGTAAACCTACGTCCCTAATTCACCAATTACATGAACCTAAACTTACTCTTTATACGCTCATAACACGTTGTTCAGCTTGGTTGTGCGATCGCTTAGTGCATGTCAGTACGCAAGATACATCAGCCAACGTACGATTTGGGCTGTTTGGTCGTACGACCGTCGCACCGTGTGTACGGGGCTTTACTCTGCTACCCCTAACTAAAATCTAGTGGAACCAATTGCCTACGGAAGTCACCTAATTAGTAAGTAGAGTCCACCTGTGTGTAATTTGATCAATATAGGACTCAAGTAAGTATAAAGGGAGGTGTGGGGGCGATACACTTACAGAGAAATTGTTTGCTTTAAAACAAGGAAAGAGTTAAAGGACAAGTATAGCCAAAGGTATTTGGTTATACTTCTCCTATGGATCACAAAAGTACAGTTCATTCTGCACTCCTGTAACCCGCCTTCAGCTGACAGCAGGCTGAAGCCCACTGTCGGTTGACGTCCCAGGATCCACCCAGAAGCCTGGGCTGACAGCTGGCTTAGTCTCTCAGTAATCTGCTGAGAGCTTCAGCCATCCCCTCCCATCCCCTCCACAGCCCAACACTCCTAGAGGGGCAGAGCAGAAAGCCGGAGAATGACAGTCCCGGCTCTGCTCAGTACGGAGGGGGAGAACTGAGCGATTGCAGTCTTTGATCACTTAATTCTCCGTGCAGAGCCAGCGGGGGCAAAACCTAGGTGCGTATAATATTTTTTTTCTAAAACCCATACTTCTCCTTTAAGGCAAAAAATGTATTGCCTTTAGAACCACTTTAATTGACAAATACATTTTAATTTAGATGTTATATAATACTTTTCTGTTTGTTGGAGGCTTTACTCCCGGAACATGAAAGAGAAAGTTTAGTACTAAAATATACAGGTTTATCAACTACATAAAATTTCCCATATCGACGATACCACCAAGGCATTTTGTTGTATATCCCATACTCAATATTTTAAAATCAGTATTTTTTTAAGAAAAAAGTGCATTTCGTTCCTTTTTTTTTTTTCAGTTGTAATAGAAAATATATGTTATTTTAAAAAAAGTAAAACGTTTTAAATTCCAGATTTTAAAAGGTTGAAGAATAATTATCAGACTCCATATTATTGAATAAAGCATCAAACATACTGTACATTTGTTCTATACAAAGAGTAGAATGAATATACCATACAGTATACAGTATGGAGCCATGTGTTTATGTTTGGCCCATTCTTCATCAAGTATTGTAAGATGGGGACATCTAGTGGGTTCCCTGGATATTGCGTTTTAGGAAACCTTATACAGTATATTATCTAGAAAATTGTGTACAAACTTTTTATTTGGTGTTAAATAGTGGTAAAAAGCGGAATTTCAACAATATAAGGAAAAGTCTTACATTATATTAAGTTGTATATAACAAAGAAAGAAAAAATATAAAGGTACTATCTGAAAGGTAAATAATTGATTACAAGTTGGAGAATAAATGGATATATTTTTCTGTTACTTTCTCTGTCAATTGCAAATGTTTATATACAGTTTAAATGTTCCCACAAATATTATTGTATTGACATTTTTCCTGTGAGTTTTTTGTGCTGTCCTCCACTACTCAACAGATGTAGCCCTGGCTGGGGGCAGCTGAGCCTGATCACAGCCACACCACATGATCTCTTTCTTCCATCAATCATTAATTGGCAGGCTGCAGGAAGAGGAGAGGGAGAAGAGATGTGATTGGCTGCATCAGTGCCGCACTAAGCCCTGCCCCCTAGAGCAGAGAGGAAGAGGATGGAGGTCAATACTGGAAGGAGGAAGTGTAGCCGAAAGGATCATGGGACTTGAGGCCAGTAGGGGACCCACTAAGCACCAGGGAGAATTTAGGAGAGTGTCCAGGGGGGCCACCAGGGAGATCTGTTGGACCAGAGAAAAGTAGAGCTGGGGGGACTGAGCAATAAACACGGGCTGGCAACAATACTAGGGGAGGATAGAGTTCTGCCTATGTGTGTGTACACAGGGTGCAACAATATGATCTGGGAGTTCAGGTTCACCATCTGCAACCGGGCAACAGAGCACTGCTGACAAACTGGAGTATTTACTAACAGGAAGTGAAAATTAGCTAACTACTGCAGCTCTCAGCCATAGTTTGTAGACAGGCACCCAGCCTTGCTGTGTCCATCCAAAATGGGGAAGATTTTTGAAAACATAGCACTGCAATTGCCACCTACCACTGAATGAAGAAGAATTTATGCAATCTTTAAATCATCCACCCCCTTTTAGGCGAACTCAAGTAATTCAGTTGTAACCACCCTTTCCTGAAAAAGATGAAGATGACTGGGAGGAAGATTTTTTAACAGAATGGTTGTGCCAGTTGAGGAAGAGCCAGTAGAGCTATGCTTCCTGCTGAAGAAAAGATAGAGACTCAATATCACGTACCTGGTAGCAGAGCCTGATATGAGGAGGAAGGCCTCTCTTACAACTCTGACTCGGGGCCCCTGATAGTGTAGACAGGAGGTGCAGAAGTGCAGTCGCACAAGTGCGTGCAAGTCTTGCTAGCAGCAGGGCAGGTGTCCCCGCTGGGCAGGAGAAGTCGTCAGATGGCTTCAGCAAGTAGGCAGGCAGGTGGTGCTGGTGACAGCAGGCAGGGTAGCAAGGTCAGGCAGGCCGGGTCATACTCATATGGGATGGATCGGGTACAGGGCACAGACAGGAACATGGTCAGAAGACAAGCCAGGTCTGGGACCGATCAGTGAAACAGAAGCCAAAGGAGCAGACAGCAGAGTGGTCAGGGGACTAGCCAAGGTCTATGCAGGTGGAGTTCAGAGAATGGTCAAGACAAGCCGGGTAAGCAACAGGAAGCAGGATGTAGGTTCACAGGATCACAGATACACAGGAAGCTGAAGACAAAGCAGAACTGATCCTGAGCACTGGCTGAGTTTAAATAGTCTCTTTACATCGGTCACAGGTGCGTGCAAGTGCCAGCAATGCATGCCGGTTCGTTTGCACGCACGAGTTCATGCATATGCATATTTATTAGCCAGTGCCCAATTCTTATGAGCATGAAAGGGAATATGTTTTCACTTATGCCCAGGAGTTCTTCCAGAGGAGTTATCTGGTTTGCTGGCATGCGTAGCCTGACACTCAAAGTCTAGTAGAGGCATCTTCTTCAGTCTCACAAAGTTACAGTGGAATCCTCAATCAGAGAAAAAGTGAGGAAATATAGAACAAAGACACAATCAGAAGATTTTACCTCCAGTGAGAATGATATACAACTCTGGAGGGAACGATTCAGGGAATTCATAAACACTGTACACTGATTCACCAACGCTGAAAAGCAACAAGCCTCCATACCAAAGTGACACCCGTGGGCTCTATATATGACATGCCCTGGTGGAAAGTTCTATTACTTCTATTTATAGCTAGGAACAATTATTTAGTTCCGTTTAGATGCTAAGTGTGTTTCTTTTGGGACCAAAACATTTAGTGGGGGGTGTATGTAGCCCTGGCTGGCAGCCTCTCCATGGGGTAGGAGATGGACAGCCCAGGCCTGATAACAGCCATACCACAGGATCCCTTTCTTCCCTCATTGACTGATTAACAGGTCACAGGAAGAGAGGAGAAAAAAGAGATGTCATTGAGCACTTCAATAGCCGAAGCGAGCACCAGCCCTTGGCACAGTGAAGACAAAAAAGATGGAATACAGCACAGGACGAAGGAAGTGAGGTTTGCAGAGAGGACCCTGGGACTCAAGACCAAGAGGGAACTAACTAGGCACCAGGAAGGTTCCAGAGGAGCATGCAGGTGTCCACCAGGCAGATCTGCTGGACCAGAGTACAGAAAGTAGGGATGATGGCAGAGGGGACTGAGCACTAAATCCCAGTGCTGGTGGAGTGTGTGCTGCTGGCAACAGCGTTGGCAGAGGAGAAAGTCCTCCGTGTGTGTGTGTGTGTGTGTGTGTATAGTGTACATAAGCCTGCCTATGCTGCAATGCTAAATATTGAGCCTCTTTTGTGCAGAGTGTGATTTCTTACCTTTGACACTCTCTCCTACTGGCCTCCTGAGAAGCCAGACACTGACCCTTTAATTTGCCTCATTTCAGCTTGTAGGAATGGATTTCAGAAGACAGATTGTACCAGGTGGATATTCAGAAGATGTCAAATTGGTGAGTGGCCTCAGGGTCCAGGTGCAGAGAGGGTCATAACTGGAAATAGTAGGAGAACCAATCATTTAACAGCAGCTCCAACGGAGGTAGTGCTGTACAGCAAACTACTAGTTTTTACTAATGCTGTGCTTAAATATACATACGACTAAAATTATTGCAAAAAATAGCAAGAGAAACCAGATAGTAAGCTCCCAATGCTAACCAACAATTGCTGATGGTGTGCCAAACTCATGAGGTTTAGTCAGTTTACTCTAATCTGAGTTCTCTATAACCCCATCAGCACACACTGTACTATACAGGGTAAGTAAGGGGAAAGAAGAACAGACCCCCTGATGTCTGCATTGTATAACCTCATCTGTCTGCTTCTTGCATCACCTGTCAAATACATATTATTGGTGGCAGTAAGAAACTTGTCTTTTTTTTTATTCCACACTTTTTGTAAGTGTTCTGTGTGTCAGAGGCACCAAGGAGTCTGAGGTGGCTATCAATCTGAGTGATTGCAATTTTTGCTTTGTTAGACTTGGTGAAGACACACACTGGGGGTCTGCAGCTTGAGCGATTCTGGCTTTCTGGTGTGTTGCTGCAGTACAGTGTTACTTTCAATTTATTCATTACTGCAAGCTGGCCCCTTTTGCAGGTATAGCTATGTACAGCATTAGAAATCAGTGCCTATACTATTTAGAATCCAGTAATACACGGTCTCACCCTGCTCTGCACATGTTCAGTTGCTCTCTATTTTTAGGCACTGCTGAATTTGTAGAGGCTGAACTGCTGACAGACTTAAAGCAGAATTACTCCCATCCTTTACAGCCAAGGAAGCTGCTTCTGTTTGATCTGCAACTGCCATGGTTCTGCACTGTGATCAGTTATGATACAAGCCATTTGATGATTTGACAGTTTGGTTGAGATACAAGCAAATGTGAAAGTTAGTAATCCTGGCATTCCAGAAATGTAACTGTTTTTGAAACTGCTAAACGGATGATTTTAGTTCCACTTTATGATTTACTGCTGTTCAGGGGTTCTGGGCCTCCAGCAAGAAGAAACAGGAGCAATTATTTAATTACCAACATGAATGTTGGTAATATAATTATTAATGTGGAATGTATGTTGCCTTGCCAAAGAACATAATCTTTAACAAGTTGTTATGGGTAAAGTTCCGCTTTAACCACTTACCTTGTGGGCACTTAAACCCCCTTCCTGCCTAGGCCAATTTTCAGCGCTGTCGCACTTTGAATGACAATTGCGCGATCATGCAACGTTGTACCCATATGACATTTTTATCATTTTTTTCACATAAATAGAGATTTATTTCGGTGGTATTTAATCACTACTGGGGTTTTCATTTTTTGCTAAACAAACAAAAAAAAGACAGAAAATTCAGGGGAAAAAAACACATTTCAAAGTAATTGTAATTAAAATTTTGCAAACAGGTAATTTTTCTCCTTCATTGATGTGCCCTGATGAGGCTGCACTAATGGGCACTGATAGGCTGCACTGATAAGGTGGCACTGATGGGCATTAATAGGTGGCACTGATGGTTGTCACTGAAGGGCACTAATAGGTGGTACTGATGGGCACTAATAGGTGGCACTAATAGGTTGCCCTCTGACAGTAGCCGGTGATCATGCTTTATTCCTTTTTCTCACACTGTCAGCATGAGAAGAAAAAATAGCCGATTACTGGCACTGTTTACATCATGTGATCAACTGTCATTGGCTGATAGCTGATCACGTGGAAAGGAGACAGACCCTTACTCTCCTTGACTCGCTTATCACAGAGCGTGCCGCATGCGCCCCAAAGGGGGCGCACAGGCCGCTCGAGCACAGGAGGACGTACATGGATGCCCTCCCTGCAATTTTGGCCCGGGCTGTAGCCATCTTTCGTCTATAGCACGGGTGGAAGGGGTTAATTTATTTTGCCTTAACCAACTTGGCAGGGAAAACTAGTTTACAGCACAGATATTGTCTAAATACACAGTAATCTGTTTTAGGCCTCATGCACACTGGTTCCTTGTAAATTATGTTTATCCTAGCAGGAGAAAATCAGTGTTATAAACTCACCTAAGCTGCATTTTTTTTCAAACTAGTTTAGGCAAGTTTATCAGAGTTTAGCAGTGTTTGGAGTTTGGGCGTTTATTTATTTCATTGGTCAGAATTTAAATTTATTAGGAAATAAATAATGAAATAAATGATGAAGTGCTAAATGCATCTAGCATTTAGACATGTATAACAAACAGCACTTAACAGTAGTGTTGAGCGAACCCGGACTGTAACGTTCGGGTCCGTACCGAACTTTCGGGTGTCCGGGGCACGGACCCGGACCCGGACATTTCAAAAATCGCTCGGGTTCGGTCAGGCCCAAGCGAGTTGTGATGACAATTCACGACAAACAATATGTACAGATTTACGATCTACGTAAATCGTGAAGTAGTAAATAAAGTAATAAATAAAGGATTATTTAAATTTAAGACTGGTTACTTTATTTATTTGCGGGTTTGAGGTTTGTGACGATTTGAGACTATTTGAACGGATTTGATCAAACTTTTTTTTACGTCGAATCCACTCAAATATTGTGACTAAAAGAGGACGATCCTATTTGTATTAAATGTTCCTTGGTCACACGTACTCCGGATTTTGTCTAATGACACATAAATCTGTTATAGACACGACATTTGAT
>BLSH010254914.1:219602-233285 GCA_018402905.1 Glandirana rugosa
ATAAAAATTTTTTTATTTTTGTATTACTTGATTTTAATTTATTTTCCCTATCCCCATTTATTTGTAGGGCACTTGCCCTAGTTTGAAGATGATTTTAGAACAGTTATATGGCTTCTACCGTTCATTAATACTTTTCAGACACAGTTTGAAGATGATCCACATTCAACTCCATTTTTGCTTTTTTTATGTTTTTATTTTTTTAAAAATATTTAAAGTTATTTCCCTGTCCCCATTTTTTTGTAGGGTGCTTGCCCTACCCTTACCCCCATTTTACTTCCTTTTGCAGCCCTCTGGGGCTTTCCAGGACTTTCCTACAGCCATTTTTGTGCCTAAAAGTTCGGGTCCCCATTGATTTCAATGGGGTTCGTTGTCCGTGCGATCGTTCGGGTTCCGTCCGGACCCGGACCCGGACTTTGTCCCGAGGTTCGGACGGACCAGCAGAACCCGAACTTCCAGGTGTTCGCTCAACTCTAATTAGGAGCGATCTGAAAAGATATAAGAGTTTTGGAAGGATGTTCATCTTAATTGCTAAAATTCTACCCAGGAATGATATATGGTATGTGGACCAGATGTTGAGTGTGTTACAAATTTTAGTGATTACGGCGAGATAGTTTTGCTGGAAGAGTCGATTATAACGTAAAGATAGATGCTTAAATAAGGGATTGTGTTATCAGACTAGATAAATGAAACGTTTCTCTTTAAAACATCTAGGTCTCGTGAAGTATTATTGATGGGAAGAGCGATTGATTTAGAAATGTTAATTTTAAGGCCTGAAATGTTCTCAAATTTGGCTAGGATTTCTAAAAGTTTGGGGAGAGAGGTTAAAGGGCTAGTGAGGAAGAGTAGTGCATCATTGGCATATAAACATATTTTAAAGTTAGATTGATTTCTGGTATACCCTGTTATGTCCGGAGGTTGAGTGATGGCTGTGGAAAGGGGTTCGAAGGCCAAGGCAAATAATAATGGGGAAAGGGGGCACCCCTGTTTAGTGCCTCTTCCAAGTGTAAAGAATTCAGAAATGCATGCTGGAATTTTTATTTGAGTTTTGGGGTTATTATAAAAGGCTTTAAATCCATATAAAAATTAATCTTTAAAGCTGGGTTCATACCTATGCAAATTGGATGCGGCTTACACCGCATTCAATTCACAGGATAGGGATACAGCTTGATTGATTAGGGGTTATCAAGTTGGGAATAATACTAGCCAGTCTATCTGAAAACATTTTTCTAAAAATGTTGAGGTCATTATAGTTTTGAGGATGGGCCAAGTCCTTATTAGGTTTGGGAAGGAGAGACATGTTAGCCAGTAACATCTCTTCTGGAAAATTGTTACCTTGTAATATATGGTTAAAAAGTTGTGTTAATTTAGGGGTTAAGGAGGGAGAGAATTTTTTAATAATATATTGATGAGTATCCATCAGAACCTGAGGCTGAGGATTTTTTAAGGGATTTAATCTTTTTTCCTACTTCAGGCTCAGTGATTGGGGCATTTAGAAGTTCCAAATGTGAGGAGGATAAGTCTGGTATGGGTATGCTATCTAGCCAGGTTTTAGAGGCTGTAGAAATTGTGTTATTGGGAAGGGGGGGGGGGAGAAGAGTAGAATAAAACTTCTCATATATTTGTAAGACTTCCTTTGGAAGCGAGGTAGTTAGACCTGTATTTGTATTTAGTTTATAGATATGTGGGGTTTTATAGTCTGATGAGTTTTCTGGTGAACATTGTGGAGGCTGAGTTGCCGTAAAAATCTTGCTTTAGAGTATCTTAATGCCTTGTCCGCATTATCAGAGAGTATATTATTTAATTCTGATCTTTTTTGATTGATGGTGTGTCTAGTATCCTGCTTATGTGAGTTTTATAGAGTTTATATAGTTCTTTTGTGAGCAATTGGATTTTTTTAATGCGTTCTTTGTTCCTAGCTGCCGCTATACTTATTAGTTTGTCTCTTATACAGGCTTTGTGTGCTGTCCATGAGGTTGAGATGGAAGTATCCTGAATTGGGTTAAGGAGAAAGAATCAAGGGTTTTGGAAAGGTCTTGTTCTACTATTGGGTCAACCAGTAAAGATGCTTTTAATCTCCACCAGTATGGAGTCGGGGATAGGCCTATAAATTTTGTAGCGTGACATAATATGGTGGTCAGACCAAACACAGTTGTAGATGCCTGAGGAGATGGAATTAGCTAAAATAATTGGTGTACAGAATATATAGTCAAGTCTTGCTGAGGTGTTGTGTGGATTAGAATAAAAAGTGTATTCTCTAGCACCAATGTTCAGGGATCTTCATGTACTTGTTAATTGCAAATTTTGGATATTTGGAGGTTTTTGGTAAAAAAATCTAGGTAATGCTTTGGTTAATGAAGAAGGGTTACTTCTATCCAAAAGGGAATGGGTGACCATGTTAAAATCTATATCAAGTATAATATGAGGTGAATGGTATTTCTCTAAGATATCTAGAAAAGTATGGAAAATGTAGAAGAGGAATCACTTGGGGAATAAATGTTTGCTATTGTGAGTTCACAGCCTAAAATACAGCATTTAAGTATTAGAAATCTACTTTCATTGTCTCATCATTGTCATCATACCTCCTGAACCTTAAGCGGAAAGGAATTGTGTATAAATACCGCAACTCCTCTACACTTCAAGGAAAAAACAGTGTAAAAGGCTTGATCGTACGCCTTTTGAAAAAATTTAGGATGGCTAGATTCAGCAAAGTGGGTTTCCTGAGGTAATATAATTTTGGCCCCTAGACATTTACAAAGGTGAAAGTCCTACTTTCTTTTGTTTGGTGAGTTGAATCCCTGAACATTGTGAGACATACAGTATCTCACAAAAGTGAGTACACCCCTCACATTTTTTAAAATATTTTATTATATCTTTTCATGTGACAACACTGAACAAATGACACTTTGCTACAGTGTAAAATAGTGAGTGTACAGCTTGTATAACAGTGTAAATTGCTGTCCCCTCAAAATAACTAAACACACAGCCATTAATGTCTAAACCGCTGGCAACAAAAGTGAGTACACCCCTAAGGGAAAATGTCTGAATTGGGCCCAACTAGCCATTTTCCCTCCCTGGTGACTCGTTAGTGTTACAAGGTCTCAAGTGTGAATGGGTAACAGGTGTGTTAAATTTGGTGTTATCGCTCTCAGTCTGTCACACTGGTCGCTGGAAGTTCAACATGGCTGTACACTCACTACTTTACATTGTAGCAAAGGGTCATTCCTTCAGTGTTGTCAAATGAAAAGATATAATAAAATATTTACAAAAAATGTGAGGGGTGTACTCACTTTTGTGAGATACTGTATATTAACCAGATAAACCTGGACATAATAGCTATTAGAAAACATCTGTGTATATCTTGCATAGTTACCAAATGTGATCTTAATTTATACCCATACAAAAATCACTCAGAACAGTAAATAATAGAAAGGAAAATAAAAAAAACTGATAAAGAATATATAAATTGTACAAAAAATGTATTGGATCAGTTACCACAGAGGTAACTGAAGCAAGAATTTATTCAATGAGAAATACATTTCTCTTAAACTGCTCACTTGATACATTTAGACCAGACAGATAGAAACAGCAAAGGGAGAGGTGGTTAACAGAGATCAACCAGCTAAGTCTGTCTATTAAATTAGGTCCAAATACCATCAAGTGAACTGAGTGAGAATGCTATGCGCCAACACAGAAAACGAAAGCTATCATTAAATGTTATAGCCACAGTAATATGACCGCTTATAGAAAAAAGGGATTGGAATGAGAGGTCTCCAGAGATTCTCACCCCTCTAGATCAAATATAGTCTATAGGATCATACGTTGAGATGTGGAAATCAAAAATTGTAGCCAAGAACTTGTATCTAACAAACAGATATGGATAAAGTGTATTAAATCCGTATTAGTCCTCAACGGGTAAACTTATAATGTATTTAACTTATGAACAAAACAAAGAGTGTTTTCAGGAGCAACCAAGAAAATTTGTCTTTTGGTATTTAACCATACTTTGTTGGATAAATTATCTTTAGTTTTTATTTCCTTGGCTGTTAAACCTGGATGTGAGGAACATTTTAAAAAAAATGCATGTGGGACTTAAGGAGCAACACTAGATGTCACAGTTGTGATAAAGGTGGTAATAATCCTTCCCATCCTATTTGAAATATGATCGCAAGTATGAAGTATAGTCTATCTACATTATTCTTAGGCCTTCATTTAAGGAAGTTTGATTTCTAATGTCCAGGATTCTAAGATTATAAGTAGAGAACATAAGGAGCCATAGTATAGTCAGAACATAGGAAGTCTGCCTCATATGTGAGCTGTTAAACTTAAAGAGGGTTGAAATAACTCAGAATACAGGCTATCTTGAAATATAAGGTATCCAGAAGGATTAAAAAGTCACAGTAATTAGCAGCGCTTGTTATGCAAAATGGTAATTCCAAGGTATAACTTAGAGGACCACCAAGTGAAAAGCAAACTGCTGGAAGTAAAGTCCCAAATCTTGTAAAGTTCAATCCTTTAAAGGCATAACACCCTTCTATATCTTCACCAAGGTAAATGAGACTGATCTCCACCACACCACGTGAGTTGACAGGACAATCACCTCTTCCCACATAGATGTTCACTCACCAGCTAAAATTGCCTTACACTCTCATGTTTGGCCGTAGCGCAATTTGTCTTAACCTGAAGACACCAGGAGATGATCCATCTGCTTGACTCACGACCATCACAGACATGGAGGGTGAGAGAAAGGAGTGTTAAACATAGTATAATCTTGTTTAAAACAAAACACTTTATTGCACATCACTCTCCCCCCTCAGTATTGCACTCACAGACAGGTGGTTAATCAAGGCAGTATTGGTCATATCTTTGCCACGGGAACCCTGTGTAGGACCGTCACCATACTCAGCCCCTCACAATCGTCCGCACATGTCCTCCCAATAATAAAAACTTATAAAATATTAGCCGTGCAGTCTGTATCAGACGTGCTTCGTCCTATTGGACTTCTACTTGTGATATCACAAGTAGAAGTCCAATAAGTTATTCCTCCTATTTCTATTGTCCAAATCTTCTACTTGAGACTGAATCAGGGTAAATGCAGCTCCCAGAGCCTCATGCTCTCTGCTGAGCTCATTATAAGCCAGGCTTAATTCGTCATGCTTAGCTTCAAGCTTGTCTGTCCTGCTGCCCAAAGCAGATAATTCCTGTGAAAGAGCACTCTCTGTCTTATTTAGCTCCGTCTGGAACTTAGAAGCCAGCTTGGTATACATTATCTCCAGACTATTCTCAAGATCAGATTTTGTGAGTGGGGCATTGTACTCACTGTTTGCTGCTTCCATGGGAGTAGAGGACTGCTTATAAGTTTCTGAAGTTTTCTTCAGAGCGGCAGAGGGGGTGGCAACGCCATCTTGTGCCATGCTGTATCCCTCCCTTGCCTTCAGAAGATAGTATATCAGCAATCTCTGAAGGGAATTCTTGTTTTTTGTCTGTCAGCATCGAGGGGTATATAAATCCAGGAGTTTCAGCGTTGTTTATGGCCCTCTGGGTTGATTTAACTAGTTGTGCTGGATGGAGCTAGATAATCATGCTGCTATCTCATCCCACGCCCCCTTGTGGACTTGCAAAATTTTATAATTGAAACTAAGACAAAAGATGTTTTTTTTCTCACAATTTTTTTTTCGTTTGTTTAGAAAAAATAAAAAACCCAGTGGTCATTAAATACCACCAAAAGAAAGCTTTATTTGTGTGAAAAAAAGATACAATTTAAATTGGGTACACGTGTTACATGACCGAGCAATTGTCATTCAAAGTGCAACAGCACTGAAAGCTGAAAATTGGCCTGGGCAGGAAGGGGGTGAAAGTGCCCTGTATTGAAGAGGTTAAGAAGCCCAGAAAATTGAAAAAAAATTTAAAAGCAGCTCTTGCTACAACACTACCCTCCTCTACAGTCCTGTCCCTTGCAAACTCACCTCTCCAAAATTTCAGCTCTGTTCCTCTTTCAAGCTGAACTATAACAATTTACTTCAACTAGAGTTCTCCTTAATTGATATGTATGTATTCACCCTTCAGATTAGGTAATGAAGGAGCATTTAGAAAAGTCAGTGGATAGCTGTGCAATTGAAAGTGTATCTAGTGTGTCTAACGGACATAACAAAATGATTTTAACAGTGTAACATCCCAAAGTGAAGCAAAAAAGAAAAGTTCATTGTTAGGGTTTACATACAGTTTAACTAAACCTCTTACACTGAATAACATAAAAAAGGAACACACCTACCTTATAAATGTGGTGCTCACCCCTGAAGGAGCCACTGACAATTGGGTTTTTCCAGGGGGGTGTATGAGTATGCTTTGGCAAACCCAAAAATTCAGAAAGAACACCATTGGCATCCCCTTCAGGAGCCACCCTGGGCAGCTGGAGTCTCCTGCCTTTCACAATGGCTGCAGGCATACCCGGCTTCCTGATGCGGTGGCGCTCCCACTCCTAAGCCTACCCCTGTGTACAGGTCCTCAAGCACTAAACAGACACCTCCTCTAGCCATGTCACCATTACTCCGACTTCCTTCTTGCTTGCCCACCAGCCCATCTGCTCATTGCCATCTCGGTCTAAATACATTGTAAGTATACTGTGGATAGTATTGAAGGGGAACATACTGGCCATCAATAAAGGGGGCATTCTGACTATCAATATAAAGGTGCAGGGAAACAATGATCACCATTGTAAAGGGGCACACAATGCACAGACCACCAATGTAAGAGGGAGAACTGGCCAAAAATGTAAGGGAACATTCACAGATGCAGCTACCAGTCTCTCCTATGAGATGCAATCTGTGGTGTATCACTTTTAGAGGGCATGTGACAAGCAGTGAGCAATATGTCACCTTCTCTCTGCCCATCTTAACCCTGAAAATGCTGACCCACTACCACAGTGCAACCACAAATGCACTCAGTTGGGTTATTGTGGTCTGGTCCATGTACCTGAATAGGTTATGTTTGACAGCAGTGCCACCCACCAAATGCAACATGACCTTTATTATTCGCCGCAGCTGTGATGCTTTGCAGTGTACAGTACTGAGTGGCTTTATCTCCTTGTTCAGGTGGCCATTTCAGGGGGGGAGTAAAACCAATGCTCAAACACTTTAACTGTCCTCCAGCCACCCATCTGAGAGAGCTTGAAGAGGGTGCATGTAAGAGGTTACCCTGAGCGCTGACTACCAATGTAAGCAGTTACACTGAGCACTGACCACCAATAAAAGTAGTTACACTGAGCTCTGACCACCAATGCAGGAGGGAACACTAAGCACAGTCTGTCAATGTAGGAGGGTACACTGAGCACTGACTATAAGTGTAGGATGGTACACTAAGCACTGACTATAAGTGTAGGAAGGTACACTAAGCACAGGCTGTCAACGCAGGAGGGTACACTGTGCACAGTCTGTCAATGAAGGAGGGTACACTGAGCACAGTCTGTCAATGCAGGAGGGTACACTCAGCAGTCTATCAATGTAGGAGGGTACACTAAGCACAGTCTGTCAATGTAGGAGGCTACACTAAACACAGCCTATCAATGTAGGATGGTACACTGAGCACTGACTGTGAATGTAAGTGGTTACACTGAGCACTGACTGTCAGCGTAGGAGGGTACACTAAGCACAGTCTGTCAATGCAGAAGGGTACACTAAGCACAGCCTGTCAATGCAGAAGTGTACACTGAGCACAGCCTGTCAATGCAGGAGGGTACACTGAGCACAGCCTGTCAATGCAGGAAGGTACACTGAGCACAGTCTGTCAATGTAGGAGGGTACACTGAGCACTGACTGTGAATTTAAGTGGTTACACTGAGCACTGACTGTCAATGTAGGATGGTACATTAAGCACAGTCTGTCAATGCAGGAGGGTACGAGCATAGTCTGTCAAGGCAGGAGGGTACACTAAGCACAGTCTTTCAATGCAGGCGGCTACACTAAGCACAGTCTGTCAATGTAGGAGGGTACACTAGGCACAGTCTGTCAATACAGGAGGATACACTGAGCACAGTCTGTCAATGTAGGAGGGCACACTAAGCACAGTCTGTCAATGTAGGAGGGTACACTGAGCACAGCCTGTCAATGCAGGAGGGTACACTGAGCACAGCCTGTCAATGCAGGAAGGTACACTGAGCACAGTCTGTCAATGTAGGAGGGTACACTGAGCACTGACTGTGAATTTAAGTGGTTACACTGAGCACTGACTGTCAGTGTAGGAGGGTACACTAAGCACAGTCTGTCAATGCAGGAGGGTACACTAAGCACAACCTGTCAATGCAGGAGGGTACATTAAGCACAGCCTGCCAATGCAGGAGGGTACATTAAGCACAGCCTGCCAATTCAGGAGGGTACACCAAGCACAGTCTGTCAATCTAGGAGAGTACACTGAGCACAGTCTGTCAATGTAGGAGCGTATACCAAGCACAGTCTGTCAATGTAGGAGGGTACACTGAGCACTGACTGTGAATTTAAGTGATTACACTGAGCACTGTCAGTGTAGGATGGTACAGTAAGCACAGTCTTTCAATGCAGGAGGGTACACTAAGCACAGCCTGCCAATGCAGGAGGGTACACTAAGCACAGTCTGTCAATGTAGGATGGTACATTAAGCACAGTCTGTCAATGCAGGAGGGTACAATGAGCATAGTCTGTCAAGGCAGGAGGGTACACTAAGCACAGTCTTTCAATGCAGGCGGCTACACTAAGCACAGTCTGTCAATGTAGGAGGGTACACTAGGCACAGTCTGTCAATGCAGGAGGATACACTGAGCACAGTCTGTCAATGTAGGAGGGCACACTAAGCACAGTCTGTCAATGTAGGAGGGTACACTGAGCACTGACTGTCAGTGTAGGAGGGTACACTGAGCACAGACCACTAATGCATGAGGCTACACCAGTGTAGGAGGGTATATTGAACACTGACCACCAATGTAAGGGGGAGCACTGAGCATCTAAAGTTGTAAATAGTCTTGACCCCACCACTCTATATGCTACATCATTATATATGCTATATTGTATATTAGATAATATTGATCACTCCATATTTTATGATGACCTTGAAGAAACACTCAACTTTTTACCCATGCCATTTGGCCATGCCCACAAGTACTCAGCCAGCAGCATCAGCCCTTTAACCTTATACTTCCAGCAGCAGCACAGCACACCCCATAAAATGTGTCTGGAGCCACCCCTGGGTATACAGACTACAATCCCCAGAATCCCAATGGCGGCCTGTGAAGGCATAGTGATGGAAATTGCGACGTCACTACACATGTGCAGCCACCATTGAGATTCTGGGGATTGTAGTCTATGTATACAGATTTTCACCTAGGAGATTGTGTTTTTAATCGTTTTTAGCAAAGTTGTTTGGACGAGTGGGGGCCGTACACCCAAGTATATTGGCTTCAGATCGGCAGTTACATACAGTGTGTTTTGATTTCACAGATGTTGAGTCATACTATCTCTGGTAAACGAACAAATAACATACACACTGCGTTCCTGAACTAAAACTAACCATTCAGCTACTTTACACAAAAGACAAATACAGGCAGTCCCCGGATTACAAACAAGATAGGGACTGTAGTGCTGTTCTTAAGTTGAATTTGTTTGTAAGTCGGAACAGGTACATTTTTTAAGTGTAGCTTCAGCCAAAATAATACTTTTTAAGCTTTTTGGATAGCATAGGGAAGGGTTAACACCCCTGTAATGTTTGGTTTTGCGGACTATGTTTCTGTTCAGAAGATTTCACCTCACTTCCTGTCCCAATGATAATTGGATTTTGAAAATTTTTGGTTGTTGTGGAAACAAACCTTGGTGATAAAGCATCAGTGGAGACACCTTTTTCCCATAATAACTCTTACAGGAGTGAATTTCCCTTCCTAGGGGTAGATTTCCTTTCACTTCCTGTTGTCTCCCTCTGTTTGTAAGTAGGAATCGTTTGTAAGTCAGATGTGTGTAACTAGGGGGCCACCTGTAATCAAATAGGTGCAAAATAGACGCAGTGTCATTCTGCGTATATAATGTGAAACATCACAAATAATAAAAATTATCATAAATATAAAACTTGTCCATAACACATATATAAGTGCTCCCATATACAATGTGTTAACTGAAGTCCAATGTGATAAACTAGTGTATTTATCCAAAAAAGCACTAGACACAATGAATCCTCCACCAAAGTGAAAAAGTGCCGGTTCCACACCCTCAACCTATGATTAATCTTGCTTAATGAAATTGACAATCTCAAGCTCCGTTCAGATCTCTCCAGACTGCAACAGGTAATAACCCTCTCCACATGCAGAGATAAAATCAATGCAGGGCCTCCAATAGCGTAAAAACCTCTAAGGTACCAGTTTTAATAAAAGTATTGGTCTTACATCACAAACATTAATAATTTGCCTTCATCATAGAAATGTAACAAGCCGGGTGCCTTCTTGCTGCTTACTCAACCTGTCTTCGCCTGCACTGCCAGGTCACACTTTCAGTGTCAGATCCAGTTGCTGTGTAGCCACGCCCCAACGCATTTCGTCACTTCCAACTTCGTCATAGGGGTTTTTATGATATTGGAGGCTCTGTGTTGATTTTATCTCTACATGTGGAGAGGGTTATTACCTGTTGCCGTCTGGAGAGATCTGAGCGGAGCTTGAGATTGTTAACTTCATTAAGCAAGATTAATCATACATGAGACTGAATCACATTATTATTTGGTGAGCCTTATTCCTAAAGGGTGTGGAACCAGATCTTTTTCACTTTGATGGAGGATTCATGGTGTCTAGTGCTTTTTTTGGATAAATACCCCAGTTTATCACATTGGACTTTAGTTAACACATTATATATGGGAGAACGTATATACAGTTGTGCTCATAAGTTTACATACCCTTGCAGACGTTAGGATTTCTTGGCCATTTTTCAGAGAATATGAATGATAACACGAAAACTTTTCTTTCACTCATGGTTAGTGTTTGGCTGAAGCCAATTATTATAAATCGACTGTGTTTACTCTTTTTAAATCCTAATGACAACAGAAACTACCCAAATTACCCTGATCTAAAATTTACATACCCCAGTTCTTAATACCGTGTATTACCCCCTTTAGCATCAATGGCAGCTTGAAGTCTTTTGTGGTATTTGTGGATGAGGCTCTTTATCTTCTGAGATGGTAAAGCTGCCCATTCCTCTTGTCAAAAAGCTTCCAGTTCCTGGAAACTCTTGGGCTGTCTTGCATGAACTGCACGTTTGAGACCTCCCCAGAGTGGCTGATATTGAGGTCAGGAGACAGATGGCCACTCCAGAACCTTCACTTTATTCTATTGTAGCCAATGACAGATTGACTTGGCCTTGTGTTTTGGATCACTGTCATGCTGGAATGTCCAAATACGTCCCATGCACAACTTCCTGGCTGATGAATGCAAAGTATTTTTTGATAACATACTGCATTCAGCTCACACATCCCCAAAACATCAGTGATCCACTTCTGTATTTCACAGTAGGAATGGTGTACCTTTCATCATAGGCCTTGTTGACTCCTCTCCAAATGTAGCGTTTATGGTTGTGGCCAAAAAGCTCAATTTTGGTCTCATCACTCCAAATTACATTGTGCCAGAAAGTGTGAGGCTTGTCTCTGTGCTCTTTGGAGTATTGTAAGTAGGATACTTTGTGACATTTGCATAGTAATGGATTTCTTCTGGCGACTCGACCATGCAGCCCATCTTTCTTCAAGTGCCTCCTTATTGTGCATCTTGAAACAGCCACACCACATGCTTTCAGAGAGTCCTGTATTTCACCTGAAGTTATTTGTGGGTTTTTCTTTGCACGCCGAACTACTTTCCTGGCAGTTGTGGCTGAATTTTTAGTCTACCTGACCATGGTTTGGTTTCAACAAAACCCCTCATTTTCCACTTCTTGATTAGAGTTTTAACACTGCTGATTGGCATGCTAAATTTCCTTGGATATCTTTTTATATCCCTTTCCTGTATTATACAGTTCAACTACCTTTTCCCACAGATCCTTTGACAATTTGTTTGCTTTCCCCATGACTCAGAATCTAGAAACGTCAGTGTAGTACCGGATGAAAGATGCAAGGGTCTGTCAGGAGTTCAGAAACTCATTGACTGTTTATACACACAAACTAATTACAAGCAAACAGATCCCAAGTGAGGATGGTTACCTTTAATAGCCATTCAAACCCCTTTGTGTCAACTTGTGCACAAGTTATCAGGCCAAAATCGCCAGGGTATGTAAACTTTTGATCAGGGTCATTTGGGTAGTTTCTGCTGTCATTATGATTTAAAAAGAGTAAACACAGTTGATTGATATTAAATGGCTTCAGCTAAACACTAACCATGAGTGAAAGAAATGTTTTTGTGTTATCATTCATATTCTCTAAAAAATGGCCAATAATCATAAATTCTGCCAGGTTATGTAAACTTATGAGCACAACTGTGCTATGTGTTATGGACAATTTTTATAATTTTTATTATTTGTGATGTTTCACATTATATACACAATTTACTGCACTGTTGTGAACTGTGCAGGTTAACACTGCATCTATTTTTCACCTATTTGATTATCTCTGGTAAGCGCATAAATGTAGCTTGGGCCTTTAGAACCACTTTTAGTGTTAAGTGCCAGGTTAAGGGTGTGTACGTATACAAAGAACATTTTAATTTAGTTTAGGTTGAAAAATGAAGGGTTAGAACATTTGTTTTTATCTCAATCTGTGTCTGCGTAGAGATTCACCCCCACTATTTTTCCTGATGACTGTTGTCACCAACAGGAAAACAATGACAAATCCAGTTTACAGTTGTCACCAGAACAGGGATAGAGAGGAAATCTTTCAATGTGGGCAAGTGTTCTGTTGACAGCTGCTCCTCTAAATTGAAAGCAATTTTAAAGCGAATTTAATACGATTTCCTCTCAATTACCATTGTGTCTGCAGGACAGGGAGTAAAGAGAAACCTCCCCAACAAGACAGACACACAGAGAGCATGGAAAAAATTACAGTGGTTTTAACCCTTCCCTGTTAGGAACATGTTGGAGAACTTTGTTTTTAGACTTGATTTAGCATTTAGAACAATCAGAAAGGCAGCTCTCAGCCCTAAATACCAATGCACTGTCAAAATATGGGAAGCCAACTGGATTGTTTAACCACTTGCCGACCGCCAACCGCAGGTTGACGGCGACAAAGTGGTTCGTTATCGCAAATCGCTGTCATACGACGGCGGCTGCGATAACGCGCACTGTGAGCGCGCGCCCACTATGTTCGGGGAGGGCCAGGGAGCGGGTGCGGCGGCTTCGATTGCCGCCGGCTACCCGCGATGGCCCCCCCAGAGTGAAGGAACGGAGGTCCGTGTATGTAAACACGGACCTCTGTTCTGTGAAGGGGGAAGGGCTGTGATCACCTTGTATCACCCGCGCGCGAGTGTCACGCGCAATAGCGTCGGCGGCAGCATACTGTCGCTAAACGCTATTGCTTGGTGAAACAGCGGCAGTTGGACGCCAACCGCCAGCCGTTCACCAATTTGTTAGGTCAACCGAAGGGTATAAAACTGTCACGTAACCATAAATCCCGACTCTCGACGGAAAGACTAACAAGATTTACGATTTAGTTCAGATTTTTGTTTCAAGAGGTTGTACAAGGATTGTCCCTTCCCAATTTTGGTGACAT
>BLSH010254914.1:237944-260795 GCA_018402905.1 Glandirana rugosa
TGGGGGCTGGCAGGGGGCAAGATGAGAGGCTGATTCCCACCCGGTGGCTACCCCGGACAGCTACAGGAGCAGAGAAAAAAATCGCATTTGCGGACGTCGGGCCCTCTCACTCCCCATGTGGGGAGGGAGGCAGGGCGCTCACTTACCAGTCCGACGCCACGGTAGCCACCCGGATGCAGACTTTCCACCCTTGGCGGGGGGTCGCTGCAGGCCCAGGGTCACCCTGCCGAACGAATCGGGAAGGGGACCAAAATGGGGGATCTCGCCCCGGGCCACCCGCACGGAACGGGTAAGATGCGGCGGGTCCCTGTGTTGGGGCCGGCTTCGCATCATGTTGGCCAGGTCGGGGAAAGTACAGAGCACAAAGACCCTCGATGCCCCGACCGGCTTCTTGATAGCAGATCATCTTGATTGCAGAAAAAATAAAATAAAAAAGAAAAAATGGTCACAATAGGACAGCAGTTCCCATAGGGAAGCCAGGTCAACTCCTTGCAAACTAGGCATTGAAACTGGGGAGTCCTCTGTGAGGGGGGGTTTTAATGTAGGAAAGGAGGACGGCCCCCAGGGGAGGGGCCAGCTGAATTCTTTCCCTGCCTAGTTAACTCCTGGTAAGACGAACATAAAACCCCACAAAGTCAAGAAGAGCTGCGTCTGTCAGTGAACGTAGGAGAAAAAATGTTTATATTTTTTATTTGGATTTGTATTTTAGCAAAAAGTAAGAAATTTGGGTTATTTTGCAAAATTGTCGCTCTTCTTTTGTTTATAGCGGCGATCAGAAATGACGCAGAGGGGATCAAATACCACCAAAAGAAAGCTCTGTTTGTGGGAAAAAAGGACGCAAATTTCGTTTGGGTACAACGTCGCACGACCGCGCAATTTTCAGTTAAAGCGACGCAGCGCCGAATCGCAAAAAGGGCTCCGGTCCTAAAGCTGGAAATCCTTCCGGGGCTGAAGTGGTTAAGCGGCACAATGACTAAGTGCAAAAATAAATACACTAAAATTCTGTGTAAGATGTTAAGCCTAGTACACACTTCTAGTTTAACTGACAGCTCGGGTCGGAGCCGCCCCACGCCAGAACACTCTGGTCAGCCATTGGGTGAGAGTGCTGATCAGGAGTCGGTCGGAAGACCTTTTTCGGTCATGCCCTAACAAAAGCCTTCTGTCGGACTGGTTGCAGTACACACGGGCTGAATGTCGGACGATGTTCTATTGTGCACTAAGCTTTAGTGCTACATAATTATTCACTTCCAGACCAGGCCTTTTTTGACACGCTTTGTTTTTAACAATCAGTATTTATTGCTAGAAAACTACTTAGAAACTCCAAATATTATATATTTTTTTTAAAGCCCAAGAGAATAATTTGGTGGGTTTTGCAATTTTTTATGTCACACAGTATTTGCACATCAGTTTTTCAAATGCAATTTTTTTTTCAAAAAAATACACTTTTTTGAATTCTAATGCAAAAAACACAATACATAACCCATTTTTTTGTAAAATATAAAAGATGATGTTATATTGAGTAAAAAAAAAGCCAAAACTTTAAAATTGTGCACACTCGTGCAACAACGAAAAACAAAGCATGTTTACCATACATAGGCGACGCTTTAAAAGCCTTTACAGGTTAACACTTTAGATTTGCAGAGGTCTGGCCATGATCCGACGTTCATGGTGCTACCTCACATATGTAGGCCGATCACGGTTTGCGTGCGTGCGGAACTGACACACATGTTCGCCTTTGTGCGTGAGCACAAGGGGACGAGGGCACTTTAAATTTTTCTTTTCATGATTAACGAATTATTAATTTATTTATATTTGTACACTGTTGCTTTAATTTTTTTTAAATCACTTTTATTGCAGTCACAAGGAATGTAAACATTGCCAAGACTAGGCAGTGACAGGCACTCTTTATGGAGAGATCTGGGTTCTAGAAAACCCTAAATCCCTCCTCTGCCCTTAAAAGCATTCAAAACACAAAGATCTGTGTTTTTGAATGCTTTTGTTTTTTTTTTTAAAAATGGTGCCTTGACATCCAGGTAAACTGTAAGTGATGTCAGGTCATCACTTCCGGGTTAACATAGCCGGCAACCAAAGCTGAAAAACCAGTTGGCCTTTCCTCATACATAAAGTTTAGCCATACAAAAAAACTTTTTTTATAAACGGAAGTGTGTTATGAAGGATGTTCCATGTTGTTCAGGCAGCCAGATCCTGGAGAAATATTCACTTCAGGGTCTTCATCCATTTGATGAACTTCTGCCACTGCAGAGGTTAATAGCTTGGGGTCTTCTGTGAAACTGCTGTGATAAAGTTAACTTCAAGGACCCCTCCCCCCCTCTTCTTTGCTTTGACTGCCTCTAACATCAGTGCCTTGAAAAAGTATTCATGCCCCTTGAAATTTTCCTCATTTTGTCATGTTACAACCAAAAACGTAAATTTATTTTATTGGGATTTTATGTGACAGACCAACACAAAGTGGCACATAATTGTGAACTGGAAGGAAAATGATAAATGGTTTTCAATTTTTTTTGCAAATAAATAGGAGAACCCAAATTCCCTCCCCCCCCCCACCCCCCCGGGTCAATACTTTGTAGAACCACCTTTTGCTACAATTACAGCTGCAAGTCTTTTTGGGATGTCTCTACCAGCTTTGCACATCTAGAGAGGGACATTTCTGCCCATTCTTCTTTGCAAAATAGCTCAAGCTCTGCCAGATTGGAAGGAGAGTGTCTGTGAACAGCAATTTTCAAGCCTTGCCACGGATTCTTAATTGGATTTAGATCTGGACTTCGACTGGGCCATTCTAACACATGAATATGCTTTGATGGAACCCATTCCATTGTAGCTCTGGCTGTATGTTTAGGGTCGTTGTCCTGCTGGAAGGTGAACCTCCTCCCCAGTCTCAAGTCTTTTGCAGACTCGAACAGGTTTTCTTCTAAGATTGCCCTGTATTTGGCTCCATCCATCTTCTCATCAACTCTGACCAACTTCCCTGTACCTGCTGAAGAAAAGCATCCCCACAACAAGATGCTACCCCCATCATGTTTCATGGTGGTGATGGTGTGTTCAGGGTAATATGCAGTGTTAGTTTTCTGCCACATATAACGTTTTGCTTTTAGGCCAAAAAGTTCAATTTTGGTCTCATCTGACCAGAGCACCTTCTTCCACCTTCTTTATGCCCCTCTTCCATAAAGGCCAGACTTGTAGAATGCACGACTAATAGTTGTCCTGTGGACAGATTCTCCCACCTGAGCTGTGGATCTTTTGCATCTCTCTGGAGTCCATGGGCTTCTTGGCTGCTTCTCTGATTAATGCTCTCCTTGACCGGCCTGTCAGTTTAGGTGGACGGTCATGTCTTGGTAGGTTTGCAGTTATGGCATACTCTTTCCATTTTCGGAACAGTGCTCCGCAATATGCTCAAAGATTGGGATATTTTTTTATAGCTTAACCCTGCTTTAAACTTCTCCACAACTTTATCCCTGACCTGTCTGGTGTGTTCCTTGGCCTCCATGATGCTGTTTGTTCACTAAGGTTCTCCAACAAACCTCTGAGGGCTTCACAGAACATCTGTATTTATACTGAGATTACATTACACACAGGTGGACTCTATTTAGTAATTAGGTGACTTCTGAAGGCAATTGGTTCCACTAGATCTTAGTTGTATCAGAGTAAAAGGGGGCTGAATACAAATGTATGCCACACTTTTCAGATATTTGTAAAAAAAATGTTGAAAACCATTTATCATTTTTCTTTCCACTTTGTGTTGGTCTATCACATAAAATCCCAATAAAACACATTTATGTATTTTGGTTGTAACATGACAAAATATGGAAAATTTCAAAGGGTATGAATACTTTTTCAAGGCATTGTAAATTAACTCACTAAAGCTATAGAGAATGCATTTTTGTTTCTTTTTAGCTGAACTTTAGATCAAAGATGATTTCTCCCGATTTACACCTGTGTATTGCCCCAATGTTATTGAGTTTCTAGGCTCTGCACCTACAGATAACTATAGTGCTTACTTAGTCCTAGCTCCATTTCATGTTGTGTTACGTAGTTCTATAGGTAAGAATCCCAGGCTTAGCTTTGCTCTCAAATCTCTTTGTAGACTACAGAACACCTGCATATGTTGTGAAGATGAGAGAGGAGAAATGCTGTAGTCCTAAAACACTTCCTGTCCTAGGGTGGAAGCACTGCTTTTGCATGGACAAAGCATGAGTGAGTGTTGTCACCCTAAAAGCCCTTTCACACTGGGGCTGTGTGGGCATCAGCGGTAAAGCACCACTCGCTTTAGCAGCGATTTACAGCTTTTATAGAGGCATTTTGGCGCTGCTTTTCAGGCATCAGCGGGGCGCTTTTAATCCCCAAGAAGGGGTTAAAAGCACCCGTGTTGCGGCGCTTCCGAAGACCTGAGCATGCATTCCAATGGGCAAGGGCGGGTTGGGAGGGGTGTATACAGCGCTCCAAAGATGCTGCTTGCAGGACTTTTTCTAACGTCCTGCAAGCACACCGCCCCAGTGTGAAAGCTCTCAGGCTTTCACACTGGGGCTGCAGGGGAGGCCGTTTTCAGGCACTTTACAGGCACTATTTTTAGCGCTAAAATGCCTGAAAACTGCCCCAGTGTGAAAGGGGTCTTAGATAAGTGTGTAACTGGCAGGATGACCAGCTAAAAATAAAGAAAAAAGCCTGAAAAAACTGCAACCATCACATCTAAGGACTGGTGAGCTGCAATATACAAAGTGTTTACATTTTTGTTTAGATACGCTTCAATGCTAGTTAGATGGTAGCAGAAATTTAGTGAATTTATTCTGTGTAAGTATACTTTTGTTCATAGACATGTGTCGAAGACAAAGCCCACTAAGCCATTTCATGTGGCCCTCGCACCTCTCCTTTCCCTCCCTCCTCTTCACCCCCACCTTCACTGGTTAGCAGCAGAGAGGACAGAACTCCTCCTTCTCTGTGCAGCTGCAGACTCTGCACTTACTGTATCCCAGCTCTGCCCCAGCACAAGGTAAGGGAGGGTGGGGGACTCATGACTTCTGAAGGTGAGGGGGTTGACTTCGGATGTAAATAGTAAGTGCTCTGGACATCTGCTTATAAATATGAGAATAATACCATTCTACACCAGTTGAAAAGTTGTCTGAACAGTCTCCAAAAAATTCTCTTCTGGATGATACCAGCGGTGTGTGACCCTCCTTTTCAGACTTGCATCATCTGCTACAAGAGTGAGAGTGGGCTCCATGCTGGTCTGCACCTGCCATTCACAGTCTTATGTTAACCGGCCCTTTGAGGGCAACCATAATGCTGATGTGGCCCATGATAAAATTGAGTTTGACATCCCTGTCATAGACAATACCAATATAAAGCAGTAAACATAATGTGCATGGTGCAAGTAAACCTTCAGTAAAATAAAAAAAAAAGTGAATAAAATTAGTAAATTATGCATAGTAATGAATATACTGTATATGTTCAGCTTTTGTGATTTTATGGTAATGTTATGTATAGCAATACGGTGTATGAATGTGGATGTAGAATAGTGTATAAGAAATTGTACAGTAACTGAACTGTGATAAAAGGAAAACACCAACCACTCAAAGTTACAAAGTATTGTGCAATTTAATTACAGCTGCATAAAAAAAAAAATATTTTACAAATAGAACTATACTCAAAATTGAGAAAAATTCCACCGTAACATAAATATGCTACAAAATACTGACTTCCGCATCAGAGTTGGTCCATAATGAAAGTGTTCTCAATGATTCCTGCTGCAGGCAAGTTATAACACGCAGAAATCCGGGTCTTCAGCTTTACATTAAATGTCGCCAGTCATTATGGAAACAAATTCTTCTATATTTACTGTATACACAAAAGAAAGGTATTTTTTAGACAGCAATTCAGTAATATTTAGTTATATGCAACATAAGTAAGGGTTAATTTGCACAAGTGGGGCCAATGTGGTTTTTAAGCAATTGTAACAACCAAAATGTCCTCCTTACAACTGCTATGGAATAGATTTCCCATGCTAAAGACCAGACAGCAGCCAATCTACAGATTGAAGACATTAATCCAACATAATGAAAGTTTGTTCGGCTACAAAAGGAGTTCAGTTATGTTGGCCATTGGTTGAGTAATTTTCCTTCAAAGAAAATTGCTTGATTTCCCCATAAACACAGTCAGTGTTGATGGGGTAATCCCTCCAGCAGAGCTACTGTGTTCTCCGGGCAGGGGGAGCAATCCCAGCGGGGAGAACATAGGGTGATTATTGCTAGTGGCTATGCCTGCTGGTAATAATGACATGAAAAATCCAACAGGCTGGTTTTACCAAAGTTGATCGATCAATCAACTTGGGTATAATCAGCCTGCCAAAAGCAAGGTCCATAAAGACATGGATGAGCGAGTTTGGGGTGGAGGAACTTGGCTAGCCTGCACAGAGTCCTAACCTCAACCCAATAGAACACCTTTGGGATGAATTAGAGCAGAGACTGCAAGCCAGGCCTTCTCATCCACATCAGTGCCTGACCAAACAAATGCGCTTCTGGAAGAATGGTCAAACATTCCCATAGACACACTCCTAAGGCCTCATGCACACTGCTGCCTCTAAACAGACGTTTAGAGACATTTGAGTGTTTTTTCCAGCTGCCTCTGAACTCATCTAATGTTATCTTATCCATACATATACACAGGTTCGTTTAAGGTAGTTTCCAGGCATTTGAGTTTTTGGAAAGCAAAAAAATGCGTTCAGATGGAAGTTCAGAGGCATTTGAAACGCCAAATGCCTGTAACAGCTTGTAAACGCACCTAAAAGCCTAACTTGCGTTTAGTAGCATTTCGTTTAGAGGCTTTGTCATTTAAAAAAAAAAAAAAAAAACGCTTCTAGACGCGAACACGGCATGTAAAATGCGGCTAAACGCCCGATTTAAGCGTCGGTTTCCAGCTGTCTACAAAAAATATTTCTGGGGAGGTTGAAAAAAGCTTGAGCATTAGGCTTTAACCTTGTGGACAGCCTTACCAGAAGAGTTGAAGCTGTTATAGCTGGAAAGGGTGGGCCAACTCAATATTGAACCCTACGGACTAAGACTGGGATGCCATTAAAGTTCATGTGCGTGTAAAGGCATGCGTCCCTATACTTTTGGTAATATAGTGTATTCAAAAGCCACATGTTATTTTGTTATCAGAGTTGCTGAACTGGTCATTTGAGAGTGGGACAGATACCGTACAGGTTTTCAAAGGCCCCGATTATAATGCTTGACTGTTGGGATGATCACTGAAACAGAAGAGCATACTAGGTTTGTTATAAAGATGACCTTCTGTAGGAGAAATAATAGGATTTTTTGACTTCCCGTAAAATCCATTTCTCTGGAGTTCATTAACAGACACAGCGTTCCATTACAATAGGGTTATATTGCCCCCTTCAGGAGTAGGACTAGGCAGAAAATACTTGACAGTCCTAAGTGATATACACCCCCCTCTCTGCTATAACTGCCTTCAGTTTAGTATCAAGCAGTATCAGAAGTACCAAAAAACTCAGAAGAGGGGTGGGTGCGGTGTCTGTTAATGAACTGAGAGAAATGGATATTACGTCATGTCAAAAAATCCTATTTTCTCTTTCGTTCATTGACAGACACAGCATTCCATTACGATAGGGACGTCCCAAAGCAGTGCCAAACATGAGGTGTGGGGTAACAACAAAATTCCAAGGCTAACACAAGAGCCAACCAGGTAACAGGAGCTCAACACAGAACTGGAGCCCAAACTGAACAATAAACCCCAAGAGGGGAGAACCCACAAGTGTAACATGCAAAAACTTGCTGCCAAAAGAAACATCCGGAGATGCTAGCACAGGGCTTGACAAATTTGCCTTGAATCTAGGAGCCGGCTAAAAAAGTTAGGAGCCAGTTTTTTATAGCGTAGTGTGGGGTTGTCAGCGCCAGGGGTAAGACAAGTAATTTGCGCCCCTAACCCTAACTTACTCACAGCAGAGCAGCCAGTCAATAACTCCACCATTACATCAGGGTTATAGGCTGGCCAGAAAGAGTGACACAAAAAAATCTTATGGGGGAAACTCCTTATTATGCCAAATGCATCGTGACTGCGGCATGTAAAACGCCCTCATCTCCTGCCTAATGGAGCTTAAGGGTGGCAAAAACATGTCTCTACTGCACATTATTACCACCCAACTTGCACATCTAAACAAAGCCTTAGTGACATTGTAAATAAAATACAAAAAAAAAGGTGAAAAGTATTCCAGCGCTGCTGATCTTCTGCTGCCTCTTTGCAGCCACTTCCTGCCTATATGTGTGTCCCCCAAAGTGACTTTTCATTGCTCTGGTGGGTTTCCGGTCACCATGAAATTCTGGAGCCCAGCTGCACATAGAGTGGTAATTGTTGATGGTGCTCAGGGCTTTATCACAATTTTGTTGCTTAGCATAAAGTCACGTTTCTCGCGGTGTGACATCATCTTTCATATTATACAAAAAAATAATAGGCTAACTTTACTGTTTAGTTTTTTTTATTCATTAAAAGTGTATTTTTTTCCAAAAAATTGCGCTTGAAAGACCGCTGCGCAAATACCATGTGACATAAAATATTGCAGCAACCGCCATTTTATTCTCGGGTCTCTGCTAAAAAATAATATATAATGTTTGGGGGTTCCAAGTCATTTTCTAGCAGAAAACACTGGATCTTTACTTGTAAACCACTAATGTGAGAAAGGGTTTAGTCTTTAAATGGTTAAACTTTCCTGATAGCCCGGAGATCATTGCTTTGAAAGAAGAAGATACATTGTTTGTTTCTACTTAGAATGAAGAAAAGTAACAAATATGGGCAGCAGCCAAGTTTAACAGCTGTTAGATGAAGCAGCTCTCGCTGAATCTGACAGCTGTTTTAACATGGGGAGAGCAGGAACGACAGTCACTCGCCAGGACGCGATTTCTGGTCGCCATGGCGACCTGGCGCCCGGGGTTTGTCGAGGCCTGTGCTAGCACATCCACTTTGTTGAATGTTGCGAAAGGTTACATAGACAACCTGGTGGCCACCCAGCAAAACTGGCACCCTTGACGCCTGATGATGGAAGAACCAGAAGCATTAGCGCCCGAATAGAGTGTGCCGCAAAAGGGAAAAAGGGAACCAACCCCTGACAGAACCGGTCATCATCAGTCTGATCCATCCCAAAATAGTCGAAGAATCAGACCCCCTGTCTTGGCCTGTCCAAGAGCACAAACAGTGAGTCTGACCCTGAAAAGACTCAATGGCTGCCAAATACACCGAAAAATACCCGAACCACATCCATTGCATTTAAGGCAAACACCATAGGAGATGTTGACCAGGGCACAGGGAGGGCAACACCATGTCTTATTCAAAAGCGGAACCAGAAGAAAAAAGCGTGGGACACCAAGATAACGCCACCAGTGGTGATAGCCACCCAAAAAAAGGCCACCTCCTGAGTAAGCAGGGGAACCTTCCGAATATTTTTTTTAAAAAAGAGGCCTCTGTAGAACGAAGGCATCAAGTTCAGATCCCACAGCGGTAAAAGAGACCGCACCAGTGGAAAAAAGACTTCGAACCTCAAACAAAAGATATGCCCCATGTAGTGAGAGACCAAGGGATGCCGCAGAAGAAGACCGCCAAGGCTGACACTGTCCCTTGAAGGTACTCAAGGCCCATCCATAACTGTTCGCCCCGCAGGGTGGAAGGTCAGAAATAGAGCCACCGCAAAGGAACAAGGGCGAATGCCCAACGACTCACACCGGGATATATACACCTTCCACGTCCAGCGGTAGATCTACCTAGAGATAGGCTCCCTAGCCTTCAGCAGAATTGGAACTTCAGCACCTGGTTCAACACAGCCAGGCCAGCAAAATTAGGGACTGTAGAGCAGGACAAGAGATCGGCCCTAGGGACAGTAGATCCTCCCCGAAAGACAGTCAATGAACACCGGTGATCAGGAGCACCAGGTCGATGTACCAAAGACCAACAAGGCCAATCCAGGTCCAAAGGAATGACCAGAATCCCTGCGGCCCTGATCCTCCGCAAAGGGCACAGCAACCGCAGGTGAGAGGGCAAGGTGTAGTTCAAACGATACCGGCCCACAGGGGCCACCAGAGCATTTGAGGTGCCCACCAAAGGCACTCAACCTTGCCAGAAGCTACGGTACCAGCCTGTTCAGCCGGGGCGCAAACAGATCTACCTCGGGATCGCCCCACCAGATACATATCCAATGAACACTGCCTGGTGAAGAAAACACCCCATGGTCCAACCATGCAGACTGAGACATTCCACCTGCCAGGGTTGCACCATTGGAATGCATACACTGGAGGAGTCCCGAACGGAACGTTCTGCCCACCTGAGGATCCTGTCTACTACCAGAGCTGCCAACACAATTTGTTTTACCCTGGAGAGTGACAGGCCACCGCCGTTGCAACATCCGACCGAATCCGCACCGGGAGCCCCCAAAGATCCGTCCATGATCCAGACGTAAACTGATCACCCGACGTTCCAGGATATCGATCGTCAGTCTGAAATTCTCCAGCGTCCAACGATCCTGAGCAGAGCATAGTCCCAGGACGCCTCCCCAACCAGACAGATTGGCATTTGCTGGAACCACCGTGCAATACAGGAGGAGAAAAAATTTGCCCTGTCGAAGACCGGGAGAGCGCAGCCACCAGACCAGGGAGCCCCTGGCTTCTCGGCTCAGCCAAATCTGATTACTCAGAGACCTCGGGCACTCGTTCCATTACGCCAGGATCTCCCATAAGGGAGCTCATATGGAACTGTGTAAGTGGAATCGCCTAGAAGGTAGATACCATCATGCCCAACACCCACCTGCAGGCCCACAGGAAGGCCCACCAGCCGGACACTGCAGATGAAAAAGTAGCAAAATAACTTCTGGAAACAGTCCAGAGGAAAAAACACTCCAGCCAGGGTGAGGCCCAGATATTGCAATGTTCTGAAAGGAGCCAAAACAGACTTCAGGTAGTATAGAAGCCAACTGATCTGTCAAGGACTGCATAGAGGCTATGTCACCCTACAGGGTAGCGGCAGACTCTGCTCGCAGAAGAAGGTCATCCAGGCAGTCCATTCCCGCATCCCCCATTGACGTAACCACGTTCGATCCGGGGCAAACATCTTGGGGAAAAAAAACAAGGAGTGGTGTCAAGACCAAAGGGCAAAACACCCTGAACTGATCCTGCCCTCCACCCACAGCAAAAGAGGGAGTGCTGGGATCAGGCATAGTGGAGAGTGTAAGTAAGCATTCTTGATGGCGAGAGAGCCAGAATAAAATCCAATGATGAGGGGATGCTACCACCATGCGAATGGACCCCATCCTGAACTTCTATACCCGCACAAGCAGGTCAGGGTCTCGAGGTCCAGTATTGGACGTATGACACCCGTCATCTCTCTTGGACCGCAAACAGGTTTGAATAAAACCCCTGAAAGCTGGTCTGACACTGGAACCGGGACAATCACCCCCTGAGACAATGAACAGGCCCCCGAAGGGCACTGCCAACAGTCCGGTGACAGATGCAGAAATTCGAAAAGGGCGGCTTCTTTCCGAACAAGGCTGGAACACCGAAGAGGGTTAAGAAATATGAACCCCTGTCAGTGGACTCTAAAATAAACAAAACTGTGTGTCGTGAAAAGACCGACACAAAGCTACAATACATGTCTCAGTACCCTGTGGAAACAGGGAGCTAGCAACCAGGGAACTGCGTCCAAAAAGGCACAGCAGGCCAACTGCAGCCCCTAGACCAGCAGGTCTGCCATCTCAGAAAAGGCAAAGGGACTCTGCTAGACATGTCTGTCGGATCTCAACAGCCGGAGATTCCTTTACCGGAATCATGTTGCCCTGTGCAACCTAGGACAGGAGAACCGTCAACTTCTAAGGAGGGAACATGATGTGATGGTGTATGGGTGTCAAGAAAAATAGCCGGTCCACCTTATAAGTGCGACAACCAGCGCCTCCTCATCTGCCACTGCAGTTGAGGAGGGGTCATCCTCACCACCTGACCGAAACAGAAGTGTGGCCCCCAACCGCAAGGTGGGCCACGTCCGAGGCGGCAGAGCCAGATATAGGATCGCTTGAAAAGATGCCGCAGGGGAGGACAGGGGCACCATATACTAGGCTATACACCTAAGCGCCCCAGTAGAAACAGAACAAAAGACACTCGGGGGGCACCAACTGAGAGCCCCGCAACCCGAGGCCCTGCCCTGAGGCGCCACAGAGGCTGCGCCAAGGGGACGACTACAGAGGCCTCTCACAGTAGGCCCTGGCTTCACAGGGTACCACGATGGCCCCACACAGGGAGCACCACTGAGGCCCCACACAGGGGGCACCATCACACAGGGGCCCCACCGAGGCCCCACACAGGGAGTATCCCCGCAGGGGCACCCCCACAGTGGACGGAGGCCAAAGGCCCCCACCGGGACACCACTGACAGAGGGCAATACCAAGGCCCCTCACAGGGGTCACCATTGATGCCCGTGGGCAGACCGCGCCACGGAAATGATGGGTGAACGCCCGAAAGGGACAGTGGTGGCCCCCGATGCCAGCTCTGGGCCATCCCCCCAGTTTCCAGTCGGTAGGCCGCAAGCTGCGGCCTAAAGGACGGGAAGGCCGCGGCCAAAATTTTGGGATGGCCATCTGAAGCGGCCCAGATTGTGGCCATCCAGTCACCTGCCTCCCAGGCCCCACCATCAGCAGGTGGGCCCAAGAGGTAAACCCCTCCCAGAAAGGGCCCGAGGGTGGAAGAGAGGGGACAGTGAGCCCCACGAAGCACCTAGGCCAGAAACCTGGGCCTCACCTGGGAAAGGAGGGGGGGGAAAAAAAGAGAACCCCAGAGGGACCGACCACCCCAGGGAGTACTCGTGTCCCACACCCCATCCGGGGAAGGAGAGATGGGGGCCCCCTTTACTCACCTATCCGGCGAAGCGTGCAGGTAATGCTCCCACACAGATTCTCCTCACCACCGGAGTAGGGGGGCTGTCGGCAATGAGGAACGCTGCGACTCAGGCCTAGACCCGGTCGTATGCGACCTCGCGATATGTTTAACTCACAGGGCCAGCTCCCGTCCACTGGGTGACCTAGCGCGTAGCTGTGGTCTGCACGCTCTCACTGGCGAGACTGGGGAGACCCTCTGGCCCTTAGTGACCAGTCCGTCACCCAGCCCGGCAGTTGATTGTAGATCCCACCGGAAAAAATGCAGGAAAAAAAATAAACAAAAAAAAAATCGCCAGGACTAGAAATCCCAGCAGGGAGCTAGGTCCTTACTCCTGACTGGGCAGAAAAAAACTGAAGGCTTATAGCAGAGAGAGGGGTGTATATCACCCAGGATTGCCCACAGACGTAGTCAAGTCTTTTTTTTCTCCTGAAGGGGGTGATATAACCCTATCGCAATGGAACGCTGTATCTGTCAATGAACGAAAGAGAAATGGCTCTGCCATTTGTGATTCGTTAGTCCACTTTTCAAAACTACAAGCCCCTAGGAAAAAATAATGGTTATCTAATAGTTAGCATGCATATACAAAATGTATTGTCCTAGGTTCTGTTCTATTTACTTTGTAATGCAAATCTTAAATGTATATATGGAATCTTCATTTTTGTTATCTTGTCTGTATTTGCAATTTTGCAATGTATTTTATTCTATAACTTTCTAAATAAAGACAAAAAAGTTTGGAAAAAAAGATATTTTTTACCTGTTTATGACTGCTGTACATTATCATGATATAACAACAACAAGGATGTTAAAGTAGTTATAAGGACAAAAGTGTTTTTTTACCTCTGCATGTAAAAAAAACTTTCAAGAGCTGTTCTCCTCAGCCCCCTTTAAACACTTACCTGAGCCCTCTCTCGATCCAGCGCTGTGCCTACAGCAGCTCTTCTCCCCTCTTTCTTCTCATGGGAGATTAGGGAGCGATTGGCTGCTGCTGCTGCTGTGAGTCAAATCCTGCGAGGAGGCCCTGGAGGGCAGGACCAAACCGTACTGTGTCTATGGATGCATATAGAGCGCACCCGCATGAGTGCAAGCTGGCTGCTATGGGGGTAAGAGAGGAGCCAAGAGCGTTAGCGGGGGGGGGGGCGTAGAAGAGGAAATTCAGGGTTGCTCTGTGCAAAACCACTGTGCTTTCAACTACTACAAGGGCAGCGTGCTTCCACAAACACTGAAAATGTGCCAATGGGATTCTTGTATTATTAGGAAAAGCTTTTGCTCTCAAATGGAATCATAATTAGCCTCTGTACTGCTGGTTCGAGAATAAAATAGGTAGTACAAACTTACAGCTTGATAAAGAGGCCTATACGGATAACAAGGTGCCAAACTAAGTTTGAAAGATAAATTAAATGTGTCTGAAAAGCTCTCCTTTCATATCCATCATCAATCTGCTATATTCCTTTATGGGTCAATCTGTTTAGTCCAGCTGCGCAATGTCTATTTAAAATTCCAATAGTGATAAATAGCGTTCAGTGTATTTTACTATAAAGTGTAGCCAGGAGCTGGATATTTGCATATATATATTCTTGCAAACAGGAGACATTGTGTGGCTTTGCTTTTGAGAGATGTTTCCCTCTAGTGCTGAGTTTGATACTGACCTGTATTCTTGAGGAGCAGCAAAGCATCTTGGGACATGTAGTCCAAACTAAGGAGATTCGCCATCTAGCTAAGTTATCAGGAACTACAACTACCAGATGACTGATGGAGGAGAACAGACTGCTGGGAGAAGCAGTAAGGATGGACAGAGGCCTGCACACATGGGACCCTGACGTGAATCTGTATGCAGGGACTCTGTGACGGTGTATGCTGCAGCTGAATTGCGGCCTGCAACAGCAGAACTCTACCACGGATATTCAAAGTGACATCGGCGGACAGCACCCCTTGGCCGTTCGACAGCAGCCTGGAGGCTGCTTCTATTCCATCTATCCAGCGGTGTCAGCAGATTCGTACGAGCCGTAGCGTGGTGCAGTGGAGGCTGGACACTATCCCTTGAGCCATGTTCCTGAGAGGGAGCCATCATCATCATTATCTTCATCATCATACCTTGTTCCAGTGTGGTGAGCGGGCAATAGCCCAATCCTATAGACACTGTATATAGACACCATTGCTTCCTGCACCAGTCAATATCCTTAGTGCCTGGGACCTAAGCTTAATCTCAGACACTATATACAGACATCTTTCCATCATGTTGCTACTACTTTTAGTTCTACAAAGGGTAACTTCCTTGAGTCAGTGATCACTATGCTTCCATTTACAGTTTATTCATCACAGGAAGATTTGTTTCTTTGCTTACTGCTCACCAACTGATCCAGGTTGTTTTGCTCCCTGACATTTAAAGCAGAGTTCCACCCAAAAGTGAAACTTCTGCTTTAAGGGGAGGTGACCCCCCGACATGCCACAATTGGCATGTCATTTTTTTGGGAGGGCAGCTGGGACCCTGTTATGACGGGGTCCCAGTTGCACTTCCTGTCCTGTTGCTGCGGAACAGGAAGGAAGTTCACCTCCCCCCCCCACCCGGCGATCTTCGAAGACGTGTCACAGGTCCCAGAAGATAAGCCCGCCATTCACAAAGCGCAGCGCGACTCGTGCATGCGCAGTGCGCGCCCGGCTTGCCCCACTTGTGATGCCGGCGCCTCCGAGGGGAGGGTGAGAGGAGCGAGCCTTCGGGCGGCTGCATCGCTGGAGCCTGCGACAGGTAAGTGTCTGATTGTTGAAAGCCAGCAGCTACACTTTTTGTAGCTGCTGACATTTAACTGGGTTGGAACTCCGCTTTAAGAACTCCTTGCATACAATTGTTTTCAAAGAGCTAGCTGAAGATTAACTGGATTGCTTCACAGTTGATACAAGGCTGCTTGTTCCCCCATCCCCAAACCCCCCCCCCCCCACTACAGGGATTTATTCTATTAAGTTAAGAGCTAAAATTCACCAAATACTCTCTGAAAAGCTGGTAGAATCTCAATACAGTCTCTTACTATCAATGTTCTAATCCTAGATTTACTTTTCTGCATCTGTGTGTGAGGAGCAGAGGGGTCTGATGCCAATAAGAGTCAATTCTTTGCCCTCCTGTTACCTGTTCCCTTAGGCATTGTTTGCACTTCGTTGTGTACTGATATTATAATTTTCACTGTTTGTATTATATTGATAAGTGATTGCCATATAGTGGTAAATAATATTTCTAATAGAGATACTTCTCTAAACTGTAAACTTATGTTGAACTTGTTCTTTATCTTACTAAAGTAAACAAGCTCATTAGTTCATATCGACTTTGGTGCATTTATTCAATTGCTACTGTTATCAAGAGAGAGAATAACTGAACCCAGGGTGTCAGAGGTGGCGGAGGACTTGCAGGATCAGGGTAACCAGCGGGGTACCGATTTAACTAGCGACCCTCAAGAGGGCAGCGATACACAAGAAAAAGTTGGAACCAGCACTCAGAGACATCAGCAAAACAAATTATGAAAAACATTCAAAATCAAAATTCCAACAACAAGTGATAAAACATTTCTACAACCCCTAATTCCAAAAAAGTTGGGTTGCTGTGTAAAATCTACATAAAAACAGAATGCAATGATTTGCAAATCTCATAAACCTAAATTTTATTCGCATTAGAAAATAGAAAAACATATCAAATGTTTAAACTGAGAAAATGTACCATTTTAGGAAAAAAAATAAGCTAATAATTTTGACATTGTTGGCAGCAACACATCTCAAAAAAGCAGGGATAAGGCCATGATTACCATGGTGTAGCATTCCTCCTTCTTTTAACAAAACTCTGTAAATGTCTAGGAACTGAGGAGACAACTTGCTGGAGTTTTGGGAGAGGAATGTTGTCCCATTCTTGCCAAATACAGGACTAACTGCTCAACAGTCCTGGATCTATTTTTCGTTTCAAGATGCACCAAATATGTTCAATTGGTGAAAGGTCTGTACTGCAGGCAGGCCAGTTAAAGTATAACTAAAGGCAAAACTTTTTAGTATTGGATGGAGTGGAGATGAATTAGAACATCTGTCAAGTTTTATTGCTGTCTGTGCCTCTGGTTAAGGAGATTCACCCGCTCTATTTGCCCTGCTTACCATTATAATTGAAAGTGAAAGTAAAAGAAAAATTTCAAATTTTGGATCGTCCCCAGAAAAGTAATAGAGAGGAGACTTTCCAATTGGAACACTAGTTTTGGTAACCTGGGGACCCCAAGGGATTCCCTACATTTGCAGAGATTTACTCTCACTTCCTGCTTGGCTATGGGACAGGAAGTGAAGGAAAATCTATTGCGTAGATACTCGATCCCAAATGAAAAAAAAGTTTTGCCTTTAAGCACCCAGACTCTTCTACTACAAAGCCATGCTGTTGCAGTATGCAGTTAGCGTTGTCCTGCTGAAATATGCAAGACCTTCCTTAAAATTACATTGACTGGATGGGACCATATGCTGCTCTAAATAAACCTGGATATATTTTTCAGTTCGGAGGACACGGCGCACATGGTTACCAAAAAATGTCAAATTTAAGTTCATCTGACCGCAGAACAGTTTTTCACTTTGAAACAGACCATTTTACATGAGCTTTGGCCCAGAAGACAGCGGTGTATCTGGATCATGCCCAGATATGTTTTTCTTTGCATGATAGAGCTTTAACTTGCATTTTTGGAAGGCACAGCGAACTGTGTGAACAGTGATTTTTTTTCATGTATTACTGAAAAATATTGTTGAGGATTTTTTATTTTCATTTATTCATATTCATTTTTGTTGCCATTAAAACAGTATAATATAGAATCTGTGTGAAATGTTCACAGTAAAACGTGTTATACAAATCTATAGGTTCTTTAATTTACTTGTTAAATCAATATGAATCAGAACTGCTGTCCAATTGCATTTCAACTTTAAATGTTCAATCAACTTTTAGTAATAATATTTTTGGTGATACATTTGTTTGGATCATGATCACAAGTGAAGTGAATAATAATAGACTAATAATAACTTTTTAATCTATTTTATAACTTAATTATGTAAGGGCAATGATGGGAGATCGGCACTCAGGGTCCTTATTTGATCCGCCCACCACTTTTTTCACTTTTAATCCATTTCAATTGTATAAAATATGCTGGTTGCCCATGTACCCGTGACTTGACAAAGCACATGCATGCAAAATGCAACGTCACAGCAACCCCCATATTTGGCTCCTTCTGGCGGCTGGGGATTGTGCCACCCATGATGCGCCTAGGCACACACGGTTGCATCACGGTCTGTAGGCTACCCCTATACCGGCCTCTTCACTGGGGAAGCAGTGCGATGTCCTATCACAGCCCGGAATGCCTGGCATCTGGTACTGCTTGCCATCATTAATTGTTTAATAACTTGTTTATTATGCTCTGGAATAAACAAAAGGTACTTTGCAACATACTGGGCAGGTTTTTACATCTAGAATTACATCCATCCAGGATCCTATAAGTGTTGGTGAATTACCATTATTTGTTTTATTTGCACTGAGGGCCTGAGTGCTGTACATCTTTCACTGTTCGTTTTCATCAATACTACAAGTGTATCCTTGACAGCAGCCTGGGGCAGCCCTTTAGACCCCTTTCACAGCGGGGCAGTGGGTCCGTTAGCGGTAAAGCACCGCTAGTTTTAGCAGCACTTTAACGCTGTTTAAGCGGCGCTTTGCCGTCGCTAGCGGGCCCTTTTAAGAAGGGGTTAAAAGCGCCCGTGATGCGGCTCTTCGGAAGCGCTGACCATTCCAAAGGCAAATGGTGGTTTGGGAGCCCTGTATACACCGCTCCACAGATTCTGCTTGCAGGAATTTTTTTCCAGTCCTGCAAGCGCACCGTCCCAGTGTGAAATCACTCGGGCTTTCACTCTGGGGAGGATTGAGAGGCAGTTTTCAGGCGCTATTTTTAGCGCTAAAGCGCCTGAAAACCGCCCCAGTGTGAAAGGGGTCTTGGTGGTCCAAACTACATGGCATCTTGGCTGTGGTGCTTGAGTATAAGTGTTTTGATATATTTAAAACCTTTTGTTTTCTTAAAATGGTGCTTTTTCACAGTTTAAACATTTCATATGTTTTCTATTCTCTATTGTGAATAAAATATGGATTTATGAGATTTGCAAATCATTGCATTATGTAGATTTTATTAAGCGTCCCAACCTTTTTGAAAATGGGGTTGTATTTCATCTTTTGCACACGCCCCAATAACAAAAATAAAGACACCACATTGAACACTTATAACTCACTCTCTCCATCACCATCCTTGTCAAATTCATCAATCATAGCCCGCAGTTCTTCATCGGTCATGTTTTCTCCAAGTTCCCGGGAAACCCGACGTAGATTCCTCAAACTAATTTTTCCTGAGTCATCATCGTCAAACAGTTTAAAAGCTTTGAGCATCTCTTCTTGGGGATCACGGTCCAGTATCAAATCTGTAACTGAATTAAAGTATTATAAATTCTTCCTGCATAACAATATTCATCCAGGGAAAACAGAATTCAAATAAAATCTACCATAATCAGCCAAATTAATATGTAGTATACTAAACTAATCTTGTCAGCAACCTTCACAAAACTCTGCAATTTTGATTCTCGGCTGCAACCTGGCATAAAAAAATAAAAAAAAAACCAGCAGCTCTGCAACTTCTTGTTTACACTTTGCATAAACTACTGATCAGTGCCGCAAGACCCGTCCAACAAGGACCCCAACAACTACCCAGTCTGACTTGTTCACATAACCAAAGGGTTAAAACTGAACTGATTGTCAAACTTAAACTACATTACATTCCTAGCAGTGTGCTCCTAGACCCTGAACCATCAGCTGTTTTGGCTGTTAAAACTGCACTTTTCACACTTTTTTCCACCTCTTGCTAGGAGAAAAGTTTTGCGTTGTAGAAAGCCAACATGCAATCAGGATCAAGAGATGACAACTTCCTATTAGAGCTGCACGATTAATCGTTAAAAGATTGCAATCCCAATTCAACCCCCCTCACGATCTACACCCGACATTTCCTCAATTCTGTGTAAACAGTGCAGGGCAACATGTTACAAGTTGCACTCCAGGCTGTGCAATGGAACCGTTCTAATAGGAGCAACACAAGTCGTTCCAACTTAGAAAAAGGTTTCTGTACTATACAGAAGTCGCTTGCAAGCTGCGCTGAAGTCACGCTGTGTGGGGTCGCGCTGAGTCACCCCTGAAGTTGGATTGCCTATGTGTGAACCAGAGCTGTCCAAAAAAAACCCGTAGAATGTTCTACATTCCTCAGCGCTGGGGAATAGAGAAGACAAGAGATACATTGTAACATTTTGTCCTTTTAGAATAGATCAAAGGGAATTACTTCGGTTTGGTAGATGAAGTCAGTTTAACCACTTAAAGACCAAATCTTTTTCTGCCATTTGTTGCTTACAAGTTAATAATAGTATTTTCTAGAAAATTACTTTGGACCCCCAAACATTATATATATTTTTAACAGAGACCCTAGAGAATAAAATGGCGGTTGTTGCAATATTTTATGTCACACGGTATTTTTTTTTTTATAATGTGAAAGATGATGTTACGCCGCAAGAATTGTGATCTTTATTCTAAGCAAAAAAAATTGTAATTCTCATTTGAGCCAGAATCGTGCAGCTCTACCTCCTATCCATATTAAACCAGCACGTCTTAGTTAATATTACTATAAGGAAGACCTTAGTGCAGAGCTCGACAATTCCTGGTCGCCAGGGCGACCAGAAATCGTGTCCTGGCAAGCGGCACCTGATCTTTCTCTCCCCTCACTATCTAACCGCATCTCTGAAGAGCTGTTCTCTGTGTGAGGCTAGCTGACAGATGTGAAATCCAGGCAGTCTGCCAAGTTCGCTGATAACTATAAACATGGAAGATACAAAAGTATCTTTTCGTACTTTTAACAAAGGCATGAACTCCAATCTAGATGAGCTCAGTTTAACCATTTAAAGACTAAACCTTTTTTGACATTTGTTGCTTACAAGTAAAAATCCAGTAGAATCCAGCTAAAAAATTTCTTAAAACCCCCGATCACTATATTTTTTTATTTGTTAGCAGAGACCCTAGAGAATAAAATAGATGTTACAATATTTTATGTTGCACTGTATTTACGCAGCGGTCTTTCAAATGCATTTTTTTTTTGGAAAAAATACACTTTAATGAATTAAAAAACAAAAAAAAAAAACCCACAGTAAAGTAAGTTTTTTTTTGTATAATGTGAAAGATGTTACAATGCGAGAATCGTGATATTTATTCTAAGCAACAAAATTGTGATTCTCGTTTTAGCCAGAATTTTGCAGCCCTATTGTGTGCTGTGAGGTGGAGCTGGATATGCAGAAGAGTCTTTTTCTATGTCCTCTGATAAAGCCCTGTATACCATCAACAATTACCTCTCTTTATGTGCAGCTGGGCTCCAGTATTTCATGGTGACCGGAAACCCACCAGACCAAAGAATAGTCATCATGGGGGACACGCAGGTTTTTAGTGTCACTCTTTCTGGCCAGACTATAAAACAGATGTAACGGTGTGACTGGCTGCTCTGCTGTAAGTTAGGATTGGGGGGCAAATTACTTGCCATACCCCAGGGGGGTGCTGACAACCCAACACTACGCAAAAAAACTGGCTCCTAGCTTCAAAGCAAATATGTCAAGCCCTGCCTTAACGTTGCCATGTACCACATGCAGTGGCTGACTAAACAAATATGGAGCAGATGAAAAAAGGAGTAGGGGCCAGTTCACTCTACTGCATGACGCATGCCCGTTAATGTGTATTGCATTAGGGCAGCCCAGTCATTTGAAAGGACCCCCTAACACACCAAATTTCACCAAAAAAGGTGCTTTTAGCATTTTTGACAGGACAACACTCATCCATCAGCAAGGTGCATTAGGTTGAACATTACGGCATTGCACCAACATGCATTACTGTGTATAGTGGTACTGAGCATATTACCACAGCACAATATTTTGAATGTGCCCTAAAGTGAATCAGTTTTTTTTTTTTTTTGATAACCATATTTCTAGCTTAATTTGGAAGATTAAACCTGAAAGGCAGCTACACTAAATCACTATCACTTTTGCTGCAGCTTATGTAAATCAGCCCCAAAGTGAAGGCAGGCATCACCAATGCCATCAACCCCATACAATGCAAAGCTATAACACTAACTGATACAGTCATCATATGATCCAACGTTCAACCTTGCCTGTGCATTACGTCAACGAAAACTTTTTGACACGCTCACAAGTTTTTCCTATGGGGAAATGAAAATGTTGTAAAGTTGTTAACCACATTGCTGGTAGATGGTCGGTGTTTAGTTATACGAAAAGGTGGTATTTGTGCTAACTTACTTTCCTATCAGTCTGTAATTTTCTGAGGTTATGCATGTAACAGTAAACCCTGCCCACAAATATAATAAATGAGCAAAATATAATATAGATGAACATGGTCTGTATTATTCACACTGGGTCAAATATGACGATGCATTATTTAGTCCTTCTCTGGACAAAGTAGGGAGTCATAGACATGTTAAATAAAACTGGAAACTTCCTTTACACAAAAATGTCTAAACAGTTTATATAACCACTTCAGCCCCGGAAGGATTTCCCACTTTAGGACCAGAGCACTTTTTGCGATTGGGCACTGCGTTGCTTTAACTGACAATTGCGTGGGCGTGCAACATTGTACCCAAACTAAATCAGCATTTTTTCCCCCACAAATAGAGTTTTCTTTTGGTGGTATTTGATCACCATCATTTCTGGTCACCGCTATAAACAAAAGAAAAGCGACAATTTTGCAAAAAAATCCCAAATTTCTAACTTTTTGCAAAATACAAATCCAAAAAAAATATATATATAAAAAACATTTTTTCCCCATCGGTTTTGGCCGATTTATATTCTTCCT
>BLSH010254914.1:291883-302722 GCA_018402905.1 Glandirana rugosa
TTATTCAGCGATCAGAAATTTAAATGTCCACTGATTACTGTATAAATGTCATTGGCAGTGAAGGGGTTAACCTGGGGGGGGAGCTAGGGGTTAATAGTGTTCCCTGGGTGTGTTCTTACTGTGGGGGGGTTGGGCTAACATGGGCATGAGAGATCTAACTGATCCCAGTGACAGGGATCAGTAGATCTCTCATGCCCCACTGACAGGGCGGGGAACCGCCGTGTTTACATCGGCGGTTCCCCTTCTTTTCCCTGTAGCCGCTCATCGCGGCTCGCCGGCGGACATCGGGTCCGCCCGAGCCACGGGCACACTCCTCAGGAGTGCGGCGGGTGCGCGCGCGCGCCCCCTGGTGGCCAAAATGCAAATCGCCGTATATTTACGGCGATTCGCGCCCAGCTCCCCGACTGCCGCCGTGAAACGACGGCGCGCGGTCGGGAAGCAGTTAAGACCCTACATCTCTCCTCTAGGCTAGAAAGACAGAGATATAAAAAAATAAAATAAACTGTCCCGGTCTTTCCAGCCGTATCCCCGGCTTTGTTTATATTTGCTGGCCCAGACGTGACTTCATAACGTCGCGCCCGGGCCTCTGAGGATCATAGAGATGACTGGGGACCATCTGCTCACCAGAAATCTCTATGGCTAACTTCCGGCGGTGACCAATTCATTCTCCGGCTCACCGATGGCACAAGCGAGCCGGTAGAGGCACCGGAGGCATCATTCAGATATGCCAAGTGAAAGTCCAGGATGTCATATGATGTACCTTTGGTGGTAAGTTGTTAAAAGATAGAGGAGAAATTTGGAGTCTTATAAACCTCTCCATAAAGAGGACCTGTCGCGCTATATTGCTATCGCAAGGGTGATGTTCTCTAAAAGCCTTTGCTAAAAAAAAAAAAACATATAATTTTGGGCGTTCTAAGTAATTTTCTAGCAAAAAAACACTGATTTTTTCATATTAGAGAAGTGTCAAAATTGGCCCGGTAGGCAAGTGGTTAAGGGTCTGATACATACAATTATGAAGGAATAAAAAAAACCTACTCCGCCTGAATATCTAGGGTCTCATAAATTGCCTTCAATAGATCGTCCATCTCCTCCAAAGAAAGCTTGTATCTGGAGGATCTGAAATCCTCGTCCAGTGTATTTTTGAGGAGATAGCATCTCTAAATGTCAAGAGAATCTGCCACCTCTTCTTCCATTTCCCAGTTCCTGTCTGGAATCCCCAGAATGGAAACATGGCACCATAGGGGGTTGACTCGTGGGTCTAAGGTCCGATAACATAGACCTACACATCTGAAAAGTGGAAGAAATTTCCTCCTTAATGCTTAAAGGAAGGACTCTTTCTGTACAAGCATGCCCATACAGATGACTAGCTAACTGCTGCTTATCTTTGGGCAGAGCCAACAAGTGATTATAGGGAACTAAAACAAAGTCATAGTCCCACAGGATTGGGAGGGGGGGGGGGGGACACTGACCCCCCTGCTAATAGTAGTCTGCATCCATGCAATCTCCCTTACTGGTGCCACTTGTAGCTGCTTTCACTGCATTTTCTATGTACACTCTGCAGATGGCTCAGCAAGATGCATCTGGATCAAAAGGGTCATCGGTCTGTGTTTTATTTCTTTTTGACACTTTTTTTGGTGAATGAGTAGGGGTACAATGTGCCCCATACTCATTCATATGGGGGGGCTAAAAAGGGAGCTTCAACATTCCAAAAAGCCCCCTGCCCGCAGACCCCCACAACCACTAGCCAGAGTTGTGGGGAAGAGGCCCTTGGCAGAGCCCCCCCTGCTCCAAAGCACCTCCCTCCCTCCATGTGGCCTGGTATGGCACACTTTTTTTCTGGCCTGCCAGGCTGCATGCCCGGATTAGGGCCTGGTATGGATTTTGGGGGGAACCCCAGGCCCTTTTAATTAAAACATTTTGGCATAGGGTTTCTCCTCAAAATCCATACCAGACCAGACCTAAGGGTCTGGTATGGATTTGGGGGGACCAGGCCATTTTTTTTTCCTTTTTGCTGTGGTATGGATTGAGGGGGTACCCCCACACTGTTTTTTTTTCAGGTACAATTCATGTTAAAAAATGATCAGATGTTGAATTTGCATCTGAATTACACCGCAGTGCTTAGAAAATGCACAGGACACTTTTTCAAATTGCGGTGCAGCTGCACCTTATATATGTAATGCAGCTCCATAGAAAAGGCGGTTCACGTGTTATGCGAATCAGAAGCGGTTCAAAACGCATCCAATTCACACATATGTGAATGGAGCCTTAAAGTGGAACTAAACTCCCAAAAATACTCACCTTGACCTTCCAGTGATGTGGCAACTCCTTCCCTCACAGGCTGCTGTCATCTTCTCCCGGGCTACTACCAGGTGCCAGGCTTTCGGCATCTTGATTGGCTAGTGGGGGGTGTCGCCCTGCGCATGTGCACAGGAGTCAGCGATTCAAGCACAGTGTTCTGGAAATGCGCACTTAGCTGCACATGTGGAACTCAGTGTACATTCAATAGAAGACCGAGAGCAGGCAGGTAAGTGGGTGATATTGCAGAGTAGATGTAGCGGGGCACCTCTGTAGTGAAGAGCTGCCTGCTCACAGTTTTATAAATGATAGGATTGGTTCTGCTTTACATTGATGGGTTTAGTTTAGAGAATCTTACAGCACAGACATTGAGAATAATTCCAGGATCAAGTCAGCACAAGTCCCAAAAGCTAATCTGTTTTGTAACCACTTCCCGTCCGCCCATAGTCAAACGACAGAGGGGCGGTGCGGCTCTCATTCTGGGGGGATGCCATATGACGGCGCCCAGGACGGTCGCACAGCCAGTCACATGTACATGCGGAAGTGCCGGTGACTGGCTCTGACTGACAGAGTGTGTGGCGAGGAGAACCGATCAGCGGCATCTCCTTGGACGGAACATCTGGACGTGTAATCAGAGCACTTGATCATCAGTGCCCTGATTACAGTAAAGCCCCCCAGTGCCACCAATCAGTGCCCATCAGTGATGCACATCAATGCCCATCAGTGCCCACCCATCAGTGCCCATAAGTGCCAACTGATCAGTGCCCACAAGTGCAGCCTCATCAGCACCTATCAGTGAAGGAGAAAAGATTACTTATTTACAAAATGTATTGACAGAAACTAAGAAAAACTTTTTTTACTCTTCAAAATTTGTGGTCTTTTTTTCAGTAAAAAATAAAAAAAACCCAGCAGTGATTAAATAGCAGCAAAAGAAATCTCTATTTATGTGAAGAAAATGATAAAAATGTATTTGGGTGCAGTGTAGCATGACCATGCCGATGTAAACACAGCGGTTCCCCGCTCTGTGAGGGGGAAACATGACAGATCCACTGATCCCTGTACTCAGGATCAGTTACATCTGTTATGCCCCTGGCAGCCCAACCCCCATACAGTTAAAACACACAGTTCACCCCTTCATTGCTCCCTGCAGGTTAACCCCTTCCCTGCCAGTGACAGTAATCATTGGCTGTCATTGGTCCCAAAAAGTGTCAAAAATGTCCGACATGTCCGCCACAATATCACAGTCCCGATAAATAAATAATCGCAGACCGCCGCCATTACTAATAAAAAAAAAATAGTAAAAACGCCATAAATGAATTCTCATGGTTTGTAAGTGCGGCAACTTTTGCGCAAACCAATCAATAAGCGCTGATTGCGATTTTTTTTTTTTTACCACAAATATGTAGAAATATATATATATATCAGCCAAAACTGATGAATACATTGTTTTTTTTATTTTATTTTTTTTTTGGACATTTATTATAGCAAAAAGTAAAAAATATTAGTTTTCTTTTCAAAATTGTTGCTCTTTTTTTCATTGATAACAGTGGTCAGAAATGACGCAGAGGTGATCAAATACCACCAAAAGAAAGCTCTATTTGTGGGGAAAAAAGGACGTATATTTAGTTTGGGTACAACGTTGCACGACCGCCCAATTGTCAGTTAAAGTGACGCAGTGCCGAATCGCAAGAAGTGCTCTGGTCCTACAGTGGGAAATCCTTCTGGGGCTGAAGTGGTTAAGCAATGCATGTGTAATATTGAAGCCTATGGGCCTCAAGCTGCATCAGAGTCAGACCAAAGCAGTGCAGGGACTACTTTGAAGTCGCACAGATATGAACGCTGCTCATTGGAAATCATAGGGTATGACTTTGCAGTCCCAGGTCACAGGACAAGGCGCATGAGTGTAAAAGGGATCGAATTGAAGAAGCTGATTGGCTACCATGGACAGCTGCACCACATTCTGCACTCCAGTGTTAGTAAATCTCCCCCTGTGTGTCCTGGCTGCCCAGGCTCTCCTCCTGACTGCTGTGCATCATGTGACTGTCCCTGGAAACAAGTGGCAGCAGTGACAACACACCCCGAACTACAATAGCGAGCCCCCATACCGCCCAGCTCCTCACCTCACAGGTACATTCATGTCCGCTCACACCGGCCCGCTCTGACACACAAGCCACACTCGCTTACAGACGGGGCCGACAGTAAACACGATACTATCCATCTGATTGGTGGAGAGCTCGTCACTTCCCCTTAGTAACCAAACCGGCTTGGAGGTAATAACGTAACGTGATTGGTTCGTACCGAAGTCACGTGCCGCCTACTGTTCTGATTTGCCGAACTTCCCGTGTTGTAGAACACTGGGACAGTTACTGAGATGGAGCTCTACGAGTCTGTGAAGTTCAAAGAGGGCGGGGCTCAGCAGTCTCAGCACGGAGTGGATAAGTCGCAGTACAGAAAGGCTCCGCCTCCTCAGGTGCTCGGCGTTGTGCTTGTAGCTCCATGGTGTTCATACAGCGCATGGCGCTAAGGGAGAGAGAATGGGCGGGAAGGGATAGGGGGTGACTAAGGTGCTTCCTATGGCTCTGTGTCATGGAGGTAGCTCATACAGGGACTGATGTATGTATCATGTGGATAGCTGACCACTACCCGTCTATGGGCTCCTTCATCTCAATGTAGGGACCTTGTAATGTACATCATACTGGACCAGGAAACTCACCACTGACAATACACTCAGCGGACACTTTATTAGGTACAGCCAGGGCCGCCTTGATTGGACCCAAAATACAATTTCAATTTCCACCTACTCTGAGACATACAATACCAGCTTGCTAGACTCAAAATCAGTTTACTGCAGCAAATCAGGCAACAATTGTGATTGACTGCCAGAGGTTACAGCGTGACCGCTCACTGCATGGTTGCTAGAGGTTGTAGCATATTTCTGCTTGCTGATTAGTTACTAGATATTGCTGCACATCATTACCACTCAGTGATTGCTTGCTAGAGGTGAACGTGGCAATCTTCCCTACGGAGGGGCCCCCTGACTGGAGGTGGCAATTTTCCCTACACTGGGGCCCCTGGACTGGAGGTGGCAATCTTCCCTATGAAGGGGGCCCTGGACCGGAGGTGACAATCTTCCCCACGGAGGGGCCCCTGGACTGGGGATGGCAATCTTCCCTATGGAGGGGGCCCTGGACCGGAGGTGACAATCTTCCCCACGGAGGGGCCCCTGGACTGGGGATGGCAATCTTCCCTATGGAGGGGCCCCCTGACTGGAGGTGACAATCTTCCCTACGGAGGGGCCCCTGGACTGGGGATGGCAATCTTCCCTATGGAGGGGCACCTGGACTGGGGATGGCAATCTTCCCTACGGAGGGGCCCCTGGACTGGAGGTGACAATCTTCCCTACGGAGGGGCCCCTGGACTGGGGATGGCAATCTTCCCTATGGAGGGGCACCTGGACTGGAGGTGACAATCTTCCCTACGGAGGGGCCCCTGGACTGGAGGTGGCAATCTTCCCTATGAAGGGGCCCCTGGACTGGGGATGGCAATCTTCCCTATAGACAGGCTCCTGGACTGGAGGTGGCAACCTTCCCCATGGAGAGGTCCCTGGACTGCAAGTGGTAATCTTCCTTATGGAGAGGCCCATGGAGTAGGGATGGCAATCTTCCCCACGGAGAGGCCCCTGGACTGCAAGTGGTAATCTTCCTTATGGAGGGGCCCCTGGACTAGAGGTGGCAATCTTCCCTATGGAGAGGCCCTTAGACTGGGGGTGGCAATCTTGCCTATGGAGGGGTCCCTGGACAGGAGGTAGCAGTCTTTCTATGGAGGCCCCAAGGAGAGACTGCCACCTCCAGTCCAGGAGCCTCCCCTATTGTAGAGAGACATTTGAATGAAAAGCAACAGTAGTACAGGAACACTGTGCTCCCATCCTGGCAGTGTACGGGTTAAGGTGCCTCTCTGGTGTGTGTCCTGTATGTGGGGCACACACCAGCTAAATTGAGCCCTTGCGGCTCTCCATCTCCACAGCAGGCAGGTGTACAGGGCAGCATTGGACTTTTTAAGGTGAAGGCAACGGCAACTGTCGCAGTAGGACTGGGGGGTTCAAGGAACCAGACAACCCCAGACTTGTAGCACCCACCAGCACAGCAGCGCAACTCAGTGGAAGTGAAGCTGTGCAGGGAGAGGCGGAGGACAGATCACTCTGCCGTGACAGGGCTGCAGCCGGGACTAAAGGAGCAGTATAGGTAAATGTGACCTACTGCTCCTTCCGCAGCTCCTGCCCATCATTGCCAGTGTCTTTTGGTGGGAGTACCTGCCAGTGCTAAATATGCGGTTGGTAATGGTAACCCTGGGCAGCATATCCTCAAGGGGCAGCTGCTTTGGGCCCCACAACAATGTTTGGGCTCGGGGCAGCTGACCCTTTTGCCCCACCTTAAAGTACACCTGTTCATTTGCTTGGTAACACAAATTGCTAATCAGACACTGACATGGCAGCAACGCAATGCATTTAGGCATCTAGACGTGGTGAAGACAATTTGCCGAAGTTCAAACCAAGCATCACAATAGGGAAGGAAGGGGATTTAAGTGACTTTGAACGTGACATGGTTGTTGGTGGCAGACGGGCTTGTCTGAATATTTCAAAAACTGCTGATCTACTGGGATTTTCATGCACAACCATCTCCAGGGTTTACAGAGAATGATCCGAAAAAGAGAAAATATCCATTAAGCGGCAGTTGTGTGGATGAAAATTTGTTGGTCAGAGGAGAATGGGTAGATTGGTTCCAGATGATAGAAAGGCAACAGTAACTCAGTAGCAGGCAAGAGTGGTTAGCACTTCTGCCCAGCGGGACTAGGCTTGTCGATTTGAATCCCAACCTCGGCACTCCCTACATGGAGTTTGCATGTTCTCCCTGTAACTGCAAGGGTGTCCTCTGGATACTCTGGTTACCTTCCACACTCCAAAGACATGCTGGTAGGTTAATTGGCTCCTGTCTAAATTTGCCCTTGTATGTGTATGTATGAATGTGAGTTAGGGACCTTAGATTGTAAGCTCCTTGAGGGCAGGGAATGATGTGAATGTACTGTATAATATATATGTAAAGCGCTACATAAATTGACAGCGGTATATAAGTACCTGCAATAAAATAAATCAAAAATAGTGGATCTTCAATACACTGTGGCTGCAGCAGGCACAGCTATGTGCTTGACTTGTATTATGGCTCAGGTCAGAGCTCCTCTATGGCAGCACCTTGTAGTTAATGACCAGGTTTGCACACTTCTCAGGAGGGATTTTGGTCCACACTTCTTTACAGATCTTCTCTAAATCCTTAAAGTGGAGTTCCACCCAAAAGTGTCCCTGTCCCCACTTCCGGGAGACAGCGCCGTTTTGCCTTCCTCCGCCACCGGGCTAATTAGAAAGCGATTTGCGCATTCGCTGTAGGGAACCGGCCATGAAGCCTTTCCAAGGTTTCCCTTAGTGGAGATGGCGGCGGCAGCACCCGACAGCTGATCCAAAAATCGGCTGGGGTGCCGACATTGCGGGCTCCCTGGATAGGTACGTGTCCATATATTAAAAGTCAGCAGCTACAGTATTTGTAGCTGCTGACTTTTTTTTTTTCCCCAGATGGATCTCCTCTTTAAGGTTTCTTGGCTGTCGTTTGGCAACTTGAAGTTTCAGCTCTCTCCGTAAGTTTTTTTTTTAAGAATTAAGGTCTGGAGACTGGCTAGGCCACCCCATGACCTTAATGTGCGTCTTTGTGAGCCACTCCTTTGTTGCCATGGCAGTATGTTTTGGGTCATTGTTGCTGGAAGACCCATCCATGACCCATGTTCAGTGTTCTGGCTGAGGGAAGAAGGTTCTCATCCAAGACTTTACAATACATGGCCCTGTCCATTGACACTTTTTAGCGGAGAAACAGCCCCAAAGCATAATGTTTCTACCTCTGTGCTTGACTGTAGGGATGGTGTTCTTAGGGTTATAGTCAGCATTTTTCTTGCCAAAGAGCTCAAATTTGGTCTCATCTGCCCACAGCACTTTCTCCTAATCCTACTCTCAATCATTTAGATGTTCATTGGCAAACTTTAAACAGGCCTGTACATGTGCCTTCTTGAGGAGGAAGACCTTGCGGATGCTGCAAGATTTTACTCCACGGCGGCCTATTGTGTCATTAATGGCTTGTTTGGCGAGGTCCCAACTGCCTTGAGATCATATACAAGTGCCTCCCGTGTAGTTCTGGGCTGATCCCTCACTTTTCTCATGATCATCCTTACCCCATGAGGCGAAATCTTGCATAAAGCTCCAGATCAAGGGTGATTGATGGTTATTTTGTTGGTTGGTAGGGGATCAAATATTTATTACATTTGTATCATGTATTTTTTTTTCTGGATTTTTGCCTGATGTCCTGTCTCTATCATTTAAAATACACCTATGATATACAGAATCTCACAAAAGTGAGTACACCCCTCACATTTTTGTAAATATTTTATTATATCTTTTCATGTGACAACACTGAGTGTACAACTTGTATAACAGTGTAAATTTGCTGTCCACTCAAAATAACTCAACACACAGCCATTAAAGAGGAAGTAAACCCAGATGGCATGCGCGCGGGAGCTGCCAGTTACGGCACGGTCACAGTGGAGGAACGGCACGGAGGCCGTTTCTTCACTGCGCATGAGCCGACATAGCAAATACTCTGCATATCTCCTGAACCGTACAGATTTAGGATATATTTAGGATATATGCAGGGCACCTACAGGTAAGCCTTATAATAGGCTTACCTGTAGGTTAAAGTGGTTGTCACTGGTTGACAACCAATTTAATGTCTAAAGTGCTGGCAACAAAAGTGAATACACCCCTAAGTGAAAATGTACAAATTGGGCCCAAAGTGTCAATATTTTGTGTGGCCACCATTATTTTCCAGCACTGCCTTAACCTTCTTGGGCATGGAGTTCACCAGAGCTTCACAAGTTGCCACTGGAGTCCTCTTCCACACTTCCGTGACAACATCACAGAGTGGGTGGATGTTAGAGACCTTGTGCTCCTCCACCTTCCATTTGAGGATGCTCCACAGACGCTCAATAGGGTTTAGGTCTGGAGACATGCTTGGCCAGTCCATCACCTTTACCCTCAGCTTCTTTAGCAAGGCATTGGTACTTTGCTTCAGTATGTCACAGTACATGTTGGCATTCATGGTTCCCTCAATGAACTGTAGCTCCCCAGTGACAGCAGCACTCATGCAGCCCCAAACCATGACACTCCCACCACCATGCTTGACTGTAGACAAGACACACTTGTCTTTGTACTCCTCACCTGGTTGCCGCCACCCACGTTTGACTCCATCTAAACCAAATAAGTTGTTCTTGGTCTCATCAGACCATGGGACATGGTTCCAGTAATCTATGTCCTTAGTCTGCTTGTCTTCAGCAAACTGTTAGCAGGCTTTCCTGTGCATCATCTTTAGAAGAGGCTTCCTTCTGAGATGGCAGCCATGCAGACCAATTTGATGCAGTGTGCTGCGTATGGTCTGAGCACTGACAGGCCCACCCCCCAGGCTGACCCCCCCACCCCTTCAACCTCTGCAGCAATGCTGATTCATACGTCTATTTCCCAAAGACAACCTCTGGATAGGACGCTGAGCATGTGCACTCAACTTCTTTGGTCGACCATGGCAAGGCCCGTTCTGAGTGGAACCTGTCCTGTTAAACCACTGTATGGTCTTGGCCACCATGCTGCAGCTCAGTTTCAGGGTCTTGGCAAACTTATAGCCTAGGCCATCTTTATGTAGAGCAACAATTCTTTTTTTCAGATCCTCAGACAGTTCTTTGCCATGAGATGCCATGTTGAACTTCCAGTGACCAGTATGAGAGAGTGAGAGTGATAACACCTAATTCAGCACACCTGCTCCCCATTCATACCTGAGACCATGTAACACTAACGAGTCACATGACACCGGGGAGAGAAAATGGCTAACTGGTCCCAATTTGAATATTTTCACTTAGGGGTGTACTCACTTTTGTTGCCAGCAGTTTAGACATTAATGGCTGTATGTTGAGTTATTTTGAAGGGACAGCAAAGTTACACTGTTATACAAGCTGTACACTCACTACTTTACATTGTAGAAAAGTGTCATTTCTTCAATGTTGTCACATGAAAAGTTCTAATAAAATATTTACAAAAATGTGAGGGGTGTACTCAATTTTGTGAGATACTCTATATTATAGACCTTTCATTTCTTTGTAAGATCCCTCGGAAGTCTCATAACGTGGACGCTGGTCGTCTGAGAGCCGTATATCACCCCCTTTATTAATAAACTAAGGGACGTCTAAAACATTCAAACGGGTGAATGTTTCTTTACTTTCCAGATATTATATCTCATAGAGTGTTTTAACTCATGTGGGGAGTGTAAAAACATTTATAAAATAATCTTGAAAAGTACACTGTTGTAACTTCTTTACTGTGAAAAGATGTTACATTTCATCACTCACATGTCGAACATATTGTCACATTGAAACGACAGGGAAGTTTTATTGAGTTGTATGTCGGTA
>BLSH010254914.1:302732-316898 GCA_018402905.1 Glandirana rugosa
GCATCCCGTATAATTAGTACATCTTAGATCATGTTTCCAATCAGAACCAGGAGGATAAAACTGATCAAAGTAACCAAAGTGATCAGACAAGCCAACAATGGTAGAATATTGCTTTGTGTGTCCAGGACCAGGGTCCTCCATCAGGCCAGGTCCAGTTGATTTCTATGGGAACTTCTTTGATTCAAAGTAAATATGGTTGTTGCCTGTAGTCTATTTTCTATTCTGCACTTCCAAATGGGATGTAAGTGGTTGCTGAGGGTAAGGTACTCCCAGACCTTTGTACTAGATTCTACATGATTAATATGCCCTACGATGAGAGCTGCTTGAATACTGCTGTCTTATCTGTTCTCTGTCTTAATCTCATTTGGCAGCAGGATAATCTGCTCTCCATCTGTATCACTGTTACAGCAATACAGCTTTTTGCTATCATTTATATGAATCCTATAGAAGGGCTATTTGGAGGGGCACATGGTCTACTGGTAGCCAAATAGCAGCCAACGGGTACATTTTAGCAACCAAATTTATTTATTCCCTTCCTTGTGTTTTCATCCTTAGGCTGGATTTACACTTTTTGCATAGTGGCATATGTTTTTATGTGCTTGATCAACAATCAGGCGTTTTCATGTGTCACCATTGCCATCGATAAGTCCTATAACATGCATGGACACATCAGAAAATAGACAATTCACATCAAAACATGAACTGGAACCATTTAAAATAATAGTTAACGTGTATGCATGCATTGAACTGTGTGTTAAAAACATAGGTGGGACTGGGCCCTTGGACACATCCCCCAGCATTGGAGACAATGACAGCAATAATAACTCCCAGCATTGGTATCAGCGACCACAATAACCATCAGCAAACCCCCCCAACAGTCCCTGATTCTGCAGGACCGTCCCAATATCTGAGGCATGTACCGGGGTCCCGCGGATCTGAGCTAGAGTCCCAGAGAAGTGCCGAAACATGTTCTGACACTGGGCTCCACCCAGTATGAACGCTCACACACTGCAGCCAATGATGATTCCGGTCAGCAATGCATTCCTGCCCTTCTGCCCCCCTCCCATCTTCTTTGTAATCATTGGTTGGTGATGACACGCTATGCAGGTGTACACAGCAGGAGGGAACAAACTTCATACAGAGCCACTTCATACTCCATTCAGCCCCGCCCCCGACTCTCGATCCTGCTTCCAGTCTCCATATGGCTTCTGCACTCAAAGGTAGGAAAGATCATATATTGTCTGCAGTAGTCCGGAACTGACAGTGTGTGCTGCATGGGGGACTGACTGGAGCCAGTAGGGGACCGGAACAGCTGCTGCTGCCAGAAGATCAAGGATTAGAGCATGGAGGAGAGACAGTCTTCTGCTCTATAAGCGCTCGCGCTTTCTCTCTCTCAACCAGAAGGAAATGTCAAACAGGCAAAGTCTTTTACAGTAAAAAAACACAACAGAGATTTCTCCAGAGAGGTTGACCAATGACTATATGGCAGCAGAGCTGGCTTAACGAGGCAGGATTTGGTCATCGGGTGAAACAGTGGAAGCTGAGACTGCCAATTAACCCTCCACTGAGCAGGTTGCTCTGAGAAGGGAAAGCACGGAGGACAGGAGCATGTACGTCTGAGGATGAGACCCAAGAAAGCTCCTCCGGACTGTACCCTTTCCAATGATCCAAGTACTGTACGCACACATCTATGGGAGTCAATGATAGATTGTATTTCATACTGCACTTGGTTCTCAACCTGAACAAGACGAGGACGTGGTACCGAGGTGGTGAAGCGGTTGCATACCAAAGGTTTTAACAAGGGGACATGGAATACATTAGAAATTCACATATCAGAAGGCAGGTCTAAAGCGTAAGCCACTGGGTTGATCTTGTGAAGAATACGGAAAGGCCCAATAAACCGTGGTGCCAGCTTCAGTGAGGGAACACAGAGTCAGAGGTTGCGAGAAGACAGCCAGACCCTCTTCCCAACTTGGTAAGAAGGTGCAGGTAGGTATCTCTGGTCAGCATGGCATCTGTACCTATCATTGGTATGTTTCAAAGACTCCTGGACCTGTACCCAAGTGGAAGGAAGCACACGGAGATGCTCCTCCAATACAGGAATTCTCTGAGGAACAAATGAGTCAGCAATATGGCTGGTTAGAAACCATAATTTGCCATAAACGGAGACAATCAGGAAACGGTATTGATGGCACTATTGTGAGCAAACTCTGCCCAAGGTAACAGGTCAGACCCATGTTATGTTGGTCAGAAATATAGCAACGTAAAAACTGTTCCAAGGACTGGTTAGCTCGTTCTGCGGCCCCATTGGACTGCGGGTGGTATGCAAAAGAGAAGGAAAGCTGAATTCCCAACTGTGCACAAAAGGCTCGCCAAAACCTGGACACAAACTGGCTACCCCTATCCGAGATGATCACCTTGGGAAGCCCATGTAAGCAAAAGATCTCACAAGCAAAAATGGATGCCAGTTGCTTGGACGTGGGCAACTTCTTAAGTGGAATACAATGTGACATCTTTGAGAATCAGTCAACCACCATAAGGATATCTGTGTTACCCTGAGAGTTAGGCAACTCCACAATAAAATCCATAGACAGGTGGGGCCTAGGCCGCTCTCCATTGGGTATGGGTTGCAGAAGACCTACTGGAGGAGGTTGTGGTGTTTTGCACACACAGTACAGGCTGCTACAAAGCAAAGGCGGCTACATCAGCGCGGAGACTAGGCCACCAGAACTGTTGGGAAATAGCCCAAATGAGTTGATTCTTCCCTGGGTGGCCAACAACCTTGGGAGAATGTTAAATCTGGAGCACAGCAGTACGGAGACTCTCCGGGACAAAGCAGCGAAGGAGGTAAAAACCTCCTTCCATCAGCAAGGGCATTGAAGATGAAACGTGGCTGGGTTTTCAGCACGACATTGATCCCAAACACACCGCCCAGGTAACGAAGAAGTGGCTTCGTAAGAAGCATTTCAAGGTCCTGGAGTGGCCTAGTCAGTCTCCAGATCTCAACCCCATAGAAAATCTTTGGAGGGAGTTGAAAATCCGTGTTGCCCAGCGACAGCCCCAAAACATCACTGGTCTAGAGGAGATCTGCATGGAGGAATGGACCAAACTACCAGCAACAGTGTGTAAAAACCTTGTGGAGACTTACAGAAAATGTTTAACCTCTGTCATTGCCAACAAAGGGTATATAACAAAGTATTGAGATGAACTTTTGTTATTGACCAACTACTTATTTTCCACCATAATTTGCAAATAAATTCTTTAAAAATCCTACAATGCGATTTTCTGGATTTTTTTTCTCATCCTGTCTCTCATAGTTGAAGTGTACATATCATAAAAATTACAGGCCTCTCTTATCTTTTTAAATGGGAGAACTTGCACAATTGGCGGCTGACTAAATACTTATTTGCCCCACTGTATAATTGATACAAGGTCTCAGTCTTCACAAAGAAGCCAGCACCAGCAGGAGACGAGGATTTGTGAAAAGAAATCTCTAGAAAGTGTGTCTGCGACATACTCCTCCATGGCTTTATCCTCCGAGACAAAGGGTAAACCCGGCCACGAGGGGATATGGCACCAGTTTGAAGGTCCATTGTGCAATCATACCACCGGCATGGAGGCAAACTACTGGCTTGACCTTTATCAAAGACTTTGCTAAACTCATGGCACTCTTCCGGCAGGGAGGAGAGTGAAGAGGTACACAAGACCTTAGCCACTTTCTGAAAACATGTCTTACTGCATTGTGGTGACCAGGAAAGAACTTCAGCACAAAGCCAATCAAAAGAGGGGTTGTGCCTCTGTAACCAAGGATAACCAATAACCACCGGAAAATGAGAGGAAATTACTTGGAATTGGATTATCTCATGGTGAAGTGCCCCTACGGTCATGGTCAACGGAGCAGTCACGAGTCACCTGGGCAGGCTGTAGAGGTCTCCCATCAATAGCCTCAATGGCAAGTGGAGTAGCTCAAAGTCACAGCGGGATCGACACAAAAGCACTATCTATGAACAGACCTGCAGCCCCAGAGTCTATTAGAGCTTGTATCTCGATGGACGACTCTGACCAAGAAAAGGTAACCGGAAGTTTATCCTTCTGGATAACTGGGAACGTAACAACACCACCCAAGATCTGTCCCCTACAGGACCTCAGAATTTAAAATCACACTTTTTAATGAAAAGGTAAAATGATATAAACAGAGTAAACGTGGTGAAAACATAGCCAGGGTTCGGTAACCAGAGTGGCTAGTCAGAGCAAGCCAGTGACACAGGAGTCCAGAGATCAGCGAGGTCAAACAAACTGCATGCAGGGTCAGGAGCCAGGAGGAGAGTCAGCCGAGCAGGGTCTTGAATCCAGGAACCGGATGGGAACGTCAAACAGGCAAAGTCTTTCACATCAGGTGAGACAAGAGTGAAAGCTGAGACTGGCAATTAACCCTCAACTAAGCAGTTTGCTCTGAAAAGGGACAGCTGAGCCCAGCCCTGACATTCTCCCCCTCCGCCTTTCCCCCTCTCTCCTTCCCCTCTCTCTCCCTCATCCCCCCTCTCTTTCCCCCATCGCCCCTTTTCTCTCCCCCCTTCATTATCCCCCTCCCTTTCTCTCTCCCCCTCTCTCCTCTCTCTCTCCACCCCCCTCTATCTTCCCCTTACTTCCTGTATCACGGCCAAAACAGGAAATTAAAGGAATTTCTTCCATTGTAAAGGAATCCTTGACTGTCACCAAGGTCACCAGAACTAGTGTCCCCATTGGAAGATTTCCCCTCTATTCCTGTTCTGGGGACAATCCAAAATTGGGTATTTTCTTTTACTTTCACTTTTAACAAGAACGGTAAAAAGGACAAACAAAGAGGATGAATCTTCCTAATCGGGACACAGACAGCAATAATGGCCCGACAGATTTTTAATCTCTCTCCACTGTAATCTAACTTTATCAAAAAAGTTTTGCCTTTAGTTATACCTTAAACAAAATAAAGAATTTGAAAAAAAAAACAAAAAAACGGAGTTACTTACTGGTAACGTCCTTCCCAGTAGTCTTTCAGGACAGGCACCTTTGAGAGACCTTGGCTACTCCTTCCTCAGGAAACACCACCCCTTCACACAGGTTTTTAACCTCACCGCCCCGTCGGCCTTTCAGTTCTCTAAGAGTTCCTCCGGCCAACTGGGGAGACACAAGAACAACGTTATTTAAGACATTCCTTACCTGTCAGCTGTTCACCGGCATGGGTGAACTTTGGGTGGGTTACGGTGCTGTCCTGAAAGACTACTGGAAAGGAGGTTACCAGTAAGTAACTCAGTTTTTCCCCCTATCGTCTTTCAGGACAGGCACCTTTGAGAGGATAATCGAGTACTGTACCTTAGGGGGGGGACAACTGCCTGCAAAACCTTGCGCCCAAAGGCCTGGTCCTTCGCTGACAGTAAATCCAGCCTGTAGTGCTTCACAAACATGGCAAAGCTTGTCCAAGTAGCCACCCTACAGATCTGCTCCGGGGAAGCACCAGCCCACTCTGCCTGGGATGTTGCCATGGCCCTAGTGGCTTGTGTCCGAATTCCTCCCGGAGGCTCCAATCCCCCTAGCACATACGCCTGGGTGATGGCCAGTCTCAACCACCTAGCTATCGTTCATCTAGAAGCCTTGGAACCCTTCCTGGCCCCTAAAAATAAAATAAATAGAGAATCGCTATTCCTAACCTGACTAGTGCTGTCCAAGTACTGTAGGACGCACCTTCTAACGTCCAAATTATGAAACATCTGTTCCCTCACATGATCACAACAAAATGATGGTAACACAATCTCATGACTTCTGTGAAACCCTGAAGCCACCTTCGGCAAAAAGGCCGGATCAGTCTTAAGAACTAGACGATCCGGAAAAATCTGGAGGAAAAAAGCTCTGATGGAGAGTGCCTCTAGCCCGCTTACCCTCCTTGCTGTGGTTATGGCCACCAAGAAAACTGTCTTGATGGTTAACCATTTCAATGATATTGTCCCAAGTGGTTCAAAGGGATCCTTCATGAGGACTTTTAATACTAAGGACAAGTCCCATATTGGAAAAGGAGTATCCTTTATCGGTCTATTCCTTTTTAGTGACTTGAAAAATCGCATCACCCAGGGGTCTGAAGCTAGCGATCTTTCCAAGTAGATGCTCAGAGCCGAGACCTGGCTCTTCAGGGTGCTACTGGCTAAACCTCTGTCCGCTCCCGCCTGAAGGAACTCCAGAACCAATACCTGGCTACGTACTTCAAAAGAATTCTCTTCGCACCATCTATTAAACTTCCTCCAGGTTTTATAGTAGATGGCACGGGTCTCCTCTTTCCTGCAATTTAACAGGGTTATTATGAGTTTTTCAGAGAACCCCTTGTCCCTTAGGATTTTCTCTTCAGAAGCCAGACTGCCAGTTGCCACCGATCTACCCTGGGACAGCATACCGGGCCCTGTGTCAACAGATCCTCCCGATTGGGTAAGAACCACGGGGGTTCCACCGCCAGACTGCTTAAAAAAAAAAAAGTGAAAAACCAAGGCCTCCTGGGCCAATGGGGAGCTACTAGGATGAGAGTTGTGCTCTCTTCCCGAAACTTTCTTAGAACTGCTGGCAGGAGTACTGGGGGGGGACGCATAACACCTGGAGAAATTCCAGGTCTGGGCCAGTGCGTCTACTCCCAGCGCTCCATCCCTCTGGTTGAGAGAGAAAATCTGGCGAACTTTTGCGTTTTCTCTTGACACAAAGAGGTCTATGCACGGTGTTCCCCACTTCCTATCAGGCTGAAGACCTCTGCATTTAATTCCCAGTCTCCCTCCCTCAGCGTCCTCCTGCTGAGGAAGTCTGCCACATGGTTCAGCTCTCCCTTCAGATGAACCGCCGAGAGGGAACAAACATTGGCCTCCGCCCACTTGAGGATGTCTTCCGTCAACTGCCACAAGGACCTGCTCCTGGTCCCCTCCTTGTTTGTTGACGCATGCCACCACTGAGGCATTGTCTGACCTTATCTGGATATGCTGGCCCCCAAGATCTTGTTGGAAAGCTTTGAGCGCCAACTCCACCGCCCGGAGTTCCCGCCAATTCAAGGACCTGTTTGTGTACTCCTCTCCCCAGGTGCCCTGCACCGGCCTGGAGCCCAGATGTGTTCCCCACCCTGACCCACTTGAGTCGGTCATGATAATTCTCGTGACCGATAGGGTCCATTGAAGACTTAGGGACAGATTGGCCACCTACCTCTACCAGTGTAAGGTTGCTTTTACGTGCTCCGGGATCTGCACTGGGGAGTCCAGAGACTCGCGACTGCTGTCCCATACTTCCAGAAGGAAGGTTTACAGTGGGCAGAAATGCAAACCTGCCCACTGAACCGCAGGGATTGCCGCTGTTAAGAGGCCCAATGCTGCCATGGCTTTCCGAATGGAGACCTGAGCCCCTTTCTGTAGGGCCTCCATGGCTCCATCTATTTTTTGGATTTTCTCCTGCGGGAGGAACACCTTCCTCTCCCTGGAATCCAAAATGTAGCCCAGGAAGGTAATTCTCTGTGAGGGAATCAGACTTGACTTCTCTAAATTTAGGAGCCACCCTAGCTTCTCCAGGATGGCCCTTGCGACCTGTAGGTCCTGAGACAGTTTTTCTGGGGAGGCGGCAAAGAGGAGCAAACTGTCCAGATATGCTATGACTGCAAACCCCTTTAATCTCAACACTGCCACGGCTTCTGCCATCACCTTGGTGAAGATACAGGGGGAGGAGGGTAGCCCGAAAGGCAGAGCCCTGTACTGCAGGTGGATTACCCCCTCTGCAGTTCTTATTGCCAACCTTAGATACTTTTGGCAATCTTCTGCGATTGGAATGTGCAAGTACGCATCTTGCAGGTCTATGGAGGCCATGAAGCAGTTCGGGGGCAAGAGTGCTCTTACCGAGTAAATGGAGTCCATGCGGAACTTCTTGTAATGCACTGACCCATTCAGGGGTTTGAGGTTCAGGATCAATCTGAACTTCCCTGATGGTCTCCGAACCATGAACACGTGGGAGTAAAACCCCTCTCCAATCTCTGTTTGCGGTACCTGCCTCACAACCTGCTGTTCCTCCAATTCTTCTAAGGATGATAGTAGGGCCCCTGCTTTTACTGCACACTTTGGGAGATTTGTCACCAACAGCCTTTGTAGAGGTGTTCTGGAGAATTCCACTCGGTAACTCCTTCTAACTATCCCCAGTATGAATGGGTTGGTGGATATCTCCTCCCACTTTTGGAGGAAGGCTCCCAATCTTCCCCCCACCGTGGTGCTCCCGTCACTGCGTCTTTCGGGGCTGTTCAGGAGGGAAAAAAAAAAAAAAAAAAAAAAAAAAAAAATCGCACCACCCTGACCTTTGCCCCTTTTCCAGGGTCTTTTCTTTTCCCCCGACTGGGGAGTCCCTGCCTTCTTTTGGGGACGAAACCGTTTCCTCTGAATCTCCCCTGCTTTCTTTTTTGCCGGAAAGGCCTTTTTTCTGTCGGCCGTTCGGTCCAAAACTGTTTCTAAATCAGGCCCGAACAGGAGATCTCCTGAAAAAGGGACCCCACAAAGTTTGGCCTTAGACGCAATGTCTCCCTGCCGTGTTTTCAGCCATAAGGCCCTCCTGGCTAAATTGGTCAGTGCTGAGGTTCGTGCAGACATACGCACAGCCTCTGCTAAAGCGTCTGCAATGTATGCGATCCCTTTCTGCAGCATAGGAAAGGATTTTAAGATCGTTTCCTTCGGGGTGCCCGCCTCTATGTGGGCCTTTATTTGTGTCAGCCAGTGCTCCATGTTACGCGCTACCACAGTAATTGCCATGGAGGGTTTAAGATTGGTGAGTGAAGAATCCCACGCTTTCTTTAACCACTAATAACCCCCAGCACTGGTGTCAGTGGACATAATAATTCCCAGCATTGGGGTCAGTGGACATAATAATAACCCCCAGCACTGGTGTCAGTGGACATAATAATAACCCCCAACACTGTCATCAGGGGACATAATAATAACCCCCCCAACACTGTCATCAGGGGACATAATAATAACCCCCAACACTGGTGTCAGTGTGTCAGTGGACATAAAAACAACAACCTCCAGCATTGGTGTCAGTGGACATAAAAACAACAACCTCCAGCATTGGTGTCAGTGGATACAAAAATAACCCCCAGCACTGGTGTCAGTAACTGTGTTATTCACCCCTAGCATCAGTGTCAATGGCTGCAATAATAATCCCCATATTTGGTGTCAGTGAACAAAAAAATAACCCCCGGCACTGGTGTCAATGACTGCAATACTGCTTCTCTGCTTCCATTTGAAATGAATGTGCCGCCTTAACTCAGTTAACATGACACACCACACGGTAATGCAATGCACATGAATGCAAAGTGTGACCCGCAGAGTTGTTCCGCATTGAACAGGGAGGTTTATCCCTGCTTGCTGCACTTTCCCCTCCCTCCCCGGGCAGCTACTGCGTTGTGAGAACAGACAAGAGCCGCCGAACGGTGGCTCCGGTCCTTCTCACAGGCAAACAGGCTGGAATTCGCACCAAAATGGTGTGAATCCAGCCTTAAAATGTAAATCTTACCCATTCCTCTGCTAACAACTGCACATCATGCTAAACTATATGTAACCAAATTTTATAGGTCCTTCAACATAATGAATATCACAAACTGAATATCTCTGATACAGCGATTTTCTTTTATTTGTGTTTATATTATAGCAAAGCTTTACAAAGACACTTTGGAAAAAATGAATGCACGCGACATCATTCTGCAACTTTTTTCTCTGCATCTGTATAAAATACATTCTTAAAATTATGTTATGGCCTATATATAGATATATATATATATATATATAGATATACTGAATATCGATAGATTTAGTTCAGGAATATAAATACTTTATTATAACTTTAAATAACCATAGCTCATACTATTTAATTCTAACCTCCAAAAATATTTTCACACATTGCATTTCACAATTTATAAAGAATATATATTTTCCATAAATATAAAACATTGAAAAAAAATTTGACTCTTGCTTTTACTATTACACTAACATCAGCAACATATACACTCATATTACTCACACAAAAACAAGGCAGTTTGTGCTCTAGCAGTTATTTCTACAATATGCAAGCTTGTTTGATTAATCAGATTGGCCACAGAATGGAACTAAAGATCTCTAAATTTAAGGCCCAATTCATTCCTATGCATTTTTGGTGCTTTTTGCATTTTGCAGATTTGTACTACAGAACGCGTTCCATAGGAAACCATGTTAAAGTGATTGTAGTGCACATCTGCAAAAATGCAAAAAGCACTAAAAATGCAAAGCTGTGAATCAGGCCTAAGGGACACAGGATTCAGCTATTTTAAGACAAATGGTTTACACCACCTACATGAGGAATTCCAAGACTTACTCCTATTCTGTGTCCCTCAATGGACTTCAAGAAAAAAAAAAAAGACTTTAAAGAAACTATAAAAATCAAATTTCTTTCTATTATTCATTGAGGGACAGTGACAGTAGTCATTTTTGACCTACCTCCTGTAGGTGTCAGTACAGCCGCATTGTCTCAGAGGTTCTTATGAAATGGCTCAAAGTTTTTTACCTTCATCCATTCTATCCATGAAGGTAGAAAACCTCCACTGTGCAGTCCTATCAATCCAGCAATGTGCACAAGAGCCTCATCTCTCTAGGGGCTCTCCCTCTTCATTGGCTGAGAGAAGTGGGAGCCATTCAATCATAGCCAGGAAGTCAATGAGGAGAGAGAGAGGGTGGGGCCGAGCATGTGAATGGACACACAGAGCAGCAGGCTGGGGAGACAGCCTGCTTGGGTGCCCCCATAGCAAGTTGCTTGCTGTGGGGCACTCGGCAGGAGGGAAGGGAAGGGAGCGCCAGCAGTGGACTCAAAAAGAGGATGATCTGGGCTACTCTGTGCAAAACCACTGGACAGAGCAGGTACATATATATATATTTTTTAATTGCCTTTAATATCAGTTAAATCCTGTGTGCCTTAATGAACTCCCAGAAATACATTTTACAAAAATCCTGATGTTACATTTTGTTACTGCAGTGGGGTGGCCCGTATTTGATGAAAGTTACTTTTCTCTGCAAGTAAAAAATATGCATTCCAGTACCTTCTTCACAGAATGCTTTCTGCTAGATACACAAATGCAAATGCCACAATTTGGTATTTTTAAAGCGTTGTGAGATTAGGGATTGCATTCACTCACCTTAGTACAATTTCTAATTCTAATTAAAACAGTGGTTGTCAACCTACTAGATAAATGTGATTTCAACTGTGGCCCCTGATGTCACCCAGAGACCACACATATTATTCAGTACACAGTAGTGTAATGTGAAGGTAACCGGTCACAGAATGCATCCATGCTACAGGTGTGCTTGAATACTGGGGACATACCGCAGGAGACAGTCAAGGCTAGGGACTTGTTTCAAGAGATTACTTCCTTTACAGCTCCTTCACAAATCAATGATACTACGGATTCTTGGAGCCCTACAGCCACCCACTAAGTATAATCAGCACACTCATTGCCCACTAACACTTTCCTTCAGCTCTCCAACTGACAGCCCATATGAATACACAGGCGGAGAGCTGGAGGAAGAGTCTGCAGGAGCCTGACATTGCACCCGCAACCAACTGATCGCAGGTGAAGTACTTTGAACTTGGCCTTTAAAGTGTCATTAAACCCAAATCATCAAAAGCTGACAATACAAGCAGTCCCCGAGTTACGAACATCTGAGTTACGAACGGAGGTGATACGACGTCACTGCCGGCCGCTTGCGCTCAACACTGGTCCAGGATACAGCCGGGCAGCCATCTTGCAGCACCAGACACATCCAACAGTGCTGTATAACACGGTCACAAGAGCCTCAAATAACACAACTGCACACATAGCAGCACCCGGAACATCCCACATAACTGCACAGGTTGAAGTTACACTTAAAAATGTACAGTTCCGACTTACAAACAAATTCGATTTAAGAAAGAACCTACAGTCCCTAACTCGTGGACTGCCTGTACATGCTGTAATACATTATGTTCACACTCACTCATCCACTAGAGCATTTGCATTCTGTAGATAGCAAAAATCCCACTTGATCCTGCTGTTCATCGTCCCTCCCTGCTTGTCTGTGTCTTTGCTACAATCTGAGATTGTGCAGATCAGCTACTGAGCATGCTCCAGTTTCAGCTCCCTTCTTCTTTTTCTCCTTTTTTTAAATTTGTGCAGCCCATGTGACTATATAATTACACATGTGGGCGTATACACATACAGTGGTAAATGACACTTCCCCCTCCTTCTCCATGTCCTCATATTGCTTAGAACTATGGGGGTAGGCAGGGTATGAGATGGTGTAGAAGATGGCGATTGATGGAAGCTTCACCTCTGTTAAACCCAGCACATACACGCCATAGACACAGGCTGGAGACATGACACAGCCTATGATTGGCAGAACCTTCTCTAGATCTCTTTAGGCTGCATTCACACAGGTGCGACCCGACTTCAGCGCAAATTTTCTAGTCAATTTCAGCACGACTTCAGGCGACTTACAACGCGACTTCATGCCAGGCAACTTTGCCTGTGGCCAATCAGAGCAGGGAGGGAGGGAGTTACCCTGGATAAATGATTTTCTTTTCACTGTAAAGTCACTTCCATTTAGATGGGGGATCTAACTTGGAGGCGACTTCTATTAAATTCTATGGGCACACGTCGGACAGAAATCGCCTAGAAGCCGTACAAGAACCTTTTCTGAAGTCGCTCCAACTTCAGTAGTGCACATTAAGACGGCTCCCATTCATTTCAATGGGATGTCAAATGTCAAGCGGCTTGGGGCGACTTGAGGCGACTCAAGTCGGAGTGCAAGTCACCCCTGTGTGAATGGGCACTTAAAGTGTGAAAATGATTGTCGGTCAACTTAAACTCCACCTACACCATTATTGCAAATAAATAAAAAAACATTTGCTTAGTAAAATACATTTTTATGAACCTTTAAGACACTTTGTTGCTATTAATTATTTAAATAGTTTAATTCTCTGCTCTGAAAGTTTTTTTTGTATGTCATGTGACCAGCACAACACCAATCAGTGCTGTGCAGACACAGATTCATACTAGAAACAGACAGAAAAGACCTGAGAAATGTCATGTGACCTCTGAACAGCAATGATTCAATAAGATACTGTACTCGGATTATTTTTTTATATTAAATTAAATACAGCAGCCTGATCTTTATACATAAAAAGGGATGGCAATTAAACATTATATGTTTAGTATCACTTTAACATTTCCCAAGCTTCAAGCATAAACTGGCTTACAGAGCCCTAATAGTTTAAGAAAGCGCCTTTAACCACTTCAGCCCCGGAAGGATTTCACACTTTAGGACCAGAGCACTTTTTGCGATTCGGCACTGCGTCGCTTTAACTGACAATTGCGCGGTCGTGCGATGTTGTACCCAAACGAAATTTGCGTCCTTTTTTTCCCACATATAGAGCTTTCTCTTGGTGGTATTTGATCACCTCTGTGTCATTTCTGATTGCTGCTATAAACAAAAAAAAGAGCGACAATTTTGCAAAAAAAAAAAAAATATTTTTTCTTACTTTTTGCTAAAATACAAATCCAAAAAAATTAAGAGTAGTAAACATTTGCGTCGTTGAAAACGCGTTTGGTTAGTTATTTGCGACTAACGCTAAGAAAAAAAAAAAAAAAAAAAAATGGTTTTTAAACTCCTTTTGGCTACTTAAAAAAAAGAAAAAAAAAAAAAAAGAAAAAAACCTAAACATAAAATCGTTTTTCATTCTTTTTTATAAAAAAAAAAAAAACGTTTTAACAGCGAGAAAAAAAACAAATATCGTCGTTAGTCTTTACTGTGTCTCCACTAGTTTATGGTGGTTCTCTTTCGAGATATACACCCTTTTTTTCCTGCGTTTAAAGCAAACCCATGTTGTAGCGTGCTGGCGCGTTAACAGTCAATTTCGCTGCGTCACGGCTTAGCGTTTTTCACGAGACCAGGATTTCACACTTTAGGAAGGCCCCGACTTCACCAATTTCCGCGAAAGAATTTGATAATCCCGAGACATTCGGTCAAATACGAACTTCGAACCCTTTACAATTTCACTATGATTTGTATATTACAAATTAACGGTAGGGAAAAATACATATTTCTAGTCCGACGACATAAATTAAATTATATT
>BLSH010254914.1:321789-332679 GCA_018402905.1 Glandirana rugosa
CAGAAGAAAGTTTGTATATACTAAATCAACTCCTAGGCAAACTGTGCAGTGGTTCTCAACTCCTGTCCTCAGGACCCAACAGGCCAGATTTTAAGTTTTACCTTGGGGAGATGCAGACTAGAATACTGCAATCACTGAGCGGAAAATGATATCACCTGTGATGCATTTCAGTTATCCTGCAAACCTGGCCTGTTAGTGGGTCCCGAGGACCGGAGTTGAGAACCACCGCTATATAGTGAAAGTCTACACAATGCAGTGGCCAGATTCGTCCCTGAAACATTGATATCTAAAGGGTTGCCGGGGATGTGTTTTTTTCACAGTGGCTCAGACGGAACAGCAGTCCAGTAGCTGGAGGCACTGCAAGTAACCATAGATTAACCATACATTATCGGGGATGCAGTGGGAGTTCAGAACAGAGGCAGAATTCAGAGAGGTATAAACCCTTAGTGATGCCTGCTGTCAAGAGGACCTGTTACTCTATCCAGTCAATGCAAAGTACAGAATTGCTTTCCATCAGCAATTTAACCACAGGAAGTGTTGTGTTTCAACAATCAATTTATACTGTAAGAACTAAGCTTCTACAGACCAACAATAGCATATTTTACTTTGAAGGATCTACCTGTACACTCTTTCACTATAATTACTTCTCAGTACATAAGTCTCTTTGTATTTTAGCCAAAAAATATTACTCTGAATGAATAAAGCATCAATCCATTCCATTTAGTAATAGGTAACTGTTAGGTCCAGTTTCGCCTACTGATAAATAAATGTGATTAATAGACTTATATGTATTTTCCAGGTATGCTTGCAGTTTGATTATAATATAAATATAAGCCGATATGGGCAGCATTAATGGCATCTATATACTTAACAGAATGCTCGGTTATCTTGTTTGGTATTAGATGTTTGCATAGAAATCCTTCCGTTTCGTTTATTATTGGCACGGTACATCCAGTAATTTAGGTTGTTCTCCGGGAATTAGTTACACGAAGTGCTATCCCCGCCACAGACCTCACTGCACAGGTGGAGACCTTGTGGCAGAGTCCAGCATTCGTAATGTAGTTGGAGGCCAAGCGGTGCAGTCTTTCTCCTCCAAATGTGTTGAAGTGCCCTGGCAGCACTCTCTCCACCAAACCCCTGTCCACCAAACCCTTGAGGCGTTCACAGGACCGAACATACTCCGAGATATTACTGTAAGGCAACCAGTCGATCATGGATCCATCATACACCACGTCCCCACTGAAAAGCATCTTCCGATCTCGGTCATGTAAGCAGATACTTCCTCGGGAGTGTCCCGGCATATGCATCACCGTCAGCTGTCTGTCGCCAAGGCTGATGACGTCACCTGCCAAAGAAATTGACACCTTGATTAGTAGAGTTCATAAGTGAAAACTGGGATCAGGACCTAACTTTGGAATGTAAAGTATGAAAATGTATATTTTGTCTATTTTTGCACCATGGGGTATGTCATCATAACTCATAATAAAGTGTTGCTTATTTGCTGCTTAGTTTTGCACTATGAAAAAAAAGGTTCAGCAAACAAGAAAGAGCAGAAGGGAACAAAATAGCTGTCAAAAAATATTACCAGTGCTTGCGTCAAACAAGACGTTCCATCGTCCATGGAGAAGCAGACTTGTCAGAGAAGCAACTGGGTCGACCTAGAGAAAAGCCCATTTCAATGACTGGCAGGCATTTCCAAGCTTTTTAAATTTAAATTGGAGCAGCAAAGAGGACCAGTGAAGACAAATTCTGACTTCAAGTCTGCTTTAACCAGCCCCTGCTTCCACCACATACACATAATATACTTTAGAGCAGGGATATGCAATTAGCGGACCTCCAGCTGTTGCAAAACTACAAGTCCCATCAGGCCTCTGCCTCTGGGTGCCATGCTTGTGGCTGTCAGAGTCTTGCTATGCCTCATGGGACTTGTAGTTCTGCAACATCTGGAGGTCCGCTAATTGCATATCCCTGCTTTAGAGTCAAGGAAGCTGCCATCTTGGCCTGGTTTGATCTGTAGTTGCCATAGTGCTGCGTAAGTGTTCAATTACGCCACCCATCATTTAATTGTGGGGGGAGGTCACTGAACTGTATGAATCATTCCCAGTTCTGCCAGTTCCAGGTCCCAGTTCTGCTCCCACATCTCATGTGGTCTCAAGCTGGCCATAGACAGCTGACATTTGGCCATGTTCAGCAAGGACCTGCCAAATTTTCTTCTATGTATGGCTGTTCCTAATCAACTTCTGTTGAATGGGAAATGGCGGAAAACTGATGCCGACCATCGGCTGCAGCCGCTGTCAGAATAAAATGCCCCAGTAGGGAGGATTTCTCCCTCCACTTTGCTTGCCCCCTTGGCTGAACGAAAAAAAAGAATTGAGTAATCTATGGCCAGCTTCACTCCTAAAGCAGAATTCTTATGCTGTAAAAATAAGACACTGGAACACATGAGCTACAAGGTAGACCGGTTTCACATTTCTGCCACAAGCCTATAGGAAGCCATTCAACCCATCGACCTCCGCCCAACATTGAAGTATGACTTCTGAGTGGATTGTCATTCTAATGGACATCTAGATGTTATAGTCATTTAATCACTTGCCGCCAAATCACGTACCTGTTATGTCATGACTATAAGTGGTTGTACCAGGTTGATGGCTGCAGCTGCAGGCATCACCCCAGTACTGTTTTTTTTAGGGCCGACGATTGGCTTTCTTGCAATAACAAGCGGAGCTGCTAACCAGCCATTCGGTTGTTATTAAAAGCGGCGGGAGGGGAGGCCCCCCCTCCCGTGTCTCGCTCAGGCTCTCCCATCTCAGCGGAAGACCCAAGCTACTAACTGGCACTTCCACCAGCTAGTCGGAGACCTGAAGAAAGCCGGAATCGTATGGTATATGGTAACTCGGAAGCGATGACATGACATCACTTGCGGTTTACCGGCATCTTAACAGCGCCATTTATTGAAAATCAAAAGTATTCAAAAACGCTGATCTTGGTGTTTTGATAGTTTTCAAGTGCAAAAAAAAAAAATTTGGGGTCTTCTAGACCCAGATTCCTCCATAAAGAATACCTGTCACTGCCTATTGCTGTCACGAAGATGTTTTCAGTGCCAGAAAATGCTTGGTTTTCAAGTGGTTAAAATGCCCAGTATTCAAATTGGAATTTTTGTTGCAAAAAAAAAAAAATAGACAAAAAAACACGCCTTATTTCCACTACATGGCAAAACACTGCAGTAACTTTGGTGAATTATTCCTTCCATGTTTAAAAGGCTTCCCTACAAAAGCTGGAAACCATAATGTGTTGTACTGTGACCGCTAAATGGTCCCCGGTGAAATCCTCGTACATGTTTCCAGGAAACAATGTCATCATCCCTCTGCCGTTGTGAGTAATTATGGGTCACAGATATAATATACGCAAGCAAGCTCCGAACAACACCACATACATAATGCATGATCATCTATTTCATGATTATTTCAGTGTGAACAAACATTTAAAAGCTATTATGCAAGACATAAACCGCTGGCCTGTATTTATAACACCATGCTTGCGCATTCCTTTTCATGTGCCTGCTAAACACACGGCTAAAAGGGGTGACCACCTCAATTTGTATTATGGTGAATCGATTCAAAGAAGTAAATGTCTCCATTATGCATTCATGGGGGAAAAACTGTAAGAACATCTTCAGGATCGGTTTGCTACTTTCTCAGCAGTGTAAGTGGAAGGAAATTAACAAAAAAAAAAGATGTCTGACATTACACTTCAAAGTACATGCATTGCATCTGCTATTGGTTTTCTACACTTAGAACCTAACACGGAAACCGAGCACCCACCTTAAGTGATACTAAAGCTAAAAGCGTTTACTTTAATGCATTCCCTGCATTACGGTAAAATATGTTTTCTATTTTTCTGCCCCTCCCCTGTTTGAAGGGGATAGAGAGGAGAATAGATCCAGTGCTGTGCACAGCTGCATCTCTTCTCCGCTCTTCCTCTTCACACCGCCACTGGCTCCTGTTGCTGTCAATCAAATGCAGTGAGAAGGAAGTGGGGGTGGGGCTAAGTCCCGCTGTGTAAGTCTATGGAGAGTGGCTCCATAGACACAGCTCGGGAGCATGCAGTCACTGTGTGCCTTCATAGCAATGGGGACACACAGAAGAGGAGGAGTCAGGATCACCACCAGAGGACCCGAGAAGGGGAGGATTGGAGCCTCTCTCTCTGCACAGAGCAGGGGAGTAGAACATGTTTGTTATTTTAATAATAAAAACAAATTTGTATTAATACTAAAAACAAACTTCTCGTGTCCCCCACCGGTGCTCCAGGCCCCTCCCTCCTGCCAAGTGGCCCTTGCTATGGGGCATCTAAACAAGCTAGTTTCCGAGCCGCTGCTCAATGTCCATTCACACGCAGAACCCCACTCTCTCCTCATTGGCTGTAATTTACAGTACTGGGAGCCAATGGCTTCCACTGCTGTCTCAGCCAGTTAGGGGGAAGAGACCTGGGAGAGAACCAAAGCTCTCATGTGCATCACTGAATTGGATCAAGCTCAGGTAAGTAATAAGGGGGGGCCGCTGCACACAGAAGGTTTAAGTAGTAAAAGTGTATGGATTCTTTCTTTTTAAAGGAGTTGTAAAAGCAGAAGTTTTTTTTTATCTTCATGCATTCTATGCATGAAGATAAAAAAACCTGTGTGTAGCAGCCCCCCAGCACTCCCTAAATACTCAACTGAGCCCCTTCTCTCTGCAGCAATGTCTACAATTGTCTTAGCTGTCCCAGACACTCCTCCAGATTGGCTGAGGCACAGCAGCAGCGCCATTGGCTCCTGCCGCTGTCATTCAAAATCAGTCAGCCAATCAAGGGAGAGAGGGGGCGGGGCTGGGGCTCCCTGTCTGAATGGATACACAGAGCTATGACTCAGTTTGGGTGCCCCCACAACAAGCTGCTGGCAGAGGGGGCACTTGATAGGAGGGAGGGGCCAGGAGTGCTGAAGAGGGACCCGAGAAGAGGAGGATCCAGGCTGCTCTGTGCAAAACCAACCGCACAGAGGAGGCAAGTATAACATGGTTGTTATTTAACCACTTCACGCCCATAGGACGTCCATGGAGTGGTGATATCTGAGGCCCGGGTGCGACGTTATGACATCACGTCTGGGCCGGATTTAGTAAACAAAGCCGTGATCACGGCTGGAAAGGCCGGGATCGGAATTTTTTTTCTCGGTCTTGAGATGTGAGGTTATATTGACCCCATATCTTTCCATAAAGGGGACCTGTCACGCACCATTCCTATTACAAGGGATGTTTACATTCCTTGTAATAGGAATAAAAGTGATAAAAAAAATTAAAAAAATGAAAGAGACAGTGTAAAAATAAAAAAATAAAAGTAAAATAAATAATAATAATAAAAAGGTATCGCCGCGTGCGTTAGAGCGAGAGCAACAATTCTAGCACAAGACCTCCTCTGTAACTCTAAACATGTAACCTGTAAAAAATTTTAAAGCGTCGTCTATGGGGATTTTTAAGTACTAAAGTTTGGCGCAATACCACGAGTGTTCGCAATTTTAAAGCGTGACATGTTGGGTATCAATTTACTTGGCATAACATCCTCTTTTAGCCTGCATTCACATAGGGGCGACCCGACTTTGGTGCAACTTCGCTAGGCGACTTCAGCGCGACTTCCACCGTGACTTCCAGCGCGACTTTACAACACGACTTTTGCCAGGTGACTTTGCCTTGACCAGTCAGAGAAGGGAGGGAGGGGGCTGCCTAAAAATAAATTCTATTCTTTTAACTGTAAAGTCGCTTCCATGTAGATGGGGATCCGACTTGGAGGCGACTTCTATTGAATCCTATGGGCACAAGTCGGATAGAAGTCACCTAGAAGTAGTACAGGAACCTTTTCAGAAGTCACCTTGAAGTCGGAGCGACTTCAGTCCTGTATATTAAGACGGCTCCCATTCATTTCAATGGGATTTCAAATGTCAAGCGACTTATGGTGACTTGAGGCAACTCAAATCGGATCGCAAGTCGCCCCTGTGTATTTTTTTAATTCACTAAACTGTTTTTTTTCCAAAAAAACACAAGTTTGAAAAATTCCTTCGCAAATATTGTGTGATATAAAAAGTTGCAATGATCACCATTTTATTCCCTAGAGTCTCTGCTAAAAGAAAATATATAATGTTTGGGGGTTCTGAGTGATTTTCTAGCAAAAAAAAATTATGAATTTTACATGTAGGAGAGAAGTACCAGAAATGGCCCAGATGAGAACTGGCTAAAAAGAAAAAAAGAGAGCTTTCACAATCACTGTAAGTGTATTGTTTAGTGCCACTTTAACCCAAGTATTAAAGTGGTTGTAAAGGTTATTAACCCACATGCATTCTAAAAAAATCCTTCTCTGTGCAGCAGCCCCCCCTTATACTTACCAGAGCCCCATCTTGATCCAGCGATGTGCACGGGAGCCTCGGCTCTCTGGGGACTCTCCCACCACATTGACTGTGACAACATTGGGAGCCATTGGTTCCCACTGGTGTCAATCACAACCAGTAGTGAGCCAATGAGGAGAGAGAGGGGCGAGTTAAAACCATGGCTCTGTGTGTGAATGGACACACAAAGCTGCGACTTGGGAATGAGCCTGCTTGGATGCCCCCATTGCAAGCTTCTTGCTCTGGGGGCACTTGGCAGGAGGGAGGAGCCAGGAGCGCTGGCAAGGGACCTGAGAAAGAGGAGGATCGGAGCTGCTCTGTGCAAAACCATTACACAGAGCAGGTGAGTATGAGAAGTTTATTTAAAAAAAAGAAAGCCTTTCATATCACTTTGACATTAACCCCTTACCTGACCATTAAAGCTAAACTCCGGGCACAAAAACTAAATTTAGTTATATCTATATATAGATATAAATCCACGCTGTGTTTGTCACTGTGCTGTACATAGCCTCCACTTGTTACAGGCCGTCTGCAGAAAACTACAGGAGGGGGCGGGGATAAGACCTGTCACCCTTCACAAGGAAAGGGCCTCGAAACTCACTGCACTGAACCACATGTGCATTAAAGAGGAATGGAGTGCGGTTCCTGTGTAATTCACATCCGGTTCATAGTGTGAACAGAGGCTGTGACCGAGAGTTGGGTGATTAAATTACCTCTGCACCCCACTCTGCTCCTCCAGCACTCACTGGAGCGCCCGGCTGGGGAACAGGCTCCAGTTCTCAGCCATGAACTAAAAGGCAGTGCCTCAATGAAGCAGAAGGGCGGATCTGGACAATATTGTCGGGATCCTTCATGAACTTGGTGCAGCTCTGCCCCCCCCTCAGCTGATAGTGGGGAATAAGCAGGAGTGCATTTACTTTTGTTCTCCTGACACCGGTGACCCAATAGACAAGTATTGAAAAAAAGATTTGTCCTTACTTCTCTTTCATGACTGTTTTAAGTCTGTTTCACCTACAAAAGATTTTCTTGAATCCTTTGACAGCTGAAACATATCCAAAGAGGTTATAATTGCTTTTTCAATCTTTCCACCCTTAGTGTACATGGAGCACCCCCCCTTCCAGCTTGGAACCTATTTATATGTTGGTGGTGGGTGGGTGGGTAGGCTGAGCTTAGCACCTACTAGATCAGGGTTTCTCCACCAGGGTTCCAGGGAACTCTAGGGTTCCTCCAGAGGTTGCTAGGGGTTCCTTGAGCAATGAGCAATTTCTGCCTCTCAGATAAATTCCCAATGACACAATTGATCTTTTTAGCAATCTGTAAGGGGGCAATTCTTCCCAATGACCACAAGTGTGAGGAGCATTCTTCCCATTGACCATCACACTACTGGATCATGAGTTGTAGATATAGGATTTTTTAGCAGGGGCTCCCTGAGACCGGAAAGTTATTTGTGTTGAAAAGGTTGAGAAAGGCTGTATTATGACATGAGGCAGAGATGACTCAGTTCAATCTCAAGGCTGCACAGATCGCAGAACAATAACAAATAGGTCTTTTGCCTGTAATTCAACTTTTATCTTGTAATACATTTTGCGTATCGCATAGGGCCGGCCCATTCACTTGAATGGGCTGCCCTATGCACCTTTGTTGCCTGAAATTAAGCTCCTGCAACTTTTTGGGCAACAATTTTCATGCGATTTTGAAAGGCGTGGTTTGCTGCAATTGCCGTGCACTCCTGCCATGCGATAGGTGTGGCTGAACCCCATAGCGTTTGACATTGCGTGTTTAGTGATTGCTGCATGATTTGGAATTGTGAGCAGAATCGAGGTGACTCTGCCCATGATTTTAAATCATGAATGGAGCCTTAAAGTGTTACTAAACCCACAACATTAAAATGAGTCTGTATATGCACTCCGATCCTCCCCTTGTTTCACAGTCCCCAATCCATCTGCTAATAGTACAGAGCCTTGGGAGGCACTCTGCACATGCTCGGTTTGGTGTGTATTGCTAGAGAGATTTTTTTTTTTCTTGGGAGAGTGCATGTGATCAGCACAGGGCCAATAAGTACTGTCCAGACAGAGGGTCAGGGGTCATGCAGCCTCATAGGACAGTCAGAGTAGAATGAAAACTCCTCCTACAAGCTTAACCACTTCCCGACCGTGTGCAGTGTTTTCACGGTGGCAGTCGGGATGCTGAGCGCGATTCGCCGTAAAAACACGGCAATCTGCGAACAGCCACTAGGGGGCGTGCGCGCGTCGCACTCCTGAGGAGTGTGCCCGCGGCTCGCGCGGACCCGATGTCCGCCAGTGAGCCGCGATGCGCGGCCACAGGGAAAGAACGGGTTTACATCGGCGGTTCCCCGCTCTGTTAGTAGGGGCATGAGAGATCTACTGATCCCTGTCACTGGGATCAGTTAGATCTCTTATGCCCATGTTAGCCCAACCCCCCACAGTAAGAACACACCCAGGGAACACAGTTAACCCCTAGATCTCCCGCTGCAGGTTAACCCCTTCACTGCCAATGACATTTATACAGTAATCAGTGGACATTTAAAATTCTGATCACTGAATAAATGTCATTGGTCCCAAAAAAGTGTCAAAAATGTCCGACATGGCCGCTGCAATATCGCAGTAGCGCTAAAAATCGCAGATCGCCTCCATTACTAGTAAAAAAAAAAAAAAAAAAACCCAGAAATTAATTCTCACCATCCGTAAACGCGGCCACTTTTGCGCAAACCAATCAATAAACGCCGATTGCGATTTTTTTTATCAGAAATATGAGGAATTATATAAATCGGCCAAAAACGGTGAAAAAAATGTTTTTTTATATTTTTTTTGGATTTGAATTTTAGCAAAAAGTAAGACATTTGGGTTTTTTTGCAAAATGGTCGCTCTTCTGTTGTTTATAGCGGCGATCAGAAATGACGCAGAGGCAATCAAATACCACCAAAAGAAAGCTCTATTTGTGGGAAAAAAAGGACACAAATTTTGTTTGGGTGCAACGTCGCACGACCGCCCAATTGTCAGTTAAAGTGACGCAGCGCCGAATCGCAAAAAAAGGGATTTTATCATAACTTACCGTAAAATCCTTTTCTCCGAGTTCACTGACAGACGCAGCTCTTCATGACTTTGTGGGGTTTTATGTTCGTCCTACTAGGAGTTAACTAGGCAGGGAAAAGAATCAGCTGGCCCCTCCCTTGGGGGCCCGTCCTCTTTTCCTACATCAAACCCCCCTCACAGAATAGCTCTTCAGTTCGTAGACAAGCCGTACCAAAACAGAGCCCAGAGGGGTGGGTGCTGCGTCTGTCAGTGAACTCGGAGAAAAGGATTTTACGGTAAGTTATAATAAAATCCCTTTTTCTCCTACGTTCACTGACAGACGCAGCTCTTCATGACTTTGTGGGGACGTCCCCAAGCTGTGTCAAAAAAGAGGGGTGGGTAAACGCAAACAACTGTACCCAACTGAACCTCTGAGAAGGCGTCAGACGCGCCTACACTACCGCCTGCAGAGCCTGAGGCCAAAGGCAGCATCCAAAGATGCGAACACATCAACTAATAAAACTTAGTAAAAGGGTGAACCGAGGCCCAAATGGCCGCATTGCACACCTGTGACACCGAAGCCTGGTGTCCGACAACCCAGTAAGTACTAACCGCCCGGGTAGAATGAGCCGTGACCGGAAAAAGGGGGAACCTAGCCCCGAACAGAATACACATGGGTCACGTTTTTTTTTTTTTTTTTTTTTTAAATCCACTGAGAAATCGTAGCCGAAGAGGCCGCCAGGCCTTTTGTGCGGTCCTTCAGGCACAACAAACAAGGCGCCAGCCTTACGAAAAGGAGCTGTAGCAGCCAAGTACACTCTTAAGGCCCTTACTACGTCCAAAGTATGCCACTCAAACTCCTTGGGGTGCGATGGACGAGGGCACAATGAAGGCAGGACAATATCTTCATTAATAAGAAAAGAAGAGACTACCTTCGGGAGAAAAGAAGGAAGGGGTCGCAAGACCGCCTTATCCTATGCATTACCAAATAAATAACTTGCACGAAGTGCAGCCAATTCCGATACTCAAATGGCAGAAGTAAAGGCGACTAAGAAGGCCACCTTCTGCGACAGAAGTTGTAAGGGAAACTCCCTGAGTTTTTCATAAGGTGGTTTTTGAAGAACAGAAAGCACCAGATTCACAGAGATCACCGCGGAGCCCACTCTAGGGGCTACCGAGGCACCCTAGACTTAGACCACGAAAGACAAGAAGTTTTTGGTGGAATACTTTTTGAGTCCCTCAAAGGGAATGTTGAAGACAGCGTCTTCCACCGGAAGAATCAGCGGAAATGAAGACGGTAAACTCATAGCCTTAACCGACGTGAAGCACGTTCAATAAATAAACCATTACGTATCCTATTCCGCCAGAACGCTGGGGAAGGAAGAAAAGAGGGCTTCCATCAGAGAAGAAAAGAATAATTACTTCTATAACAGGACGGAAGTAACACGGGAGCAG
>BLSH010254914.1:332689-398072 GCA_018402905.1 Glandirana rugosa
TGGCGACTAAGAAAGTCCGCCAGCCAGTTCTCCACACCTGGGATGTAAACCGCAGAGATTGCCGGAACGTAGAGTTCCGCCCAACGCAGAATCAGAGCTGCCTCCGCAGCCGCCGCTGGGCTCCGTGTGCCGCCCTGATGATTCACATACGCCACCGCCGTGGCATTGTCTGATTGAATTCGAATCGGGCGGCCTTGCAATCTCTTTTCCAATGAGAAAGACACAGTCTGATCTCTCTCAGCTCCAGCACGTTGATGGGTAGGCAGGCCTACTGGGCCGACCAACGACCCTGAGCTGATAGTCGTTCCAGGACTCCGCCCCAGCCCGTCAGGCTGGCGTCCGTGGTGATTACCGTCCACCGAAGGGACAGGAACAACTTCCCCTGAGTGAGGGCCGAGTCCCATAACCACCAGGCGAGGGACGCCCTGATCTGAGGGCCCAGCCGGATCGGAAGATCCAAATGACCGGTGGGACTTGTCCCATTGGACCAGAATTGCTCGCTGGGGCAAACGAGTGTGACTCTGGGCAAAAGGTATCGCCTCAAACGACGAGATCATGAGCCCCAGCACCCTCATACAGAACCGCAAGGAAGACCGGCGGCGTGATAGGAGGGTGCGCACAGCCGACTGTAAGTTCTGTAGCTTTGTCGGAGGGAAAAACACCTTTGTTTGTCCATAATGACACTCCAGACGGCAGGAAGGAGACACCAACAACTACTGCAGGTTGAGCAACCAGCCGAAGTCCCGCAATGAGACCATTGCGATGTTCACATTCTCCTCCAGGGCAGAGACAGAGTCCGCTCGCAGGAGCAGATCGTCCAGGTACGCCACTATGGCAATGCCCCTCCTACGCAGCAACGCCAACACCGGGGGCAGAAACTTCGTGAACACCCGGGGAGCGGAGGTCAGGCCGACGGAAAGAGCTACAAATTGAAAATGGCGATCACCAACCGCGAATCGCAGAAAACGCTGATGTCGCGGATGGATGGGGACATGGAGGTAAGCATCCTTTCCAATGATGCTAGGAAGTCCCCCTGGTGCAGGGCAGCCACGACCGATCGAACAGACTCCATCCAGAATTCGCACGCCCTGACAAAACTGTTTAGGGCCTTCAATTCCAGGATGGGCCGAAAGCCGTCCCCTTTTTTGGGCACCACAAAGAGATTCGAGTAAAAACCTCAAAATCCCTCTCTGAGGGAACCGGTACAATCACTCCCTGTTCTGATAGAGCCTGTACTGCCCTGGAAGGGCCAGCCTGCGCTCCAGCGGGAGGTTTAAATTTGATGGGAAGTGCGAACCCCCGAAGACGTCCCCCCACCCGACACTCGGGCGGGGGCGCCCCATCAGGCTGAGGAAGACTTGTCTCCCGTCTTTCCTGGTTTGTGCTGCCGCAGCCGGCGTCCGGCCGCTGCAGCAACCTCCCTGGAACGGGTTCCCTTGCTTGCCGTGCCTGATGCACGAAAAAGCTACCTCTGACCCGACGTAGCAGGCTCCGGTCTACGGCGGAACTCACGCCTGCGGGGCTCCGGAAGGAAAGTACTCTTGCCTGCTGTGAGATCCTTAATGATTTCAGCAAGGCGCGAGCCAAATGGGCGCCCACCCTGAAAAGGAAGATCAGCCCAACCTAGTGCGGAAGCATGGTCACCGACCAGGGTCGCAGCCAAGAATTCTGTGAAGTCTAATGGCCGCTATCGACATTCTAGACAGCAAGGGCAGAAATCCACCGCCGCATCACAGAGGCATTTTATCGCCTGGAGTAAAAACTCAGCCTTCTGCGGTGCCTCCATCAGGCGACCGCCCACCAGGTCTGACTTAAGTTCCTCCATGCACTCAGAGAGGTACTGCGCTGCCATGGCCGCAGCCAAAGCAGGTCGCACTGCGGCGCCCGCGTTCAAGGACAAGGACTTCAAAAGTGTCTCTGTCCTTCTATCGGCAGGATCCTTGAGGGAAGGAGTCCCCGCCATAGGAATGATAGTCGCCTTGGTAAGGCGTGCAATAGGCGGATCCACCGCAGGAGATTCCCCATTTCTTTAGGAAATACTCCCCAAAGGGATAGCGTTCAGTAAAACGGCCAGTCAGTGAGGAGGAACGCCAGGTTGCTGCCATTCACGATATAGGAAATGGTTAAAAAATGAACTGTAAGGATAGGACTTGGGGCCTTGGGGGGGCCTAGAAGACCCGCACACATAAGCAGATTGCGATTCGCCCGTTTGATGCAACTTGGTGCGAATGCCAGCGATAATGGTGGCGACCAGCACATTGTCCTGGTCAGCCACAGGCTCCTGGTCCTCCTCAGCTACCATGTCACCTCAGCAGACAAGTCCCCCGGGGTCTCTAAGACCCTTGAAGCCCCTCAAACTCAGAATCTTCCCCTGAGGATAAAAAAGGGGGGGGGGGGGCGCTTCCAGGGGGCCCGCAGAGCGGCGTCCCCACGTGGAAAGATTTCAGTGAGAACATCCCGCAGCTGGGTGAGAAAAGCCCCTTGGGCAGACTGCGTGGCTGCTGATGCCCTCTCAGCAGGTTTTGCAGGGAGATCAGCCATTGTCAGGGATGGATGAATGGACGCCCCGCACACAGCCACACACCCCACAGGATCAGAGGACAGCACCCCACCGCCACCAGCACCCAGAGGGAGCCCAGCTATACTTGCGATTTTTGCTGCCCATCAGCGCCGATCGTTCAGAAAATACTGCCTGTCACCGTCCATTTTCTGAGAGGAGAAGCTGCAGCCACGTGTAGAATGCAGAGCATGCAGTGAAGATGGCCGCCAGGAAGCACTAGAGGCTGAAACACACCTCTCAGGCAACGTGCAGTACCGAATATGGCCGCTCCGAGCGCTAGAGGGAAAGCCCCATAGGCTGGAAATGTCCACGGCTACAGCAAAATGGTGGCGGTCCGCCGCAAAATGGCGGCCGAAGGACCGCATGGTGATGCTGGACGAGAAGGCCGAACGAACGGGCAGCGCAGGGGAGGGGGGTGGGGGGCGAGGTGTGGCAGGGGGCAAGATGAGAGGCTGATCCCCACCGGTGGCTACCCCGGAACAAGCTACTGGAGCAGTGGAAACGTTGTGCGGACGTCGTGCGGATGTTGGGCCCACTTCACTCCCCGGGTGGGGAGGAAGGCAGGGCGCTCACTTACCCGTCCGACGCCACGGCAGCCACCGAACGCAGACTTTCCACCCTCGATGGGGGGCATGCTGCCGGCCCAGAGTCGCCCTGCCGAACGAATCGGGAAGGGGACCATGTGGGGGATCTCGCCCCGGGCCACCCGCACGGAACGGGTAAGATGCGGTGGGTCCCTATGTTGGGGCCGGCTTCGCATCATGTTGGCCAGATCGGGGAAAGTACAGAGCACCAGGACTCTCGATACTTCTTGATAGCAGATCATCTTGATTGCAGCAAAAAAAGAAAAGAAAATAAAAAAGAAAAATGGTGTTTGAAAGGAAAATGGTACTGCGCAGCCTCAGATAATATCTATCTGTATCAACCCTTTAAATAATAATATATAAATAGTGAAATGGCAAAAAATATTCTGTGATTAATTCATTAATAATGTGACTCTTCCATATAAAACGTTCAGCAAAAATGCATAAAAATGTGACCAATAAAATCTTCAATATAAAAATACATTTGCATAAATTATATAAACCAAAAATTAGTGAAGTGATATTATCACAGTGAAGCAGGGGTAAACATATAAAAACACAAATGTGTATAAAAAGTCCTTGTAACAAAAATAAAGTGCTTGTAGTGATATTTCCAGTGACTTGTGCTCAGATAGTCCTTATGGGTATTCGTGCTCCAAACAGGTGAAGGATGCCTCTTTTGCAGGGGGATAGGCGTGCTATCCCAAAAGGATTCCTTTATAAAGTGCTTCAAACGGGAAAGTGCTCATAGAATGCTCACCTCTATGGCTTGGTGTATGTGCACATCAAGGTTTCTTTTGGGGATTCTGTTCGATCGTTCCACGCTCTCTCAATCCTGATCCTGATTGTCATCAATGCTCCCACTGTCCGATCGGTTGCTCTCCTTTGAGTTGTATAAACTCAATGCCGCTCAGGAAGGGGGGGGAAGATAAAAAAGCTTCCATAGTGTAGTATTTAAAAAGGAATACTTTATTGTGTCCAAATAAGGTATATAAACCAAAAAATACATTCAGAGCCCTGAAGAAGTCACGTGAGGTGATGTAACGCGTAGGCGGAGTTTTAGCTTGCTGGACACACAGTGAGAGGCGCCCAGACACTACTGTGTTACTTGATGATTTTTGTGATTTTATATATATATTTTTTGGTTTATATACCTTATTGGACCTTATTTCAGTCAAAAAAAATCCTATTTTCTCAATCGTTCATTGACAGACGCAGCCTCTTATTCTTGACATATAGGGATGTCCCAAAGCAGTGTCACAACGAGGGGTGGGCAACAACAAGAACAGTACCCAACAGAAGAGATCTCCGGGAGGTGCCAGATGCGCCTCACACCACCGCCTGCAAAACTTTGCGGCCAAAAGCAGCATCCGAAGACGCTGCAACATCAACTCTGTAAAATTTTGAAAAAGTGTGCACCGAGGTCCAAGTGGCCGCCTTGCACACCTGAGAAACCGACGCCTGGTGTCGGAAAGCCCAGGAAGTACTAATCGCCCTGGTAGAGTGAGCAGTGACCGGAAAGGGGGGGCTCCTGGCCCCGAACAGCATACGCACGGGTCACCGTCTGTCGTATCCAACGGGAAATAGTGGCCGACGAGGCCGCCATCCCCTTGCGCGGACCATCCACTGCGACAAAGCGCATCCGACCTCTGAAAAGAGGCTGTGGTTGCCAGATACACCCGCAGAGCCCTAACCACATCCAGGGAATGCAAAGCAACCTCCTTAGGATGAGACGGGCGCGGACACATCGAAGGAAGGACAATGTCCTCATTGATGTGAAAAGAAGAAACCACCTTCGGTAAGAAGGACGGAGAAGGGCGCAAAACTGCATCGTCCCTATGTAGGACCAAGTACGGAGACCTACAGGACAGAGCCGCCAGCTAGCTCAGACACCCACCTAGCGGATGTAATAACCGCCAGGAAGGCCACTTTCTGTGAAAGCAGCTGCAGGGAAATTTTCCTGATATTTTCGAAAGGCGGCTTCTGAAGCACTGAAATGACCAGATAAAGGCCCCAAGGCGCCAAAGGCGCCCGTACCTGGGGAGCGACATGCCGAACCCCCTGGACAAAAGGTAAGAATCAATGAATGCGTCGCCAAAGGACGCCGAAAAAGAATCCCTTAAGCGTGCTCAATGCCAACTTGTGATCTAGGCCTTGCTAAAGGAAGGCCAGCACCCGAGCCACTGAGAAAGAACAGGGGTTCCACCCCCCCGCCTCGCACCAGGCAATGCAAGCCTTCCAGGTGCGGGGATAGATCTTATGTGAAGTGGCCTTACGCGCCTTGAGCATAGTGGGAATTACAGACTCAGAGAGTCCCCTATCTTTTAACACCGGGGACTCAATAGCCAGGCCGCTAAAGCCAGCGAGGGTAAAGCAGGGTGCAAGATGGGTCCCTGTGAGAGTAGGTCCTCGCAAAGCGGGAGCCGCCAAGGAACATCGACCACCATCCGCACCACGTCGGCGTACAAAGGTCATCTGGCGCTACCAGAATGGTTGGGATCCCTTCCGCCTCTATCCTGCGCAGTAGGCGCTGGAGCAGTGGAAGCGGAGGGAAGGCATAGAGCAGTCGGTACCGAGACCACGGAGCCACAAGGGCATCCGCCACGTCTGCCAATGGATCCCTTGTTCTGCTCACGAAGGTCTGCACCTTCCGGTTGAGACGGGACGCTAGCAGGTCCATGTCTGGCGTGCCCCACTTTTGACAGATCTGGCGGAACACTTCCGGATGCAGGGACCACTCTCCCTGATCCGGCCTCTGGCGAGTGAGGTAGTCCGCCTGCCATTTTTCGACGCCCGGAATGTAAACGGCGGAGATTGCCAGCACGTGAAGCTCTGCCCACCTCAGAATGTGGGCTACTTCCGATGCCGCTGCCGCGCGCCCCGTTCCGCCCGGATGATTCACGTAAGCCACCGGCGTGGCGTTGTCTATCTGGACAAGAACAGAACAACCGTGCAACCTCCCCGACCAGTGGGAGAGGCAAAGCCTGAGCGCTCGAAGTTCCAGCACATTGATTGGGAGACGGGACTCCTCCGGGGACCAGCGACCTTGGGTCGACAACAGCCCCAGGACCCCCCCAGCCAGATAGGCTGGCATCCGTCGTAACCACCATCCATTCCACGGGTAGAAACCACTTCCCCAGCCCCAAGGCCGGGGCCCGCAGCCACCAGGTGAGGGAGCATCGGGTCCGGGTGATCCAACCAGATCACCCGATCCAGGAATAACGGAGACTTGTCCCACCGCAGCAGAATTGCCCGCTGCAGGGACCGGGTGTGACTCTGGGCATACGGCACGGCCTCGAAGGTGGAAACCATCAGCCCCAACACCCTCATGTAACATCTGAGAGAGGACCACCGCTGGGACAGCAAGGCCCGCACTGCTACTTGGAGCGTCAACACCTTGGCGGCAGGGAGAAACACCTTCGCCCACTCCGTGTCCAGGTACAAAGCCCAGATATTCCAACCGGCGCGACAGTCAGTACCGACTTCTGAAGGTTGATCACCCAGCCGAACTCCCGCAGGGAACCGAGGGTGATGGCCACACTGTCCCTCAAGGCTGAGGCCGACTCCGTCCGCAAGAGGAGGTCATCGAGGTAGGCCACCACTGCTATGCCCCTCTGCCGCAGCAGAGCCAGCACTGGGGCCAAGAGCTTGGTGAAGACCTGTGGGGCTGAGGCGAGACCGAACAGAAGGGCCACAAACTGGTAGTGGAGATCCCCTACCGCAAAGCGCTGGTGGCACGCACATATGGGCACGTGCAGATACGTGTCCTTGATGTCCAAGGAGGCCAAGAAGTCTCCCTGACGAAACGCCGCCGCCACCACAGAGCGGACAGATTCCATTCTGAATTTCCGCACCCTCACAAAGAGGTTTAGAGCCTTTAGGTCCAAGACAGGCCTGACCCCATCTTTTTTTGTAACCACAAAAAGATTTGAATAAAAATCTCGGAAACCTTCCGCAGAGGGGACCGGAACAATCTCCCCCTGGTGGAGCAGGATTTGCAAGGCCCAAAACAGGGCCTGCCATCGCCCCGGGGAAACTGAACGGGGCTGGGTACTCTATCTTGTACCCAGACAAAACCACGTCGCGCACCCAAAGATCCGAGATGCGAGAGGTCCACCAGTCCGCAAACCACAAGAGCCGTCCCCCCACCCGAACAACGGGCGGGGGCGACCCATCATGTGGAGGAGGACTTCTCCTCCGCCTTCTCAGTCTTACGCTGCCAAGGACGCTTCTGGCCCCCCACGGAGGCCTTTGCGGGCTGAGAGACCTTGTTCGAGGCGCGTGGCACACGAAAAAAACCTGAGTAGGGAAGGAAGGGCCCGCCCTACGCTGGGGCTCCGTACCCCTTTTCTAGGCTCCGGGAGAAACGTACTCTTCCACCGGTGTAATCCTTGATGATCTCATCCAGGGAAGCCCCAAAAAGACAACCACCCTCAAAAGGCAGGTCCGTCAGGCCCTTCTTTGATGCCTGGTCTCCCGATCAACATGGACAGTTTCAACAGCACGGGAGCCACGTCGAGGGCCGCATCACAGAGGTACTTAAGGCCCTGAATCAGCTGGTCCGCCATCTGCACAGGTTCCGGAGGGGCCTGGAGAGACACCAAAGCCTGGTGCACAATGGCCGCACATTCCGTAAGCGCCTGTGCCACCAGCGCCGAAGGCAGTGCCGGCCTCATGGCCGACCCTGCGACCAGGAACATTGCCTTGGACACCACCTCAGCCCTCCTATCGGCCGGGTCCTAAAAGGATGGAGAGCCCTCCATCGGAATAGTGGTCGCCTTGTTCAGACGGGTCCACCGTAGGAGACGCTCACTTCTGCAACAGGGTGTCCTCAAAGGGATAACGCACAGAAAAACGTTTAGGCATGGGGAATGAACCCTGAGGCCGTTGCCATTCCTTGTAAACAAACTGATCAAAGTACGACAAATAAGGGGAATACCTTAGGGATCTGGGTCGGCCTATGCGACCCAAAAGCGTACGCCGCCCGCTGTGTTGCAGCAGGGCCCAGTTTCAGTGTCTCACGGACCACTGAGACCAAGGAGGCCACCAGAGCCCGTTCACGAGCCGCGGTGGCCCCCGAGGGCTCATCATCCGAGGGGTCCCCAAGCTCACCTTCCAATAACTCCAGGGGGGTCCCTGACACAGCGGAGCCCCCCTCAGGCTCCAAGTCCTCACCGGAGGATGGGGGAGGGGGCGGCCATTTCTTTGCCACCCCACGGTCATGGATCGGCTCCACCCGGGAGAAGAATTCTTCCAGAATGGCCGTTAGCTTGTCCAGCGGAACCACAGGCCCCAAAGCTCCCTGATCCCCACCGGAGACTTCTGGCTGGGAAGCACCTGTTTCAGCCGCCATTGCACCGCACCCCGGAAGACACCCACAGGCCAGACCGGACCAGTTGCCCCTCACCACCCCTCAAGCTGCCGCACTAGGGCCCCAGAGGCACCCAGGAGGACTCACCACACCGACCCAGAGAGGTGCTGCTGCTAGCGCTGCTGTAGCTGCCCGTAACCACCCTGCTGCTGCTCCGCGTCCCCCATGTGTAGGAAGCTCTTCTGGCATGGCCTGGTGCCAAGACATCCAGGACCGCGCATCCAGCCAGCGAATCTGAGGCCAGCGCGCGGCGAACCACACCAAGATGGCCACCGTGTGCACTAGAGGCCAAACATGCGGCCAGCTACCGCAAAATGGCGGCCGATATACCACACGCGGCCGGCTACAGGAAAATGGCGGCTGTGATACCACACACAGCCGGCTACAGGAAAATGGCGGCCAGGCAGCGACATACCGTCCGCCCGCAGCCCACCCAGGAGGAAGCGCAGCCAGGCAGGAGGAGAGCTACAGCAGGGGGGGACAAAATAGTAAGGGGTAGGAAGGATCGAGCCCACCTATGCCCTAAGAAGGGGGACACTACCCGCCTGCCCCCCCCAGCACCCCGGGGGGGGATCACCACTCTGGACGGGCATAGCAGGTAGCCACCTGAGGCAGACCTGCTGCCCCACCTGTTCGGGGGGAGCTGCCGGCCATGCAACACCCGTGACGCGAGCCCCGGGGCCCTGTGCTAGGTGTGCTGGTGGGATGTTTAACCCGCTGGCCGCCCCGCACGGAACGAGACCCGACCTCGCGTACAGCTAAGGGTCAGCTTGCATCCATCGGCCACGCTGGGGAGACTCCCTGGATCTAGGATATCCAGCCTGTCACCCAGCCGGCTACTTGATTGCATTTTTCATCAGAAGTCTTGAGAAAAAAAGAAAAAAACGGGGAACCGCAGATCCCAGCAGGGAGCCAGGTCCCACTCCTTGCACTAGGCAGAAAAAAACGGAGTTGCTGAGCAGGGTGGAGGGGTTATGCCAAGTGAGGACTGCCCCCTGGGAGGGGCTGTGTCTGCTTTGAGCTGAACTACGTTCTGCCTAGTCCACTCCTAGTGAAAGCTGCATAAACCCCACGTCAAGAATAAGAGACTGCGTCCGTCAATGAACGATTGAGAAAATAAATATTTTAAGCATTCTCCTTTATCCATAACCTCTAAACCAATCACAAAAGTGAAAACAAATCTGTAAACCTCAAACCTAAAATGCAATCTAAGCCAGCTCTAAGCTTATTCTTAAAGCCAAACCTAGCTCCTAACCTTTAACATGAAGCCATAAAGCCCATAGGAAGACAAGGAAATACTGTACTGCATCTGCACATCCGCCTTTAATATTTGGCTATTTACATAATGTAATATTTTGTCATAATATTCTAAAACAGCTTAGGACCAGTGAAAAAAGAAAATCAGTGTGCCTACAGGCTCCATCAATGGAAATCCAGACCTTCCCAACTGAGCCCAACCTGACAGATCAACTCCAAGCAAACAGCTTAATACAGAAAAAAATCTCTCCTTATATCACATTATTTTTCTTAAAGTGGCTGTCAAGTCATGACAACCACTTTAAACTATCGGTAAGCCTACAATAAGGCTTACCTGTAGATCCAGGAAATATCTCCTAAACCTGTAGGGTTTAGGAGATATCCCCTGTATCTGCATGTGCCAACGTCATCGACACATGTGTACTGAAGAATCGGCATTTGGATTTGGGCACGATCACTCCCACTGCTACTAAAAGCAATCCAGCAGATTACTTTTAGGAAAACAAGAATCGTCGGCTGAAAATTTTAATACCAGAGTTATGGCTGACAGTTGCAGCCATAGCCCTGGTAAACCGAAATGTGCATATATATATATATACACCCTAGGTTCACGTCTATGCGACTGCGGTTGAAGCGTTTTTCCTGCATGTTTTGCATTTTTAAACCCGAGTTTTTGCAAGCAATTTTCATGTGTTTTTTTTTTCTTTAACAAACTATTTTTATATGGTTTTTTTTTGCTTTTCTCCAGAACCTGCCTGCTCGCTTGTCCGCCCCCCCCTTTCCTGACCTGCCGGGCTACATGCTCAGATAAGTGATAAGGGTCTGGTACAGATTTTAGGAGGGAACCCATGCCTTTTTTTTTTTTTTTTTTTTTGACGTGAGGTTCCTCTCAAAATGCATACTAGACCTGAAGGGTAAGAATTGGGGGGGGGGGGGGGCATGCAAACCACACTTGCATTTTTGGTGCGAGCCATTGAAGTCTATTACACGCAAAGCGCAATTTGTGGTGGGAAAAAAAAAGTCCTTGGCCCTTTCCAAAAACGCACCGGCTGAAAAACGCATAGATGTGACCGCGTACCATAGGAAACCATGTTAGACTGTAGTACGTTCCTGCGAACTGCAAGACTAGAAACTGCACTAGAAAATGCATAGCTGTGAACCAAGGGTTAAACATTCGAATATGCAGTCAGCAGAATAAAGTTGCATTGATTTGTATAGGTGGCTGTACGCAACACCAAGGATTCCTGAGCGCAGAAGTACACTCGTTTTTTTACAATGCACTCCCTCCAGGATCTAGGTGCGCGAGTCCTTAAAAGCAAAAGTTAATCTTTTTACATAAACTGGCCCATGCAGACAAGGGACTCCTGCAGTTTAAATTAATAAACATTAATATTAATATATTATGTAATGCAAATGCAGGCCTTTTCTGTCACCACTCAAGCCTGGCCAAAATACTTCCAATGTTTACATTCCTACTTCTTGACTTGCAGGACACAGGCTACGACAAAATGGCTGCTGGGCCTCCTTCTCTGAGGATACTACAGCAACCACTTCAGCATTTTGGATGTACGTAGTATGTCCAGAGAGTTAAGGGTTATGCACAAGTTCATAGTTGTAAAGTGAAATGATCAGGGCAGCCGTATATCCTCCCAATTATATTTACAGTGTGGGCAGTGCGCTCTTCCGTCAGATTAGGCGACCCATCAATTCTTGTAACGGAAGTGACATTCCATCGCCGCCATGTTACTACACTCCGCACTCGTCTGCAGTAAGGATACAGTGAGAAGGTGGCAAGGTAGGTGTAAGATGTCCGCTTGCCGCCTTATCACTGTATCCTTACTGCAGACGAGTGCGGGGTGTAGTAACATGGCGGCGATGGAACGTCACTTCCGTTACAAGAATTGATGGGTCGCCAAAAATCAATGATTAAAAAATAAATAAATACAAAAAATCTGATTTTTTTTTAATTAAATCAGATTTTTTTTTATTTTTATTAAATTTATTTTAATAAAATGCTTTTGGAATAAAAATGTACCTGAAGATGGGTTTCTATTTAAGATACATTAATAATTTAGTTTATTCAACATGAAATGTTGCTTAGCTATGTAGCATGAGGCTGTATATTCTGAAATATTTACATTTTTGGTAAACTCATCCAATGAATCCAAGCTCTGCAAGCTGAGATAACATGCACTGCATTGATTCATTCACACAATTTCACAGTAACCATGAGAGAAAACAAAGTTCAGGAATATTCCTTTATCCCATTGTTTTGCAAATCTATGTACACTACAAACTGTATGATTGAATCGGTTCTGATATCGCTGTTTTACTAACCTGACCACTTATTATTCTAAATAGGAAACCTTCATTTTGTTTGCAAATATTAAAGATTCTACCAGCAAGAATAAGTCCTTACATTTAAAGAGCACCTGTCATTTCAGATCCATCATGGCAGCGCCTGTTAGCGGGCATCCACTCACCTGCTGCCGCCACGTCCCTCACCTTGTTGTGTCACTGCCGCATCACCAGCCGTCCCATTAAAGTGAATGTAACTGTCGGTGAGTCAGCAGCGGGGCAGAGGAGGAGCCGCTGCGGGACAGAGAAGACAGTTGCTCTTTAAAAATTAGGATTTAAATCAAATCCACCCTGATTGGATCAGACTACACTAGCTGGCCATTGCTCCCCACATGCATCAGTGAGCCCTGGCCACCTATGATGACCCCACCGCCAGTTTCCTTCCTTGGACCACATTTGTTCATTCCTGACCACTGCAGACCAGAAACATCCAACAAGAGCTGCGGCATTGGCGTTTCTATGACCCACTCATCCAGACATTACAATTTGGCCCATTTTACTGAACGCCTTAGGCCCTTTTCACACTTGTGTGACCCGATTTTACCGCAATTTGGGATCAGTACGACTTTGTTGCAACTTTGGCTCAATGAAAGCCTATTACAAAGTCATACAGAAATCGCATCTATATTATTCAGGTGCGATTTGCATGAGACTTTGAGGGTTTAGCATTGAAGTCTATGGACCTCAAGTTGCATCAAAGTTGGAGCAAAGTAACGCAAAGACTACTCTGAAGTCCGCACAGTGTGAAAGTCGTACAGATATGAATGGTACTCATTGGAAATAATACCGACTTGTCATGGGAATTTGCAGTCCCAAATCGAAGGACAAGTCGCATAAGTGTGAAAGGGGTTTTACACTTGCCCATTTTTCTGCTATTAACACATCAACTTCAGGAACAACAAAAAAGGAGACTGTAGTGTGTTTCTGCAAAAAAAAACAATAAAGAACTCATAACCGCAAACTAGAAAACGCAGTCCAGATGTGTTTCTGCATGCAGAATGTATGTTTTAACGCGTTTCGGTGCATTTTTGATGCATTCCAGATGTTTTTTTTTCTTTTTACTGTACAGGAGGTCCCCGGGTTACAAACAAGATGGGGACTGTAGGTTTGTTCTTAAGTTGAATTTGTTTTTAAGTCGGAACAGGTACATTTGTACTGGGGTCAGGTGCATGTTTGATGCGTTTTACTGAGTACAGTCCAGTGCAGGAAAAATGCAGCGTGTTCTACCTTTTTTTTCTGGAACTGACCTCACTGGTGTGAACTATGCCATTGGGAAAATATAATCTATTTTCCATGTGTTTTTGATGCAGAAAAAAATACAGTGGACTGCATGTGGTGTGAACGCCCTAAGGCGGCATTGACACACGATCGCAGGCAGAATAGGAAGATTTCAATAGGCTGTAAAATGCGTGATGTGAGTGCAAAACCATTACTTCTATGGGCACCCCAACTGCGCCACGATTTTGCTGCAACTGTTGCGGTAAATCGCTGTCACCCAAAAGAAAGCTTTAATTTCTTTTTGAGCGAAAAGCATGGACAACCACAGCACAATTGGGGTGCCATTAACCGCCAGCCGTGGACTGACGGCGGCAACAAGGCTCGAAATCGCCGTCACCTGATGGAGGCTGCAGGATTGCGGAAGTGCGCGTCGCCGGAGGTGCACTCGCTGTGTAGTGGGGGAGCCAGGGAACAGGTAGGGCAGACTTGATGTCTGCCGGCTACCCGCGATCGGTCCCCCGCAGTGACAGAACAGGGATCCGTGTGTGTAAACAACAGATCTCCGTTCTGACAGGGGAGGAGTATGATTGTATGTTCCCTGTATATGGGAGCCACTATCACTCTCCTCCCCCACTCAGCCCAGCCCCCCACACAGTTAGTAACACATCCCAGGGAACACAGTTAACCCTTTGATCACCCCCTGCAGGTTAACCCCTTCCCTGCCAGTGACATTTACACAGTAATTAGTGCATTTTCATAGCACCGATCACTGTATATATGCCAATGGTCCCAAAAAAGTGCCCGACATGTCCGCTGCAATGTCGCAGTCCCACTAAAAATTGCAGATCGCCGCCATTACTAGTAAATAAAAACCCCCTATATGAATTCTCTGGTTTGTAAACGTGGCAACTTTTGCACAAAACAATGAATATACACCAATTGTGATTTTTTTTTTTACCAAAAATATGCGTAAGTATATACATTGGCCAAAACTGATGAATAAATTTGTTTTTTATACTTTTTTTCAGATTTGTATTTTAGCAGAAAGTAAGAAATATTAGATTTTTTGCAAAATTGTCACTTTTTTTGTTTATAGCAGCGATCAGAAATGACGCAGCAGTGATCAAATACCACCAAAAGAAAGCTCTATTTGTGGAAAAAAAGGCCGCAAATTTTGTTTGGGTGCAACGTCCCACGACCGCGCAATTGTCAGTTAAAGGGACGCAGTGCCGAATCTCAAAAAGTGCTCTGGTCCTAACCTGGGAAATCCTTCCAGGGGTGAAGTGGTTAAAAGTAATGGCATTGCAAATGAGTTCCAGCGTTTTGAAGCCATTCGGAATCGCGGGCCGGAATCTCAGTGATTATGAATGCAGCTTAAGACTGGAGGAGAAATAATGTGGAGCAGCTGTGCATGGCAACCAATCAGCTTCTAGCTTTTATTTGCAAAGCTTAACTGAACAAGTTGAAGCTAGAAGCTGATTGGTTGCAATCTTCTCCAGCCCCGCAGTAGTAGATGGGTGACAGTCCGGTCAGTGGTGTTGTCTCACCGTCCTCCAGGATGTGGCTTGGCTTCACCGCCTCCACCTTGAACTGGCTGGCACTCCACCCCGGGATCGGGGCTCTCACCACCTCGCTATCAGACAGCCAGGTCACCGTCTCGAAGTTATCCCCCCGGATCAGAGCCTCCGCCTCCTCCCGGTGCACGGCCACCTGCTGGAACTGGTGAAGGCCCCCGGCGTGGTCGAAGTGGACGTGTGTGGCCACCGCCATGAGCGGCCGGCGCCCCGATCCCCCGTCCTTGCCGTGCGGCAGCAGCCCGGAGGCGCTCAGGTATTCGGGCAGGCTGCGGAGCCCCAGGCCGGTGTCGATGACCAGGTCTTGGTGGGATCCCTGCACCAGCCAGATGTTGGCTCGGTTGCCGGACTCGTAGAAGCGCTCCTGGATCCAGTACACGCCGTCCCCTAGGGCCTTGTGTGCGTACCACTCCAGAGCCGCCATGCCGGAGCCGCTCCGCCTGTTGCCGAGAGTCCGGGGGCCAGCACCTAGGGCAGCGCCCACAGACCTGTCTCCGGAGTCCGGGCTGCACGGCGCGCCTCCTCCAATGGGAGAGAAGGAACACAGGGCGGCGCCGCCCGGGGAGCCAATCAGGAGGAGATGTCAGAGGACGCTCGCTCTTCCGTAAAGACACGCCCATTTGTTTTGGGTAGTGACACGTGTGACCTGTGTACACCTGAGAGAGGGGACATGTGTGACCTGTGTACACCTGAGAGAGGGGACATGCATGACCTGTGTACACCTGAGAGAGGGGACATGCGTGACCTGTGTACGCCTGAGAGAGGGGACATGCCTGACCTTTGTACACCTGAGAGAGGGGACACGTGTGACCTGTGTACACCTGAGAGAGGGGACATGCGTGACCTGTGTACACCTGAGAGAGGGGACATGCATGACCTGTGTACGCCTGAGAGAGGGGACATGCCTGACCTTTGTACGCCTGAGAGAGGGGACATGCGTGACCTGTGTACACCTGAGAGAGGGGACATGCATGACCTGTGTACACCTGAGAGAGGGGACATGCATGACCTGTGTACACCTGAGAGAGGGGACATGCGTGACCTGTGTACACCTGAGAGAGGGGACACGTGTGACCTGTGTACACCTGAGAGAGGGGACATGCATGACCTGTGTACACCTGAGAGAGGGGACATGCATGACCTGTGTACACCTGAGAGAGGGGACATGCGTGACCTGTGTACACCTGAGAGAGGGGACACGCGTGACCTGTGTACACCTGAGAGAGGGGACATGCATGACCTGTGTACACCTGAGAGAGGGGACATGCATGACCTGTGTACACCTGAGAGAGGGGACATGCATGACCTGTGTACACCTGAGAGAGGGGACATGCGTGACCTGTGTACACCTGAGAGAGGGGACATGCGTGACCTGTGTACACCTGAGAGAGGGGACATGCGTGACCTGTGTACACCTGAGAGAGGGGACACGCGTGACCTGTGTACACCTGAGAGAGGGGACGCGTGTGACCTGTGTACGCCTGAGAGAGGGGACACGCGTGACCTGTGTACACCTGAGAGAGGGGACACGCGTGACCTGTGTACGCCTGAGAGAGGGGACGCGTGTGACCTGTGTACGCCTGAGAGAGGGGACGCGTGTGACCTGTGTACACCTGAGAGAGGGGACACGTGTGACCTGTGTACGCCTGAGAGAGGGGACGCGTGTGACCTGTGTACGCCTGAGAGAGGGGACGCGTGTGACCTGTGTACACCTGAGAGAGGGGACGCGTGTGACCTGTGTACACCTGAGAGAGGGGACGCGTGTGACCTGTATACGCCTGAGAGAGGGGATGCGTGTGACCTGTGTACACCTGAGAGAGGGGACACGCGTGACCTTTGCACACCTGAGAGAGTGGACACGCGTGACCTTTGTACACCTGAGAGCAGGGCCGGCTCTACCACTAGGCGGAGTAGGCGGCCGCCTAGGGTGCCATTACCACCAGGGGTGCCCATCCGCTATTTATCCATCACTGCTCTGCATAAATCACACATGTCAATGGAGAGCCGCGGCTGGCAGCACCCCAGGGCGGTAAAATGAGGCGGATCCAGGGGCACAGGTGCGGTCTTGTGGACCACGGCTAAATAAATGGGTAGAAAGGCTCTGCAAAAAATCTCTACCTCCGCCACCTCCATCGTATAAATTGACAGGGCAAAGGGGGTGGAGTCAGGGGTAGAGCCAAAGGGGGGGCGGCAAAATGAGGTTTCGCCTAGGGTGTCAAAAATCCTTGCACCAGCCCTGCCTGAGAGAGGGGACACACGTGACCTGTGTACACCTGAGAGAGGGGACACGTGTGACCTTGGTACACCTGAGAGAGGGGACACGTGTGACCTGTGTACGCCTGAGAGAGGGGACATGGGAGTCCTGTGTGTACCTGAGAGAGGGGACATGTGTGACCTGTGTACACCTGAGAGAGGGGACACGTGTGACCTGTGTACACCTGAGAGAGGGGACACATGTGACCTTTGTACGCGTGAGAGAGGGGACACGTGTGACCTGTGTACGCCTGAGAGAGGAGACACGGTAGTCCTGTGTGTACCTGAGAGAGGAGACACGGGAGTCCTGTGTGTACCTGAGAGAGGGGACACGTGTGACCTGTGTACACCTGAGAGAGGGGACACGTGTGACCTGTGTACACTTGAGAGAGGGGACACGTGTGACCTGTGTACACCTGAGAGGGGGGACGCGTGTGACCTGCGTACACCTGAGAGAGGGGATGCGTGTGATCTGTGTACACCTGAGAGAGGGGACGCGTGTGACCTCTGTACACCTGAGAGAGGGGACACGTGTGACCTGTGTACACCTGAGAGAGGTGACGCGTGTGACCTGTGTACGCCTGAGAGAGGGGACACGTGTGACCTTTGTACGCCTGAGAGAGTGGACACATGTGACCTTTGTATGCCTGAGAGAGGGGACGCATGTGACCTGTGTACACCTGAGAGAGGTGACGCGTGTGACCTGTGTACGCCTGAGAGAGGGGACACGCGTGACCTTTGTACACCTGAGAGAGTGGACACGCGTGACCTTTGTACACCTGAGAGAGGGGACACACGTGACCTGTGTACACCTGAGAGAGGGGACACGTGTGACCTTGGTACACCTGAGAGAGGGGACACGTGTGACCTGTGTACGCCTGAGAGAGGGGACATGGGAGTCCTGTGTGTACCTGAGAGAGGGGACATGTGTGACCTGTGTAAACCTGAGAGAGGGGACACGTGTGACCTGTGTACACCTGAGAGAGGGGACACATGTGACCTGTGTACGACTGAGAGGGGGGACACGGGAGTCCTGTGTGTACCTGAGAGAGGGGACACGTGTGACCTGTGTACACCTGAGAGGGGACACATGTGACCTTTGTACGCCTGAGAGAGGGGACACGTGTGACCTGTGTACGCCTGGGAGAGGAGACACGGGAGTCCTGTGTGTACCTGAGAGAGGAGACACGGGAGTCCTGTGTGTACCTGAGAGAGGGGACACGTGTGACCTGTGTACACCTGAGAGAGGGGACACGTGTGACCTGTGTACACTTGAGAGAGGGGACACGTGTGACCTGCGTACACCTGAGAGGGGGGACGCGTGTGACCTGCGTACACTTGAGAGGGGGGACGCGTGTGACCTGCGTACACCTGAGAGGGGGACACGTGTGACCTGTGTACACCTGAGAGAGGGGACACGTGTGACCTGCGTACGCCTGAGAGAGGGAACACATGTGACCTGCGTACACCTGAGAGAGGGGACACGTGTGACCTGTGTACGCCTGAGAGGGGGGACACGGGAGTCCTGTGTGTACCTGAGAGAGGGAACCCGTGTGACCTGTGTACACCTGAGAGGGGGGACATGTGTGACCTGTGTACACCTGAGAGAGGGGACACGTGTGACCTGTGTATGCCTGAGAGATGGGACATGGGAGTCCTGTGTGTACCTGAGAGAGGGGACACGTGTGACCTGTATATACCTCAGAGTGGGACCATGTGTGACCTGTGTATACCTCAGAATGGGTACATGGAAGTCCTGTGTGTATTTGAGAATGGGGACACGTGTGACCTTTGTATACCCGAGGTTGGGGACACGTGTGACCTGTATATACCTCAGAGTGGGACCATATGTGACCTGTGTATGCCTGTAAGACGGGACATGGGAGTCCTGTGTACTCCTGAGAGTGTGCCATGTATACCTTTCCAATCACACCTAATCATTTACAAAATGTTAATGGCACCCCAAATGCAGCAAGCAGATGCATGTTTTACCCCATGCAAAAACGGGCAACATCATGGTAAAATGCTGGTTAAAAATGTGCAAACCGGAACACAACAAGAGGCTCCATGAGCTTGTTTGCAGAATTTATCACAATCCTCACTTTCACTGTTCAGTTCTGCATGCGTTTGCAGTGCGTTTTTTTTTTTTTTTTTTGCCTTTTTAGCACATTTGCACTTATTTGTTATTATTTATGTTTTTTAGTCTAGAGCTCTTTCAGATCTTTCGGTGGGGGGAGGGAGGCAGCAGTAATAATAGACAGCTGAGCCACAATTTTGCTGCCCACCCAAATTGTGATAATATAGCCAGACAGAGCTCAACACATGCCGTGCTTCCTCCGTGGCCAAGCTGGTTTTCAACTCGTTGCAAAGCTTGAGTTCCAGAAGGCTGCACCACAACCATGAACCATAAGCGGCAGTAGTGTCTCCAGGACACCTGTCAGCCACTGCTATACTGACTCTGAAAAGCAATCCATCATGGATTGCCTTTCAGAGGGTAGTAAGCAGTACAGCAAGTCTGAAAGAAGCCTTAGCATTTACAGTCATTCTTGTTTAACATACTTCTAAACTTTTTGAGATGGGAATAAGGGACACCTATTAGCAAAATCCAAGTTTGTAGGTATACCGCGCTAGTGCTTTAAAAAGGGGAGCAGCAACGCCAAACCCACAACTAGGCACAATGCAGAAAAAATGAAAAAGGGGGCTGCGCTAATGACAAAAAGTCCCACATACAGATTGATTGTATATGAAAAATTGCTAGAGCACAAAAACAATACTTAAGTAGCATAAATCTATAAATAATAAAAAATCCGCATCATACTGAAATTGATAAGTAAATAAATGATCTCAAATGGTTCTGTTGATAAGCAGGTATGTAGCCCTTATGGATTAATTATATATAAATGATGATACTGAGGCACATAAACACTAGTGAATAAGCATAAGTCTATAAATGGTAAAAGTCCACAATATAGCGAAAGTTGAAAGGTGAGTAAATGGCACCCAGTGCTCCTAAAGGCAAGCAAGTGAATGATGATCCGCCACCAAATAATACACCAGATGTAAGCACTTGGAGCACCTTGGCTTCTCACCCAGCCAGGGTCCCACTAGGGCAGTGGTTCTCAACTCCGGTCCTCGGGACCCACCAACAGGCCAGATTTTAAGTATTACCTTGGGGAGATGCAGACCAGAATACTGCAATCACTGAGCAGCAAATGATATCACCTGTGATGCATTTCAGTTATCCTGCAAACCTGGCCTGTTAGTGGGTCCCGAGGACCGGAGTTGAGAACCACTGCACTAGGGGAAGTATTGGACTTCTCTCACTACAGCAGGGATATGCAATTAGCGGACCTCCAGCTGTTGCAGAACTACAAGTCCCATGAGGCATAGCAAGACTCTGACAGCCACAAGCATGACACTTAGAGGCAGAGGCATGATGGGACTTGTAGTTTTGCAACAGCTGGAGGTCCGCTAATGGCATATCCCTGCACTAGAGTGTTACCCAGAGAACGATCCAGTTCCGATCCAGATATCGATCACCCAGCATGTAAAGTAAACTCAAAATAGTGTGATATTGCTAAAAAATGTAATTGAATAAATGTATTGCACTTATAGCAAATACGAATGGATAGCACATAAAAACAAAGACCGGCCAGCTCAGCGTGTGTTCAATGGCAGTGACATCAGCGTGGCCTCCTGAGGTGCGTTTCATCTCCTAACAGACGTCGTCCTGGTGCCATCTCTTCCTGAGGTAAGAGGCTTTCATGCATCAGACCATCCACATGCAGGTGGAAAGGCTGGCCCCCAAGAGGACCTGTTACTAATTTGGCTCTAACTTGCATCATTATTGTACTGCATTGTTTTCTTGATTTTGCGACAGAGTACTTTAACATAATAATGGGTTAATTGTTATTGTGGGTGTAAGGAACTAGGAACACATACAAAATAAAAACCAAATGGAATTCCCTGTATCCATAGAAACATAATTACACAGTAAGTTCATGGAACTAAAATATACTGAAATATAGCATTCTGGATACCTTAAAAACAAATACAAGACACGCAATTTAACATAGCATTTAATGCAGAACTAATCTGCAGGGTGAGTCCCAGAGCTTGCACTTTAAAAACAAATCAGCATTAGCAGCTCAGGTAATTTCCATTGAAGAGAACCTGTACTGTTACCAACCATAGTATGATGAATACAACACTGCATAGTAGCAAATCTGCCCAACAACACTTCTAAGGTTCTTCAAGCATAATATAAAGAGATATTTGTAACAGAGCTATTGTCAATGGTAAAGCATTTCAGTTTACTTGAAAAATTCAACAAAGACAGTGATTAGTCCAGCTTTCTTTGCTTTACTTTACATAGACCTCCATTTTTCGTGTATTTTTAGAACACAGTGAAGTATACTGATAACGTTACACAATAATACAATGCTTAATATAACTGACTATATCAAAAAATAAACACAAATCATTAAAATGAGAAATTCAGTATTAAAAAAAAAAAATTCTGCAGGGAGAGATGAGCAATGAAACACCACTGATCGCTCAGTTCTCCCCCTCTGCTCTGAGCAGAGAGCCATAACTGTCAGTCACCTGCTCTCCCCTCCAGCGCTCACTGGAGTGCTGGGCTGTGGAAGGGGCTGAGAGGCAGGTGACGGTTCAGGCTTCTGGGCAGATACTGACCATATGGTCGGGACCTTTCCTGAGCCTGGACCTGCTGAGTGACGCCAGCCTGTTGTCAGCTGAAAACGGGTCACAGGAATGCAGAACGAAGTGAGTTTACTGATGCAAATATCTGAATAAACATAGGTCCTTTTCCATGAGGGACAATTTAATCTGTGCCCCATGCACAGGGATGGCAAATAAGGACAAGCTAGGGGAATCAATCACCCATGACACTAAAAAACTGCAGCCATAACATCTGACCCATCAATACACGGTAAGGCAAAAGAAGTCCCGTGACTTTGAGAAGATGTGTGGCAGCTTAGCAGTGGATCACAGCAGGACAACGATGGATTTGCTGTGTGGGTGAGTATGTGAATTTAGGATAAAAGGTAAACGTAACCACCTGCTGACCACCTTATAGCACTCTTACTGCTACAGGGCGGCAGCTGTGTGCAGAATCACGTATATCTACGTGATCCTGCACTTCCACCTGCAGGGGGCGTGCGCACGCCGCCGGCGGGCCACTTTTTAACATTTTTTATTGGATGTGTTTTATAGCAGAAATTAAAAATTTTTAATTTTTTTTCCAAAATTATCGGTCTTTATTTTGTTTATAGCGCAAACAATAAAAAAAACGCAGTGTTGATCAAATACCACCAAAAGAAAGCTTGATTTGTGGGGGAAAAAATTACATAAATTTTATTTGGGTACAGCGTCGCACGACTGCACAATTGTCAGTGAAAGTAACGCAGTGTCGTATCGCAAACATTGGCCTGGTCATAAAAGGGGATCTTCCTGAGGTCAAGTGGGTAAAGTAGAACTAAAGCTGAAGAACCTCACCTTCATGCTAAAGATCAGTGGGGTCCCGAGTAGGGTTGCCACCTCATCCCTTTAAACCCGAACGCATATGAATTACACAGGTTCTGGGGCTAATTTAATGCAGATAAGGCACCAAGTGAGTCTAATTACCACCATAATCAGCCACAGAACCTGTGTAATTAATATGTGTTCGGTTTTAAAGGGATGAGGTGGCAACTCTAGCCCCGAGTCTGTGAGGCCCCTTGTTGGCACCAACATCTTCAGCCACCTTGATTGTTTGGAGCGGGGTAATGTAACTTTTTTGCATGTGCAAGAGTGCATCCATCCTGGCACACAGGCACCATACCAAAAATGTACCCTGCGCTGCGCATGCGCGGCTCATTGTGCAATTTAAAGGAGATTTCCAACAGCCAGGTAAGCTTCTTTCATTGCAGAAAAGATGTAGCATTTATCCTCTGCGATAAATAGCCTGCACGCTCACTGTTTTGGGGGGGGTTTTTACGCTTTAGTTCGGCTTTAGGGCTCTTTCACACATACGGTCCGTTTGGGTCCGCCTGTCAGTTTTTCAGGCAGACCCAAACGGACGCTCCATTGTGCTCTATGGAGCGGCGGATGTCAGCGGTGACATGTCCGCTGACACCCGATCCGCCAGAAACAGACGGATGGAAGCCCTATTTTCCATCCGCCTGGCGGATCGGATCAGATGAGCACGGACAGACGGTCCGTGCTCATCCGATTCTCCATAGAGGAGAATGGAGCTCTGACTGACCTGTCATCCGTCGGCTCAGTGGGGATCAACGGATGGATCCCCGCTGAGCAGCAGAGCCCGTCAAAATGGGCTCCACATGTGTGAAAGGACCCTTAAAAACAAACTGACAGAGGAGGAATGACCTTCCTCTTTAAAAGTATACTCACATGCTCAGATGGGCTCACCTGTTGGTAACGAAAGCCTGTGATTCTCTGCAAGGCTCAGTATTTGTTTGGTAGGAAAGACACAGAACTCCTTTGAAAAGCATTTTTCTCTGAACGCCAACCCAGTTTGGTAGTAAGTGTTATGCCTATGTAATACTGTATGACTATATAGCACTGTGGACTATAACTGACCTTGTGCCTGTTACTTTATGAATATTTATATTACTGCAAAAACTAAAGATACTAAACCAACATACTAAGGCTAATCATTAGGGTTGCCACATCATCCCTTTCAGAGCCGGTTCACACTGAGGCGACTTGTCAGGCAACTTGAGTCGCCTGACAAGTCGTCCCCATGCAGTGCAATGGAACTGTTCTAATAGAAGCTACTCAGGTCGCTCCGACTTAGAAAAAGGTTCCTGCACTATTTTTGGGGCGACCTCAGCGCGACTTGCATTGACTTCTATGGATAGAAGTCTCCATGCAAGCCGCACTGAGGTCGCCTCGAGCGGGGCGACTTGCTTCGCCCTGCAAGTCGCGCCGCTCAAGTGTGAACCGGCTCTAATCCAGGACACATACTAATCACACAGGTTCTGTGGCTGATTAAGGTGATAATTAAACTCGGTGCCTTATCTGCAATAATTTAGCCTCAGAAACTATGTAATTCATATGTGTCCTGGATTAAAGGGATGATGTGGCAACCCTACTGACCGTACATGTTAGATTTTCTGTCCAATTTTCTTTAGATTTACCTTTAATTATGTAGTACCAAGGCCTAATTACATAAAATTGAAAATGTTGTTTAGTTTTAACCACATATTATATGGTTTATGGTAAATCCTAAAATCTAACATGTATGGCCAGCCTTACACAAGCTTTTGCATCCTGTTACGTTAGGATAAGTTAAACGTGTGGTTGGGTGCCAATAAAAATGTGCGTTTGAGTAGTGTTTTTTGTGTTCCCCTACTGCCATCTTAAGCTGCAAATGGTAGCGGATGGAGGTGCTTAAATGCAGTGGTCACGATGACTATCCACTGTGTTGCAATTAGCATTGCACACAGTTGTGGCGCATTTTGGGGTTAAAACAAGCGTAAGTAGGCATCACATGGCCTCCTCACAATCTATCAATTGCCCCTGAAAATCGTTCCAAACAGGGATCACACTTCAGAGGCATGGCAGATTTAGATGTACTAATTCTACCCTTAATCTGTATGTGCTATACTATCAGAGGTGTTCACTGCATTATAAGAAAGGTGATGTGGCACTTATTGGTTTTACCTGATGAAGACTGCTATAAAGAAGCCGGCTGGTGGTATAGAGGATACCTAGACATCCAAAACTTTCCCCAGTCCGGCCAACGTCTGTGCGAGCTACCCTTAGCCTTGGCGGGGTCACGCCGCATAGTGCCCGTTCCGTGCGGGCGGCCAGTGGCTGATCCCACTTGTGCCCAGTGACTGGTTTGTTCCTGTCCAGTGGCCTGGCCAGCAGCATCCCTCTCCGTGGGGAGGAAAGTGTGCCCCGGGTGGCTACCCGCTGCGCCCGTCAGATCGGTGAGAGGACCCCTCTTCCATCCCAGGGGCGTGGACAGTGGGCACCTTCTGAGGTAGCCGGCCGGTGGGGGCTTATTTGTGGGGACGCCATCTGGGGTTGTCATTCCCCCCGCGCGGTACCGTTTGGGCACTACATGCGGCGATCTGCCGCCATTTCGTGGTGGATCGCCGTTCTTTCACCGCTCCATTTTTGCCGTGGATCGGCATGTTCTTGATGGCAGCGGCCATTTTTCTATAGCCCATGCTTGTTTTCAGCCTGTCCTCTGGCGGCCCCCAGTGTTTTTTTCCGGTAGTGCGGGGAAGTTGTAAAAGACGTGCTGCAGGCACCTGGCACTTCCTCTTTTGCTTTGGACAGCGTGGCTGACAGACGTGGCGGTGCAGGCTCTTGAAGTGGAGTTTTTTTCTTCATTGCTCATTCTGGTCACAGCGCTGAGGCATTGTACAAAAACAGCAAGTATAGCTGGCTCTCCCTGGGTGATGGTAGCGGTGGGTGCAATCCTTCCGGGTCTCTCTGGCTGATTGGTGGGGTAGAGGTGGTGGTCACACGGTGGGGGTGCCGGAGGTCTGTGATGTCAGAGGCCGGCGATGCTATGGCAGGGGTACCTGCGGGGCCTTCCAAGGAGGAGCCAGTCGAGCAACAATCCACACCGGGGTCCCTGGTTTCTTTGGAACAGCTGATGGCAGTATTTGGTGAATTCTTTCCCCGGGCGGGATCGGACCCGACTCCGGGGGGCCCCAAAAAGCGCCCACCCCCTGTCATTCTTCGGGGGAGGATTTGGAACCAGAGGTCGCCTCGGTGGTCACGGGAACCCCCGTGGAGCTATCAGAGGGTGAATTGATACCCTCAGACGGTGAAGATGATCAGGGGGCTTCATTATCGCGGGACAAGGCGATAGTGGCTGCTCTGATCACTAAGATTCGTGAGTCCATGCGGCTTGACCAAGCAGAGGAGTCGCAAGAGTCCACATATGTTTGTGGGTCACTTAAGCCCCCTAGGTCCCCTAGGGCCTACCCTTATGATCAGTTTTTTGAGCAGGCGGTGTTCAAGGAATGGCTGCGGCCGCAAAATTCCTTTGCTTTGTCCAAAGGCTTTGCTGTTCGTTCTTTTGAGGATAGTTTTACTAAGAGGTGGGCTTCCCCAACAGTGGACCCACCGGTGGCCCGTCTGAAGAAGGCAATGACCATTCCCTTGGAGGGGTCTCCGTCTTTTAAAGAGGCGGCTGATCGCCGCACGGAGGCAGTGTCTAAGGCACTGTTCTTGTTGGCTGGGTCAGCCATGCGTCCAGCTCTGGCGTCTGCTATGGCGGCGCAATCTCTTCTCGAGTGGGCTACCGCATTGCACACCGGTTTGACTTGTGAGTGTGCGCGGGCTGGGGTGCAATGAGCACAACACTTGGAAGAGGGTCTCCGCTACCTGTGCGATACTGCATTGGACCTGCTTCCCATGCTGTTAAAAATGTCTGTTTTTGCAGTTATTATCAGGCGGGTGCTGTGGCTCCGCTCTTGGTCGGGCTACCAGGCGTCGAAGAAAGCTCTTACGGATCTCCCCTTTCAGGGAGGGCGTCTGTTGGGACGGGAAGAGTACTTTCCTTCCGGAGCCAAAATGGCGGGATTTTCGCCGTAGGCAGGGCCCTGTTTCTTCAGGTCAGAAGAAGTTTTTTTGTGCGCCCGGCTCAGCGGGTAGGGGCTTCAAGTCCGGTAAGGCTCCCGCTGGGCCCAGTAAAAGGCCCTGGCAATGTAAGTCTGAAAAGATGAAGGATAAGTCAACCTCCGCATGATGGGTTGCCCCCGCCCGACTCGTGGGTGGGGGGGGGTTACTGGGGTTTGCAGACAGATGGGCTGCCCGCATCACCGATCGGTGGGTGCTGGAGGTGGTGTCCTCCGGGTACAGGATAGAGTTCATCTCTCTACCCCCAGAAAGGTTCTTCCCTTCGAACTTAAAACTCCCTCAGGGGCATCGGGAGGCGCTTCTAGGCACTGTTCGGGCGCTTGCCGAACAGGGGGTGATTGTACCGGTACCCACGATGGAAAGGTTTCATGGGTTTTACTCAAACCTCTTTGTGGTGCCCAAAAAGGGTGTCAAGCCAGTTCTGGACCTAAAGGCACTAAACTGCTTTGTAAAGGCAAAAAAGTTCAGGATGGAGTCCATCCGCTTGGTTGTGGCCACCCTGCACCAAGGGGAATTCATGGCATCCCTGGATATGAAGGATGCGTATCTCCACGTTCCAGTTTGTCACAGACACCAGCGTTTTTTGTGCTTCGCAGTGGGAGATCTGCATTACCAGTTTGTGGCACTTCCCTTCGGTCTGGCTTCGGCTCCCCGAGTGTTCACCAAGGTGGTGGCCCCGATGCTGGCGCTGTTGAGACAGAGAGGTATCGCGGTGGTAGCATACCTCGACGATTTACTCCTGAGAGCAGAGTCGGCTGCAGCTCTGGAGGAGAACTTGATAATCACGGTGTCCACATTAAAAGAATTTGGTTGGCTGATCAACCTGCAGAAGTCGACGTTGACTCCATCCTGTCGTCTGGAATACCTGGGTCTGATTCTGGACACGGTGCAGGCGAAGGTGTTTTTACCGCCGAACAAGCTGCTGACACTACAGGCAGCAGTGCGAACCCTGTTATCGCGCCAGTGGTCCTCCTTACGGTTCTGTATGCGGGTGTTGGGGCTCATGGTGTCGGCTTTCAAAGCGATACCTTACGCCCAGAGTCACACTCGGCTCCTGCAGAAGGCGATTTTGTCGCAATGGGACAAATCTCCCCTATCCCTAGACAGACTGATCAGGTTGGATCTTCAGTCCCGAGGATCCTTGATTTGGTGGATTCGGGCTTCAGCCCTGAAATTGGGAAAATGTTTCCTCCCCCTCAATTGGTCGATAGTAACGACGGATGCCAGCCTATCGGGCTGGGGAGGGGTCCTGGGTCAGTTCTCTGCCCAGGGCTGTTGGTCAGCTCAGGAAGCTCGCCTTCCGATAAATGTACTGGAACTGAGAGCGATCAGACTCTGTCTATCCCGTTGGTCGACAAGGCTGCGAGGACTCCCTGTCCGGGTTCAGTCGGACAATGCCACGGCTGTGGCATATGTGATGTGAACCATCAGGGCGGAACAAGAAGCTCGGCAGCAGCCGTGGAAGCGGCTCTAATCCTACGATGGGCAGAACTTCACGTGCCAGCACTCTCCGCAATCTACATTCCAGGCGTGGAAAACTGGCAGGCGGACTTTCTCAGCCGCCAGACTCTGGATCAGGGGGAATGGTCCCTACATCCAGAGGTGTTCCGCCAGATTTGCCTCAAGTGGGGCACACCAGAGGTGGACCTCATGGCCTCCAGGTTCAATCACAGGGTACAGACCTTTGTGTGCAGAACAAGAGATCCGTTGGCGGTCGCCTCGGACGCACTAGTAGCACCCTGGAGTCGGTATTGGCTACTGTACATCTTTCCCCCCCTAAAGCTTCTACCGCGGGTTCTGCGCAGGATAGAAGCAGAGGGAATCCCGACAATCCTGGTAGCTCCGGATTGGCCTCGGCGTCCTTGGTACACCAACGTGGTGCGGATGGTGACAAATGTTCCGTGGCGTCTTCCGCTTCGCAGAGACCTACTGTCTCAGGGGCCCATCTTGCACCCTGCTTTACCCTCGCTGGCTTTGACGGCTTGGCTATTGAGTCACAGGTGTTGAGGGATAGGGGTGTCTAGGACTCTGTGATCCCTACTATGATTGAAGCACGTAAGGGTACTTCGCGTAAGGTTTATCATAGGACCTGGAAGGCCTATATTGCCTGGTGCGAGACAGGGGGTTGGAACCCCCGCTCTTATACAGTGTCCAGAGTACTGACTTTTTTTACAGCAGGGACTGGACAAGAACCTGGCGTTAAGTACGCTTAAGGGTCAGATTTCGGCCCTGGCGGTTCTTTTTCAATGGCCCTTGGTGTCACATTCGTTGATCCGTACGTTTGTACAGGGTGTACATCATGTGGCTCCTCGGATATGGTTACCTCTGGCGCCGTGGGATTTGAATCTGGTGCTTTCTGTGCTGCAGAAGCCACCATATGAAAAGATCAGGGACATTCCCTTGCGACTGTTGTCGCAGAAAGTGGCCTTTCTGGTGGCTGTTACATCCGCTGGGCGGGTGTCTGAGTTGGTAGCATTATCCTGCAAGTCATCTTACTTGGTCCTTCATAAGGACAAAGCGGTTTTGCGACCTTCCCCTTCGTTTCTTCCGAAGGTGGTTTCTTCTTTTCATTTGAATGAGGATATTGTTCTTCCCTCATTGTGCCCGCACCCGTCGCATCCCAAGGAATTTGAACTGCATTAGTTGGATGTAATGAGGGCTTTGCGGGTGTATTTGATTTTTACAGCTTCTTTTCGGAAGTCTGATTCTTTATTTGTGCAAAGGCATGGCGGCCTTGTCAGCTACCATTTCTCGTTGGATTAGGAAGACCGTGACTCATGCATATGAGGTTCGGGGCAAGGTTCCCCCGTTTCCAGTCACGGCTCATTCCACCAGGGCAGTTAGTACTTCCTGGGCATTTAGACACCAGGCCTCGGTGTCTCAGGTGTGCAAAGTGGCTACTTGGGCCTCAGTGCACACGTTTACTAAGTTTTATAAGATTGATGTCTCAGCATCTTTGAATGCTGCCTTTGGCCGCAAAGTATTACAAGTGGCAGTTTAGGCTCGGATGGCGCCGCCTGAAAGGGCTTTTTTGTTGGGTACTGTTGTTATAGTTTGCCCACCTGTCAGGGAAATAGACCTGGAACGGCTACTGCTGCCCATTTCCAACATGGCCGCGTCCAGCTGCCTGTACGAGTGGGCATGCGCCGACGCACACGAACGAACGTTCCGTCACGAACGCGGGGACGCACAGGGCATGCGCAGTAGCAAACACATTGGCGCCCTTTGGGCTATTTAAACCTGCCACTAACAGAAGGACTTTGCTGGATTATCTCTCAGCTCCCCTGTGATTCCTGTGTTCCTGTTGTCTCCTGATTGATCTCCTGTTTACCAGACTCGGCTTGTCCTGACCCTGCACCTGCTCTCCAGTCCTGATCCTCGGCTTGCTTCCTCGACCATTCTCCTGGCTTGTCCCGCTGCTGGCTCTAACAAATCTGCAATCCTGCGCATCCTTGTCCTGGTGCACCCTTCCAGCTGCTTCCTCCTGATCTAACCGTGTATGACCCCGGCTTACCTTCTGACCTTGTCTCCAGCTGACTCCCCACGGAGCCTTAAGCACGCCAGCAACCACCAGCTGTTCCTGCAACTTCCTGCTACACAGTCGTCTGGAATTACCTACTGGCGACCCGTGCTTCTTTGGGCGCTGCTCCCCTGTCTCATCCTCAGGGTAGCTGTGCACTTAGCCGCAAGGGAAGCCCTCTAACATCTCGGCCTCACACCTGCTTCCTGACACCACCCCTCTTGATTGGCACAGCTTTGGGACATTCCCATGTGTCATAAGAAGAGCTGCGTCTGTCAGTGAAGGTAAGAGTAAAAGGGATTTTAATTTACCGTAAAATCCTTTTCTCTGAGTTCACTGACAGACGCAGCACCCACCCCTCTGTGGAGTTTGTACAGCTTGTTACGAACTGATGTGCTATGCAGAGCAGGGGGATTATATGCTAAGGTGAGGACGGCCCCCTGGGAGGGGCCAACCTATGCTTTGGTTTTATTTTTGCCTAGTCTACTCCTAGTGATATGAGCATAACCCCATGTGTCATAAGAAGAGCTGCGTCTGTCAGTGAACTCAAACAAAAGGATTTTACGGTAAGTTATAATAAAATCCCTTTATTACTGAGCACTGTTGCGATTAGATTAAAGTCTATAGTGTTTCAAGTATTTCAGTTATTGGCAGGCTTTTACCTAGTTCAACTTGTTGGTTGAACTAGGTTAGTGATGGCAAACTTGGCACCCCAGATGTTTTGGAACTACATTTCCCATAATGCTCATCTACACTGCAGAGTGCATGAGCATCATGGGAAAAGTAGGTCCAAAACATTTGGAGTGCCAAGGTTCACCATCACTGAACTAGGTGGACTTGGGTGTTTTTCAACCTATGTTAAAGATTCTTATCCTTCCCCGATATAGAATGGAACAATGCACCCTCCTGCATGACCTCATTTGAACTGAAAATTGAAGGAGCCGGGAAGTAAATTGTCGGCTGAACAGCGGCTGCATCCAATCAGATACAACTACCATTTGGCCATTCTGATGTGTCCCAGCTATCTGAATACAGTGGCCGTCAGGGAAGATTCCTCCATTCATGCTGTTTAGCATGGTTGGGAGAATCCATAGATTTCTCTTGTTCAGCCTTGCAGGCTTAAGCCCCGTACACATGGGCCGAATGCCGGGAGGCAACGGCCGGTTCAAAACAAAAACGGCCGACATTGTGTATGTCGGACGTGCATGCTGGATAACCAGCAACTGACTCTCAATCAGTGCTCTCAGCCAATGGCAGAATGCGCTGATCGGAGTGTTCTGGCGGGGGCCACCCCCTGTCAGAACACAACAGCTCAGCAGGGGAGATGTTGAACTAACCTTGCCTGGTTAGTACAGCGGCTCCAACCAGAACTGACAGTTTGTGATAGTAATAGTGTGTACACAGCATTAACCACTTCCCGACCGCCGTATGCATAATGACGGCCGGGAAGTGATTTAGTTATCCTGAATGAGCATCATATGACGTCCTCAGTATAACATGCCGGCGTGCGCCCGGGGAGCGCGCATCACGGCGATCGGTGGTGTGGTGGGTCTGACCCCCCGCATTACCGATCTCGGTAAAGTGCTTCCATCGGAGGCACTTTACCATGTGATCAGCCGTGACCAATCACGACTGGGCACAGTGTAACACAGGAAAGCCGTTTATCGGCTTTTCCTGTACTCAGGTCTGCAGACCTGAGTAGTGGAGAGCCGATCTGCTGCTCTCCTGACAGGGGGGGTCTGTGCTGATGATTTATCAGCACATCCCTCCCTAGGTTTGCCACATTAGACCACCAGATAGCCTGCCCAGGGACCACCAGGGATGTGCCCACCCAGGACCACCAGGGAGCTGACCAGGGACCACCAGGGAGCCATTCTGGACCACCAGGGAGACCACCCTAGACCACCAGGTAAGGGGCATAGTGCCCAATATGGATGGCACTCGGTGCCACCTTCAGATGTCACCCTAGACCACCAGGGAATGGGCCCCTTTTAGTGTGTACCAATGCCCCTATCAGTGCATACCAGTGCCACATATCGGTGCCCACCAGTGCCACCTACCAGTGCCCATCAGTGCCACCTATCAGTGCCCAGTGCCGTCTATGAGTGCCCATCAGTGCCGCTTATCAGTGTCTGTCAGTGCTGCATATCAGGGCCACCTATCAGTGCCCGTCAGTGCTGCTTATCAATGCCGTCTAACAGTGCATATCAGTGTCACCTCATCAGTGCCTCCTCATCAGTGCCAAACAGTACTGCCACATCAGTGCCCGTCAGTGTAGCCTCACCAGTGCCCATCAATGATGGAGACAATTTACTTATTTACAAAGTTTTGTGACAGAAACAGAATTTTTTTTTTTTTTTTTCAAAATTTTCGGTCTTTTTTTATTTGTAGCGCAAAAAAGTAAAAACCGAAGGGGTGATCAAATACCACCACAAGAAAGCTCTATTTGTGGGAACAAAATGATAAAAAAATTTGTTTGGGTACAACGTCGCACAACTGCGCAATTGTCAATCAAAAGCGCAACAGTGCTGAAAGCTGAAAATTGGTCTGGTAGGAAAGTGTTCTAAGTGCATAGTATTGATGTGGTTAAGCAGGCCAAACATGATTCAGTCATTTCCTTCCTTCAACCAACGGGTTGAGGTGGATGGTAGGATCCCTCACATGGAGCTATTGTATTCTGACAACGTGGAGGCTTCCCCACCATCGGAATATATTCATCGGCAGCACTGGCTATAGCTGGTGAAATTGATTGAGGCTGGTTGTATAGAGGTCTATCGAGAGACTGATGAACTTGCCAAATTTAGATCCATCTTTGCCGACTTACAGGGGTTGGTTAACTAAAGGCAAGCACCCTGTTTACTTTGCAAGGGAAGCACTTTGCATGATCTTTGTTTAGTGAATCACGTGACGCTCCCGGAAGTCTGTATGGAGAAACAAGGCTAGTTTCAATCAAATCTCAATCTGTCCAACTATATCCTACTCTGAAAACTCAACCTTTTCAGGGAAGCCTATCCCGCCTCCATCTAACTACTGAACTTTTAATTCTTCCATCAGTTCATCCCACAGTTATTATCTTTTTGTACCACTTTCTCCACCGTATTGGATTGTAAGCTCTTATTACAGGGCCATCTTAATCCTCTTGTTTTGTAACTGTATGATCTTCCTTTATTTTATAAAGCGCTGCACAAACTGCTGGTACTATAGTAATCCTGAATAATAATAATAAAAAAAATAGTAAGGTTTCAGGTGTTTTGGGGTTTGGTGAAGTACTCTAAAGGGATCCCCCACTTCTAAAGTGATGCAGCATTTCTTGTTACAAATGAAGATGGCACCAGATGGTTATATTGAAGTGTGCCTCTGCCAATTAGAAATTAGTTGATAAAAGGCATGGTGAAACAAATGTACATAGTAATGTAAAAATAAATGTAGTGTACAGACCCCTGATGGGTCCCGCTGTTTGTCCCAAATTCTTTTCCCAAGTGGGTGCAAGCAGCCAGGCACATAGTAGCAGAAAGTGTATTTATTTATTTTTTTAGCATTCATTGCTTTAAGAACTTGGATAGGTTATATGAGCCTTGGGATACTCCAAACCTAGTGCAAACTTTAACAGAGGTCACTCTCTGGTAGTAGTTAACATCTTTCAGGGTAGGTGTCTTGTGCAAGAGGATATGGACACACAGTTTAGGGGACTCCCACTCTGGAAGCAGCCCTGAGCCAGCAACTCTGGAACAGTCTCTCAAAAGGGGGGTTAAGCAGTTACAGTCTCTCTAGGATCTCTCTCTGTTAGGCCTCTACTCAATGTGTCCCTCTGTACATGGATTCTTCCTTCCAGTACCAGCCAGACCCTGTAGCCTCCAGGCCAGATCTTCAGCAGACTTTTTCCCCACTGTTCTCCGTGTTCAGGAAAGCTTTTCAGGAGGGCAGACAGCCCCCTCCAGGAAAGGTCTCTTTCCACCAAGACAAGAACTCTGCTGTTTTAGGTCCCAGACTATTTATACATACCTCAGCCCCTGCTGGTCTTCTCTTGACTGGATTGGCTGAGGTTGCATAAATATTCAGCCCAGGGCCTGCCTCTTCCAAACCACTAGGTTCCAGAATCTACCAGAATACAGGGAAAGTAGTTGAGCTTGCAACCAGCAGGACCCAGAACAGCCAAAAGCAATCAAATCTTGCTCCACTGGCTACAGAGGAGCCCAAAAAAATATGAACTTTAGCTAAACCTATTAGCCTAACTTGGAGGGTGCTACATAAAAAATCCTTAAAATATAAGTCTGGCCAGAAGGGATTACTTACTTTCTCAAGTCATCTTCCAGGACGGCACACCTGAGAGATGACTGGTCCCACCTGACAGGAAACTCAATCAATAAAGAGGTCAAAACCCCCTCCCCTCCCTGTGCCCCTCAGTTTTTGATTGTGTTTCCCCACAGCAAAACAGTTTTTTTTTTTTTTTAGACCCAAGGCCGAGGGCTGAAAGTCTCCCCCTGGGAGCCAGACCGCAGGCTTGGGAAGCTGGTAGGTCTGATAGGGTTTTCGCTTTCCCAGGGGGCCTCTTCCCCATTATCTCAGGGGGGGCATCTTCAGGGACCATATTTCCAGTTCCTTCCCCTTACTTGACATGGTGTCGGCATAGAGGAGGCCAGCAGTTGGATCTCCCATGGGGTAGCGCAGTGAGCGGCATCCTGGGGTCACGCGGCTGGCCAGGAAGGCTCGCTGCGGCAGCAATTATGCCAGGAGAGAGATGGGAAGGAATCCTCAGGAAGGCACGTGTACTCCCCAGCCCCCCCCCCATGCCGCAAATGACGCCACCCACATCTCGCAAGGCGGGGCATTTCCAGGTCATGGACTCAAAGAAGATAGCGGCAGAGTCACTCGCTTGGGAGCAGTGAGCGACCGGCAGCAGAGCAGGCGTCCACATCCTGCTCTCGTCCTGCCAGAGGATATCGGGCAGAGGAGCCTGTGGGTTAGATTGGTTATGGAGAGAGAGAGAGAATGTCACCTACCTGGCGGATGAGTCTGGCTTATGCAGGGGGTCACCTCTCTTGCGGCTCTGGTTCAAGAACCCCTGGTAGTGCAGACAGGGAGCTCAAGAGCACAGAAGGGAGCACGAGGGTTGGACTGGGTCACTTCATGGTATGTGAGAGTCCACTGGAGCTCGTGCAAGCTGAAGAATGGTCATACAGTCTGGGTAGGCAACAGGCTGGCAATGCGGTACAGATGGAGCAGGCAAGCGGGTGGTCAGTTGCAAGCAAGGTTGACAACGTGCGGGCAGCAAAGGTGCAGAAGGGTAGTCGTAGACAGGCCGGGGGTCAGGGCAGACAGAAAGCAACAAGTCCAAGTAAAGCCGGGGTCACAGGTGCAGGAAAGTCCCTGAAAGTAGTCACAGGGGTCACAGGAACATTGTAGAATGGACAGCATCTGCTGCAAGGTTTTGTCAGCTTAAATAGGCAGTTTTGGCGCGCACAGAGATCCGGAAACGGCCAATCTCCTAACATTGCCCCCCCCCCCAAAGGGCAGCCTCCGGATGCCCCAAGGGGCTCTCTTGGTCGGGTATCTTCTCCAGAAGGCTCTGATCAATTCTCTTGCATGTAAATTCTCTTCAGGCTCCCAGGAATTGGGTGTTGCCTTCTCTTTTCCTACAATCAAGGATGGTCTCAACCTCAAATTCTTCCTCTCCGTCCACCAAGACCGGTTCTGAGGGTGCTGTGCTACCACTGGCTTAAGTTGGTTAACGTGGAAGACCGGGTGGATATGCAGAGATGATGGCAAGTTTAACTCATAGGCCACTCTGTTAATTCTCTTCTTAATAGGGAATGGCCCTATATATCTGGGTCCCAGCTTTTTTGAGGGACAGGAGAGTCTCAGGTTCCTTGTGGACAACCAGACCTGTTATCCGACTTGCAAGTCCAGTTCTCCTCTCCTTCCCCTATCAAAGTTCCTCTTGCTGGTAGCCTGGGCTTGGGCGAGGGTCTTCTGAAGGAGTTTGCTATTCCTCTCAAAAAACTGTGCTGTTTCCAGGACAGTGGGTACAGTGCTTTCCATAGCCAGGTCGGGCAGGAAGGAAGGGTGGTAGTGGAGGTTTGCCCAGAAGGGGGACTGCTTGGTGGCAGAGTGAACAGTTATAAGCAAACTCAGCTACCAGTAGAAGAGATACCAAGTCATCCTGGGAGTAGGAGGAATAGCACCACAGGTATTGTTCAAGAGTTTGGTTGGTCCTCTCTCTTTGCCCGTTGGACTGGGGGTGGTAGGCCGAAGAGAAGGCCAGCTCAATTCCCAAAGTGGCATACAGGGACTTCCAGAAGCGGGAGGTGAACTGTACTCCTTGGTCCGACACGGTGTTGGTAGGAATTCCATGTAAGCGGACCACCTCCCTTATAAAGATTTCCACGGTCTCAGCTGCCGACAGAGTACCCTTCATGGGCAAAAAATGTGCCATCTTTGTGAGACGGTCCACGACCACCAGGATTGTGTTGTAACCTGTAGATGGTGGGAGCTCCACTATAAAGCCCATTGCAATTTGGGACCATGGACGTTCCGGAATGGGCAATGGATGGAGTAGTCCCCAGGCCTTGGATTTTTCTGACTTTTTTCTGGCACAGACAGGACAGGTGGCTACATAGCTCTGACAATCTTCCTTCAGCCGAGGCCACCAGAATGAGCAGGCAAGTAACTCCGTTGGCTTGCGACCACCAAAGTGCCCGGTCATTTTGGTATCGTGACAGAGTCAGAGGACTGCTGAGCGGAGCTCCTGTGGGACGTACAGTCTATTTCTGATCCACCACAACCCATCTTTCAGTCTGAGTTGGGGATCTGGCGGTTCAGTGAGGCCGGTGCAAGACCTCCGGATCTGGGACAGAAGATCTTCCTGGGTGAGCAGGAAACTGTGGGCCGGAAGGATAGTATCCAGCAGGGATGTGTCCTCCGAAACAGGGAACATTCTTGATAATGCATCCAGCTTTACATTTTTAGCCCTGGGCCTGCAAGTGATGTGCAGCTGGGATCAGGAGAAAAACAGTGCCCATCGTGCCTGCCGAGGTTTCAGTCTTTTGGCGGTCCGCAAGTATTCTAGGTTTTTGTGGTCTGTAAAAACTAGAATAGGATGGGAAGCTCCTTCTAGGAGGTACCGCCATTCTGTCAGGGCCGACTTGATTGCCAGTAGTTCCCTATCACTTACGTCGTAGTTCCTCTCCGGATGTGTTGGAGAAAAAGGCGCTAGGGTGAAGCGAAGCCTTTGGGCCCCGCCTCTACGAGAGGACTGCTCCCACTGCTGTCTCAGAGGCATCTACTTCTAAGGTGTATGGCAGTGCAGGATCCGGGTGCTTGAGAAAGGTGGCAGATGTGAACAGTCTCTTGAGTTGGGTGAAGGCCTCTTGGGCCTCGGGAGTCCAGCAGAAGCGTGAGTCCTGCTTGGTGAGTTGGGTTATTGGGTATTGCTGAAAACCCCTTGATGAACTTCCGGTAGAAGTTTGCGAACCCAACAAATCGCTGGACTCCCTTCTTGTCAACAGGATTGGGCCAGTCCAGGATGGGCGAGACCTTCTGTGGGTCCATGGTGATTCCGGCAGTGGAAATGTTGAACCCCAGGAATTAAATCATAGCGCACTCAAAAGCGCATTTTTCCACCTTGGCATAGAGGCCGTGTAGTCTGAGGCGGGCAAGCATGCTCTTCACGTGCTTGCGATGCTCCTCCAGAGAGGGGGGGGAAGATCAGTATGTCATCCAAGTAAACGACTACAAACTGGTCTAGAAAGTCCCGGAAAATGTTGTTTACCAGGTGCTGAAAAGTCGCAGGGGCATTACATAGTCCGAAGGGCATGACAAGGTATTCATAGTGCCTGAACTGCATTCGGAAGGCAGTTTTCTACTCTTCCTCTTTGCGAATGCGGATAAGGTTGTAAGCCCCGCGTAAGTCCAATTTAGTGAAAATGGTTGCGGTCCCCAACCTCTGGAAGAGTTCCGGGACAGAGGTAGTGGATATCGGTTCTTGATGGTGATCCAATTGAGTTCCCGAAAATCAATGCCGGGCCATAGCGAATGGTCCTTCTCTACAAAGAAGATTCCGGCGCCTACTGGTGAGGTGGATGGTCGAATAAAGCCCTTCTCCAGATTTTTGTCCAGGTATGCCTTGAGGGCGACCAACTCTACCCCAGATAGGGGAAAGATCCGACCGAATGGTACTTCCGCCCCCGGTAGGAGGTCGATCGGGCAGGTGTAGGACCGGTGTGGTGGGAGGACGTCAGCTCCCTTCTTACTGAAGACGTCTAGGAATTCATGATGAGATGCAGGGAAAATCAGGCGGGATTCCGGGTCGACATCTGTATCCAGGCTGAGTGTGATTGTAGGGTTCTCCGGAGACTGAGACAGATAGTGGTGACGGCAGTAAGAGGACAAGAAGCTTACTTCGCCGGTGACCCAGTCAATTTGAGGATTGTGAGTCCGGAGCCAGGGGATGCCCAGAATAATTGGGAATAGTGGGGACGCGATGGTGTCCAATAGCAGGAATTCAGCATGCCCTCCTTTGGTCTTGGTGAGCACTGGGATGGTTTCCTGGGTAACTGTGCCCGATCTAATAGTCGACCCGTCGGCCAATCGGACGACCATGGGATGTTTCTTTGGCTGAAGGGAGATCTGGTGATACGCTGCAAAGGAGATGTCAACAAAGCAGCTACATGCACCAGAATCAAGGATTGCCAGCACTGCAATAGTCCCACCGGGAAGCTGCAGAAAAGCACAAGGTGAGCCTTATCATTAGGCAGATACATCAGTCTGTGAGGGTTACTGGTGGTGCACTTACCGGTCTTGGCGGGACAATTTCTCACCAGATGCCCAGGACCTCCACAGTACAGGCACAGGTTCTGTGACATGTGCCTCTGGCGCTCTTCGGGGGTCAGAGACAGGTGGAAGAGCCCGATTTGCATAGGTTCTGGTGGAGCGGAGGAAGAGGCAGCTGGACCGGGAGCTGGATAACTGGGAACCTGAGGCATCATTCAGGTCAGACGTATAGGCCCAGGGGATCTCTTGGACCTGCATTCCCAAAGACGGCGATCAATCTGGATGGCCAGATCGATCAGGGCGTCTAGGGTGTGTGGAACCCCGACGCGAGCCAGCTTGTCTTTGAGCGGCTCCAAGGGACCCAGCCGGAATTGATAACTAAGAGCCGCGTCATTCCAGGTGGTATCTGCACTCCATCGTAGTAATTCGGATACATACTCCTCCACTGGGCGGCGGCCTTGCTGTAGAGCATGGAGGGCTGCCTCCGCTGTGGCTGCCTGGTGAGGGTCTTCATATAGTTGGGCCAATGTCCGGAAGAACCGATCCAGACTGGTTGTCTCTGGGGCTTTCTGCTCCAGGAGGCAGTGCGCCCAGGCTTGGGGTCCCTCTAGAAGGAGGGATATCACAAACCCCACTTTCGTGGCCTCCAGTGAAAAGGTCCGGGGTTGGAGGTCAAAGTATAGTTCACAGGAGTTATGGAAAGCCCGGAACTTTCTGCGGTCTCCTGCAAACCGCTCGGGCATGGGCACCCTGGGCTCATTTGGTAACACCACAATGGTGCGTGAGGCTGGTTGGCCGGGACTGACTGGTGCTGGCATGGAAAGTTCCTGCACTCTTCCTTCCAAGCGGTTGTAGCCCTCCTGCAGGTTCTTTACAGCTTGGGTGAGTCCCGCAAGGTGTGCACACAGCTCGTCCATGGGAGAGGTCCCCTACGCAGACTCAGACATGGCTGTCCGTTGCTGTCACGTACCTGGCGGATGAGTCTGGCTTATGCAGGGGGGTCACCTCTCTTGTGGCCCTGGTTCAAGAACCCCTGGTAGGGCAGACAGGGAGCTCAAGAGCACAGGGGGACACGAGGGTTGGACTGGGTCACTTGATGGTATGTGGGAGTCCACTGGAGCTCGTGCAAGATGAAGAATGGTCGTACAGTCCGGGTCAGCAACAGGCTGGCAATGTGGTACAGATGGAGCAGGCAGGCGGGTGGTCAGGTGCAAGCAAGGTCGGCAACATGCGGGCGGCAAAGGTACAAAAGGATCAGGCAGAAGGGGTGAGGCTCTCTCCGTTCTTCGCTCAGTGGGAGAACATCACCCAGAACCCTTATATCCTTCAGCTGATAAGAGAGGGCTACAAGTTAGAGCTGCTTTCTATAATCCCTCCATGTTTTCTCCTAACCCGCCTACCCAGAGACCGGCAAAAAGCGATAGGTCTCCTAGAGAGTGTCAGGCACCCGGCAGAGCAGGGGGTCATTATTTAGGTTCTGGCAGAACAACACGGACGAGGGTTTTATTCGCACATTTTTGTGGTACCATAACCCTCAGGGAAATACCACGTTATGATAAACTTACAAAGGCTAAACAAGTTCCTGCGGTACAAGAAGTTCTGCATGGAAAGTGTGTACAGCATCAGGAAGCATCTCTTGAAGGAGGTCTTCATGGTCACGATACACCTGAAAGATGCATACTTCCATGTCCCCATCTTCCCAGAACACCAGAGCTTGTTACGATTTGCGGTTTTCACGGATCAGGGCGTCCAACACTGGAAGTTCAGTGCCCTGCCCTTGGACTGGCGGCCAGCCTGAGAATTTTTACAAAGATACTCGTGGAGGTGGTTTCTCACCTACACCTCCAGGGGATTGCGCTGATTCCCTATCTGGACAACCTATTGGTCTACAACCAGTCCCGGGAGCTCCTGCTATCTGACCTGGACAAGGTAGTATCCACCCTAGAGTCTTAGGGATGGTTAATCAGCCAGGAAAAGTCCTTACTTATCCCAGACCAAGGTTTAACTAGGGTTCCTGGTGGATTCTGTAGCACATAAATTGCTGCCCCAAGGGAAGGAAGAAGCGTGATAGGGGTGGTGTCATCCCTCCTAGAGCCCAGAGAGATCTCAGGGCCATTATGAGGGTACTTGGGCTAATGACGTTGTGCATTCCCACTGTACCCTGGGCCCAGCTCCACTCCAGGACTCTCCAGGGATTCCTGCTCTCCTCCTGGGACGGAAAAAGGGTAACCTTAGATGGGAAGGTAGCCATTGCAAGGAAAAGAAAAGTCACTACAGTGGTAGCTCAGTCCGCCGAGGTTGGGGCAAGGCCACCTCTAGACCCAGCTGCAGCCTTTGAGGGTGACGACCGATGGGAGCGCCTGGGTTGGGGAGCCCATCTAGAGGAGTTGTGGGCCCAGCGGGTCTGGGACAGGGTTCAGAAGGGCTCTTCCTCCAACTTCAGGGAGCTCCTGGCAATCAGGGATGCCCTAATGGTTTTTGAAGAATGGATCAGGGGAAGAGAGGTCCAGATCCTTTCTCACAATTTGACAACGGTGGCCTTCTTGAACCGCCAGGCAGGGACCAGGTCTCGCACCCTTGTGGGCTTAACCTGGAACTCCTAGAGTGGGCAGAAGAGAGGATTGCCTCAATCTCGGCAGTTCACATAAGGGGATCCACAACACAGAAGCAGACTTCCTTAGCAGCAGCCAATCCACCAGGGGGAGTGGGAGCTAAACCCCGAGGTGGTCTGTCGTTTCTTCGGCACACAAGAGATAGACCTCTTTGCCCGCAGAGAAAACAGAAAAGTGAAGAGGTTTTTCTCCCTGACTAGAGAGAAGGGATCAGAGGGGGTGGACGCATTGGCCCAGGAGTTCAGACTGGCATATGCCTTTCCCCCCTTGGCTCTGATTCCAAGGGTGCTTCAGAAGCTGAACCAGTTTAATTCTAGTAGCCCCCATGGTGGCCCAAGAGAGCTTGATTCCCTACCCTTAGAAATCAGTCGGTATCCCCCTGCAGCACCTCCCAGAATGGCAGAACTTCTTCTACAGGGACCAGTTGCTGAACCGAGCCCCGGTTTCTTCAACCTGATGGCTTTGCTCTTGATTGGGAAAGCCTGCATCAGAAGGGGTGTTCTGAGAGAGCAATCGAAACCCTCTTACTGAATAGAAAGCCAGTTACCAGGTGGATTTACACCAAGGTCTGGGGAGTCTTTTCTCGTTGGTGTCAAACGAAAGGGGCTTTCCAACAGGATATCCCTGCAGTCTTGGACTTCCTCCAGGAAAGCATGGATCAAGGTCTGGTGACTAAGACGCTCAAGGTCCAGGTGGCAGCACTATCTGCATTCTTGGACAAGAGACTGGCCCTGGACCCGTTGATTAGAAGATTTTTGTTGACTAGGGAGAGGATGTCCCCTGTTAAAATTAATACATTTCCACCATGGGACCTGACCCTAGTTTTTGAGGCCCTAACGAGGGCACCCTTTGAGCCACTGGCTCAGGTGTCTCTTAGGTTGCTTTCCCTTAAGGTAGCCTTCCTTCTGGCCATTACGTCAGCCAGGAGGGTAGGCGATTTGCAGCCCCTGTGTCGATGAAAGAGCCCTTTTTCTTATTATTTGAGGACAGGGTGATTCTCAAACATGATCCCCTGTACCCACCCAAGGTGGCCTCACGTTTCCACAGGAGATTGTCCTTCCTTCCTTTTGTGAGAACCCTCAGAACGAGAAGGAAAGATCTTTTTATTTATTGGATGTCAGACCTTATTTGTTACCTTATTTAGACAGAGTGAAAGAGTTTAGGCAGACCATTGCTGTAGCCTATGAGCAGGCAGGTAAAAAAGTCCCCACTAAGCTTAGGGCTCACTCTACAAGATCTCTGGCGACCTCCTGAGCAGAAAGAGGCGGAGCATCAGTAGACCAAATCTGCAGAGCAGCAACGTGGGCAAGCCAGAACCCTTTTATGATATACTAGAGGGTGGAGCTGTTGCCACCTCAGGATCTGGCATTCGGTAGAAAGGTTCTACAGGCTGTTGTCACACCCTAAGTTAGGCCTGAGCTTCTTGCTCTTCTGTCAGGTGTGCCGTCCTGGAAGACGACTTGAGAAAATGACCAATTATACTTGCATGTAACAGTGTTTCTGGGAAGTCTTCCAGGACGGCAGGCCTACTTCCCACCCATTTTGGTCTGTTGGTGTTGTATGAACATTCAAGTTTTCTTACTCTTGTGCACTGGTGTGGGTCAATACTTTTCACAACTGAGAAGCACAAGGAGGGGCAGGGGTTTTGACCTCTTTCTTGATTGTGTTTCTTGTCAGGTGGGACCAGTTATCTCTCAGGTGTGCTGTCCTGGAAGATTTCCCAGAAACACCATTACCAATAAGTGTAACTGGTCATTTCACCAACCGGCAAGACAGAAAGGATTCCCTGGAACTGACCATTGAATATCAAGAGCGCAGAGGTGCCTAATTTTAATTTGGATAGAAGTCAAGGCTCCATGTATAGCCTGGGCTTTGGATCCAACAAGGCTGTGCATGGACGACGAGATCAATTTGGAGACTAATACAGACCCTTGCAAGCGCATTCAAACTTACACAGTTTCCTTGGAAACCTTTTGGGCCAGGTTGGATGGACTTTTAAGCACTCAACCCAAATGATTTGTACAATGCTTCCTGTTAGTTTTAATAGGGAGTGACTGAAGTGTATATATTTGTATTGTACATAATGTCAACATTACTTTATGCATTAACGGCCATCACACATTTAATAATGCTGTAGAATTCTGTCCAGATAATTTTGTTATAAACAATATGTATATCATTTAATCAAATGAAAGCAAACCTTTGTTTCCCATAAATAACTGTTTTTTTACAATTATTTTCTTATAGAAATGGCAGGTAAAGGAAGAGGAAGAGGGGCTTCCTTTACATTTGACCTACAAGCCATTGGTTTCTCGAAGGGTGATGCTCTTCCTGAGACTCAAGCACAGCCTTTGCCCCTATTCCCAGTAAGTCTTTTAGTAAACTTTATAGGGCATTTGTATTTGTAGATAATTGTACGTACTGTACTTCATGGAGGAGCAAATGTAGCTGAGAGGAGGGCGAGGTTGCACGGTTATAGATTGTAACATAACCGGTTCTGACATTTAAAGTGGATGTAAACCCTCAAGTATACCCAGTGAAGTGAACAGCATCAGATGATACGCAGGGATGAAACAAATGTCCCTACATACGTTTTATATGTATATCAGCTGTCTTCAGCTTGCCATATTCTTTAGAAAGTGCACATCATGTTAGATATTTTTTCTTCCCATTCAGCACTGGGTGTGGATTCTTGGCATGCACTGTGTGACAGCTGATTGGAGGAAAGGTATCCCCTCCCCTCCTGCACATAAGCAAAGGAAGAAATGAATGCGCTGTGAATAGACCAGCTCTCTGTTAATCTATTTATAGCCCCCACTCCAACACAAATTTCAGGCTGGTTTTACCTCGGTTGTGGGAGAACTTGTCAGAAGTTATGCTGATAACAGAAGAACGGAGCAGCAGAAAGACACGGGACTAGTGTTTTGGAGAGAGATAAGAGAACACTGCAGATATATGTGCTTAGGTCAAATTTCATAAATCAGGTTTACATCCACTTTCATGGTGTCTTTGTAATCCTTTTTGTAATGACCAATGTAAAGTATGTTTGGACACCTTGAAACATTCTGATATTTTAATATTCTGTGCAAAGTGAATTCTGCTATGGAATCAAGAGCAGGTCTGAAAAAAAGTAAAACTAAGGCATGCCATACAGCGTTCAAATCCGTCCGGTTCAGCAGGAACAGGACGAGATTCTAACAGTATATGGGCAGGTTAGAATTGATCAACTTGGCTACAAACAAGCATGTCGGGTTTTACCTGCTACAGCCGCTAGCAATAATCACGGTTTTCTCCCAGCGGGTATGGCTTCCCCCACCAGGAGAAGACAATGGCCCAGCAGCAGGGATTCCTGCATCAACGCTGTCTGTGCTGATGGGGTAATCGAGTGAATTTCTGTCCTGCAACCCATGGTTGCAGGAAAGAAATTTGCTCCATGTATGGCCGGCCTCAATCGGAAAGGGACACAGATGAGGCCTCTTAAATATATACAGGTTCACTTTTATGTAACTCTGCATTGGCGTCCCAATTTTCTTTCAATTCAGACTGCTATATCTTCATTTGGTCAGTGTTGTGTTGCCTGCGCTAAATTGTGTTTCCTATTCTTTTTTTCAGACTATAGATTTCAAAGCTGCTCCTCTGATAGAAGGAGAAGATCAGGATTATTTATTAGCATTAAAACAAGAACTAAGAGGAAACCTGAAAAAAATGCCGTATTATATAAGACCAGGAGTCGTGAGCCAAAGTATGGTGTCCTCTTTTGTTTTTCGTTTTTATATTAAAGACTCCTTGCAAAGTTCACCTTTTTCCCCTGAATTCCAAATTCCCTATGTACCAATTTACAACTATTGGACCTCTGTTGCAGAAAAGAAAAAGCTTTCTCTATATTCTAGGGCAGACATAACCTTAGCCTCCAGTGTCTCCTATAGAAAATCCTCCATAACTTCTGTCACCCATCTGTTAGAAGGAAATACTTCAGCCGCTTTGACCTCATTAACCACTTCAGCCCCGGAAGAATTTCCCACTTTAGGACCAGAGCACTTTTTGCGATTCGGCGCTGCGTCGATTTAACTGACAATTGCGCGGTCGTGCGACGTTGTACCCAAACAAAATTTGCGTCCTTTTTTTCCCACAAATAGAGCTTTCTTTTGGTGGTATTTGATCACCGCTGCGTCATTTCTGATCGCCGCTATAAACAAAAGAAGAGCGACCATTTTGCAAAAAAAACGAAATTTCTTACTTTTTGCTAAAATTCAAATCCAAAAAAAATATAAAAAAACATTTTTTTCACCGTTTTTGGCCGATTTATATAATTCCTCATATTTGCGATAAAAAAATTTGCAATCGGCGTTTATTGATTGGTTTGCGCAAAAGTGGCCGCGTTTACGGATGGTGAGAATTCATTTCTGGGGTTTTTATTTTTTTTTATTTTTTACTAGTAATGGCGGCGATCTGCGATTTTTAGCGGTAATGCGATATTGGGGGGGACATGTCGGAACATTTTGACACTTTTTTGGGACCAATGACATTTATTCAGCGATCAGAAATTTAAATGTCCACTGATTACTGTATAAATGTCATTGGCAGTGAAGGGGTTAACCTGGGGGGGGGAGAGCTAGGGGTTAACTGTGTTCCCTGGGTGTGTTCTTACTGTGGGGGGGTTGGGCTAACATGGGCATGAGAGATATAACTGATCCCAGTGACAGGGATCAGTAGATCTCTCATGCCCCACTGACAGGGCGGGGAACCGCCGTGTTTACATCGGCGGTTCCCCGTTCTTTCTCTGTAGCCGCTCATCGCGGCTCGCCGGCGGACATCAGGTCCGCCCGAGCCGCGGGCACACTCCCCAGGAGTGCGGCGGGTGCGCGCGCCCCCCCTGGTGGCCAAATGCGAATCGCCGCTTATTTACGGCGATTCGCGCAGGGCTCCCCCACTGCCGCCGTGAAAAGACGGCGCGCGGTGGGGAACCAGTTAACACCCCCCCTTTCCCCCCCGGGAGATTGTTCCAGTGCACCTCTTTAGTTACATACAGCCATTATCCGTGAGCACGATTCTCACTGAAAGCACAGCTAGTGTCCTCCTGCTGATCAATTTTTTTTTTCTTCTTTTTTTAACCTTACCTTCATCTTACATCGTTCATTTGTCAGAGTGTACATGGGCTGAGCAATAACATAACAGCCTATGTGGAGCAAAGCTGTAGTATCATTGAAACTCAATAAAAATTCTAATATTAATAAAAAATAAAAAAAACCTGTAGTATTGAAAACAGGAGTGCGTCCTTGGAAATCTGTAAAGCTCACCATACACTAAACAAACTGTAAAATCTCCTTTTAGATCTACCATCAACTATGTAGTGCTAGGGCCTGTCTGACTGGATACAAAGTAATTGGATAGATAGGTATGTTCTCCAATTGTATTGTTTTGGTAAATCTAAAGGAGATTGTACAGAGATTGTAGAATCAGATTGTATAGGTTATGACCATCTTTGTACGCCTAAAATGAATTAGTTGCACTCTAGGTGCCATTACCTGGTAACAGAATCCCAAACACAGAAGGAAATTTTGTTGGAGTGCAAAAACACGCAATCGTACACTCCAAAATGCCCCGTGGGCTACTTTGCTGCGTTTGTCACACATAGAGCAGCCCATTGAAATCAATGGGCTGCCCTATGCGTGTCATGGGAAAAACACACCAAAAAACGTGCACTCCCACTACGCTGTGTGAATGGGGCCTGAAAGCGAAATTGATGTATATACATCCTTCCCCCCTCCATGAGCTTAAGCTGGATTACAAGAACATTAGTGTTCATGAAATATGACCTAGGCACATATATATGCAGTGTTTACTTATCTCTCTCCAAAGCTCTAAGTCCCGTGTCTTTCTGCTGCTCCATTCCTCTGTTATCAGCATGATAACTTCTGACAAGTTCTCTAAACAGGAGATAAAATGTGTCAGGGAGGATGATTTGAGACAGATAAACAGAGAGCTGGTCTATTCAAAGTATGGCTCTGCATGTTCCTTCATTCCTCTGCCTATGTGGAGGGGGTGTGTGCCTTTCCTCCAATCAGCTCGCACACAGTGTTTGCCCAGACTCTCCACCCACTGCTGAATGAGGAAATAAGATTTGCAACACTATCTGCACCTTCTAAAGAGTGTAGAAAGGGAAAGACAACAGGCATACATGTAAAACTTATGTAGGGAGATATGTTTAATCTCGGTGTATCATCTGAGGCTGTTCACTTCACTTCACTGGGTATAGGAGAGATTTTACATCCATTTTAACAGCTGAAAGTCTCCCTTCCATGTACTTGTATAAAGCTGGACATGCACTATGCAATCTGATTGCACAACCTCTTTACAATTTCCTTTTAAATTTACCAAAACCTATATGATAGGAGAACCCACCTGAACAATCCATTCAATCTGTATCAAATCATGCAGGCCCTTACACTAAATAATTGATGGTAGCTCTAAAGGAGATTGTTCAACGTATGGCTACCTTAAAGGAAGAAGTAGGAAAGTGAGTGAAAAAAAAAAGAAGTGGTATAGTAATAAGAGAGGTGTGGTCTGCAGAAGTAAAACACACCCTCATCTGTGATTCAGTAAGGCAGTGGGATATGTTTCCTGGATGGTCACATGATGCCACAGGAAGCGGTGGGCTCAGAATGCATTTTATTTTTACATTTTGAACCGAGAGGTGCAGATTCAAACTTTCCATGGATGAGGTAAGTGAGAGATAAGCACATCGGAGTGGCTTCAGTAGAAAATACATTAGAAAAGGCTTCTATTTATTTTGAAGAGTGAAATTGTGCCTAAAAAAGGTGAATTTAGTGTTTAAGGTCAGGGTTAGAAAATGTTGTCTGGAAAATGAGAGAGCTGGCAGAGCTGTAGGCTCTTTTTAAAGCCCAAGTTTGTTTTAATTTTCACTAATCGGCATAATACTTGCATTCAATGAGAAGTGGCCCTTGATCTTACAATGCTGCGGGGTTTAATACGATCAGTTGGATCTGTCACAGGCACCTGTGAAGAGTGCTAATTATGCCTATCCTTTCTGCCCTCCTCCTCCATTCATATGAGCTGTACTATAGCTTTTATTAATGAAAATTGCTGTATAAACAGAGGAGGTGGACTTTTCATCCACCCATTTTCATTTTTATAGAGATCTTTCCTTTGATGCAAGCTAATTCAGCTTCTATAATTGGAGGAGGAGGGCAAAAAAGGGTAGACCTAGTCAGCAATCTTAATGAGTGTCTATGACAGGTCCAGCCGATCATATTAACCCCCCTAGCACAAGAAGATTACAGCTGTGGGGGGCATTTTAACTAAGATAGTATCCAGCAGCACAAAGGAACACTTTGGATTTAGAACGAGTACTGTCCCAAAAACAAAACTAAACTTCGTTTCAATTTGCAATGTTTACCTGACTATTCTTAGCAGCTCTATTTATAGAGCTTAGTAGCTCAAGCATAACTTTCACTTTACACAGGTAGCAAAATGAATAACTCCTCCACACCTCCTCATATTCCCAGTGTGGGGATTAATTCAAGGGGGATCACCTTCCCTGGGTGAAAAGGCAGTCCAAGCGGCAGGTTTTCTTAAAAGCTGACTTGTAGCCAGTTTTATTTTAAAAGGTTGCATGAAAAGAAAACAAACAAAACAGAAAATAAATCCTTGCCATCCAGGCTCTTACTAAACATTTCCAGTTTTCCTAACTGAGCAGTGAAGGGCTTCTCCCAGTCACCCACAAAACAAAGACCATGCAAACCTTTTGTTTTAGTCATAAAGCAAACTTCAGTGCAAGCTCTCTCAGGTTTGATGGATCCTGAGTCCCAGGCCAGAGCAATAATCTGATCCAGACCTGTATCCTTTATACCACCTACTGATGGACACAAGTGGACCGCAAAATCTGGTCCGGAACTACCCTGCCAAGGTGGCTGGTAAAACCCGGACCGGATCGCACCTTATTTTCCTGCAAGTGAAACATAACGTCCATCAATCAACTCGCCTTTCATAACGCCACAACAGTCACAAGACTGATTCTCAGTGGGGTTGATTTACTAAAACTGGAGAGTGCAAAATCTGGTGCAGCTCTGCATAGAAAGCAGCTTTCAGGTTTTATTTTTAAAGCTCCTCATTTAATAAGCTGAAGTTAGAAGCAGATTGGCTACCATGCACAGCTGCATCAGATTTTGCACTCTCCAGGTTTTAGTAAATCAATCCCAGTACTCTATTCATAGTGCTTGTTATAGTTTTGATAACTAACCCAAACCATTTCAAAATGTAATTTGAATTTTGCATCGCAGGCATTGAAAGGTATATCACGAAGTATGAAATGGAAGCCGAAAAAAAAATAAATGCAGAGTGGGTGCCAGGTAAGTGTGCAAAATCAATTTCCTTATGGAGAAAACATGTGTAGAATTGGTATAACATGGCTTTTGGTGTTTACATACAGTATATGCTCTGTGTGTTCAGCAGCCCAAGACCCTAAAAACGTACTTTATTCTATGAACTAATCGGGTGATCAGACCTCACTTGTCTGTAATGTTTTCTGTGCCTTTCTGCGCCACTCTTGTCTTTCTTAGCCAGTCTTTCTCAACTCCAGTCCTCAAGGCGCACCAACAGGTCATGTTTTCAGGATTTCCCTCAGATGAAACGGCTGTGATAATTACTAAGGCAGTGAAACCGATCAAATCACCTGTACAAAATAATGGAAGGCCTGAAAACATGATCTGTTGGGGCGCCTTGAGGACTGGAGTTGAGAAACACTGTTCTAGGCCTTTTAGATCACTCGTCCTACTTTATAGGCCAATAGGGAGGTAAGTGGTACATGAAGAGAGTCTGTAACCGCTTATAATGTTGTCAGCAGAATGAAGCAATCCTGGCTAAGTTTGCTTTTGGTAACATGCTACATCTGGGTGTAGCATGTTACCAAAGAGCACCTACTTGCACCCCACAGATCCCCAGCTGTGACAGTAGGAAGGAGATCCTCTCCCTGCACCCACTGTCACAATTTAAAAAGAGCGCAGCTGTGTGGGGCTCCTCTCACATGGCCGCGTCATTCATTCAGAGGTCTGTGAATGAATGAACTACAACCACTGTGCATTGTCGCAGATGGTTTGTAGTTCTCAATGAACTGTGAGGGTGCAGGTGAAAGCTCTCAGTTCATTGATCTTCTTGCTCTCCAGTATCTGTCTGCCTGTATGGAAGGTAGGGGCAAACAGCTATACTGAGATGCTTCAGGAGCCTGGCATTGCACCCATGATTTGTGCATACTAGGACATTATGACATTAACCAACAAATGGCCACCTATAACTGGCCTTCACAGCAAGGATCACATGGAAGGGCAACGCATGCACGACAAAACCAGAGAAAAATCCCATCTCATCTCCCCAACCAGCCTGCTACCAACCAAATTATCCTGTCTAACAGTTTGCGTTAAAAACAGGGGTTTAGTTAGCACACATTTGCAAATACATGCATAAGCTGCAGAGCCGCTCCAAGGCACCTGATATTTCTGCAGTCCTAACTCTTGTAAATGTATGAGTGTCTTCACAATGGAAGCACATGCATTCTAATGGATAGATGGAGGGCAGTTGAGCCGGAGGTAGCCCACCCCTCCTTAAAGGCACAAGGGCACACTGAACACCCAGCACATAGCACAATGACAGCAAAGGTGTCCAGTGTGTCCCCTCACAAGTATAACATTAGTAACAAACAAATGACCACTGTCCCCACCTTTAACTGACCTTCACAGCAAGGAGAACATGGAAAAGCAATGCATGCAAGACAAAACCAGAGAAAATTCCCTGCTCAACTCGCCAACCAGTCTGCTACATTATGACATTAACCTGCAGGAGGACTAGTTTTTTTTCAACAAGAGACTTTACTACCACTTTATTATTACAGAGTGCCTGGATCAAAGTACAGCCACTTGCTGGCGACCACTGGAAAGGCAACCAGGCAGGTGAAACAGTTTGGCTCCATTTACACAGGAAGCTGTTTCAACCTACCCTGAATGATTCTTTTTGACAGCTAGAAGCCGGTGGCTAAAACGGCAGTTTTGCATGCCCCGTTTTGCCGCATTCACGTCTAGGAGCGTTTAAAAAAAAAAAATATAATAATAAATATATGTATATATATATATATATATATATATATATATATATATATAGAAACGCCTGTAAACGAAACGGTCCTAGATGAGAGTTACCGTGTTTAGGCACGTTTAGCGGTGTTTACAAGCTGTTTGGCATTTCAAATGCCTCTGAACTGGCGTCTCAACCCATTTTTTTGTGTTCCAAAAAAAGCCTCTAAACTCAACTGCCTGGAAATGACCTTAACCACTTCAGCCCCGGAAGGATTTCCAGCTTTAGGACCGGAGCCCTTTTTGCGATTTGGCGCTGCGTCGCTTTAACTGACAATTGCGCGGTCAAGCGACGTTGTACCCAAACGAAATTTGCGTCCTTTTTTTCCCACAAATAGAGCTTTCTTTTGGTGGTATTTGGTCACCGCTGCGTCATTTCTGATCGCCGCTATAAACAAAAGAAGAGCGACAATTTTGCAAAAAAAACCCAAATTTCTTACTTTTTCCTAAAATACAAATCCAAAAAAAAAATATAAAAAAAACTTTTTTTCACCGTTTTTGGCCGATTTATATTCTTCCTCATATTTGCGATAAAAAAAATCGCAATCGGCGTTTATTGATTGGTTTGCGCAAAAGTGGTCGCGTTTACGGATGATGAGAATTAATTTTTGGGGTTTTTCATTTTTTTTAATTTTTTACTAAAAATGGCGGCAATCTGCGATTTTTTGCGGTACTGCGATATTGGGGCGGACATGTCGGAACGTTTTGACACTTTTTTGGGACCATTGGCATTTATACAGCGATCAGTGCTATAAAAATGCACTGATTACTGTGTAAATGCCATTGGCAGTGAAGGGGTTAACCTGCAGGGGGCGCGCTAAGGGTTAACTGTGTTCCCTGGGCGTGTTCTTACTGTGGGGGGGCTTGCCTAGCTGGGGAAGGGAAGTGGTCACAGCCTTCATGTACAGGAAGGCTGTGATCACAGCCCTTCCCCCTCACACAGAGCGGAGGTCCGTGTTTACTTACACGGACCTCCGCTCCTTCACTCCGGGGGGGGGGCATCGCGGGTGGCCGGCGGCAATCAAAGCCGCCGCACCCGCTCCCCCCCGAACACAGTGAGCGCGCGCGCGCTCACAGTGGCTCTGTATCGCGGCCGCCGTCGTATGACGGCGATTCGCGTTACAGAGCCACTCTGTCGCCGTCAATTGCCGATCAGCCGTCGGCAAGCGGTTAAACGACCCTGTGTAAATGTACTGATAAGATAACATAGAGGAACATTCAGGGGCAACTGAAAAAAACGCCTAAATGCCTCTAAACATCCGTTTAACAGCAGCAGTGTAAATGAGCCCTAACTGCTGAGACCTTCCAAAAGTACAAGCCATAGACCAGTTTGTAGGCAGATGCCTACAAGAGGGTTAATGTGTTTTTCTTTCAGTTTTCTTGTTTTTCCTATCTGTGCACGTGCCCTAAAGTTAATTGGGCCATTGCAAAATGTTACAATGTCTTGATGTTGCACCTGAGGTTTACCTGTGAGCTGGGGGTAACTAAGCTGGAAGGGTTAACATTTTTCCTACCATTTTTAGCAAGGTTACCGCACCCTTCAGGTCATACCATATAAAAAGGGCTCAACCAATGCCCTATAGGTTTTGTCCTGAGAAAATACTGCCAAAATATAGCTGCTACTCTGCTGAAGTGAATCACCCCCTTGGGGGTGTGGGGGGTGTGATAGGGGCCCAGTTGGGGATCCCAGTGGGGTCTTGGTCCTAGAGACCCTCATTGACTTACAAATGCTAGTGATGGACATTATTGCCTTTGTGGTGCCTAATCATGGACCGTAAGACTTATGGTGCCTTTTATGTGGATTTATTGCCTTATTTTGCCTTGAAAGATTGCTTTATGAACTTTGTCTTCTGCCTAAGTTATGCACACTTTGTGGGGTACTTGGAGAACTCTGTACAGGAATGTATGGTACAGGAATGTATGGAAAAGGCTTTGAGATTTGTTCTTGCATTATACTAAACTACCTCAGTGAAGGATCTTTCTTTGTTCACTTGCTTTGTCTTGTCTGAAGTCTCTTAAAGGGGTGAATGCACAGCGTATCAAAAGAACAGGGCTTACAACTTTAGTACCAAGTTAGAGAGATGCAGAGCATAAAGTCCAGCATGTAGGATGCGGTCTAGTGTAGGCTTTATTGCTGTTACTTTGGACAGCTGTATTGTGTCATTTGCTTAAGGCAGCCAACCAGCCAGGGGACGGTGACATGGCAAAGGTGATGGTTACTCTGGTGGTAAAGGAGGTTATGTGCTTAGCATCTTCACTAGCAGGTGGTTCCCCAATTCCTGGGACCAGATCTGTGGCACAGAGTGCCTAGGAACCTAGCCTAGAGTCACGGGAGAGAGAGATGCATGAGAGAGCGATATTTTCCTATATCCAGTAGCAACAGTCGGACATGTTGCTAGGAGGTGAGGTTGCAGGGATTGCTGTGTTGGTGGAGACCGGTACAGACTCTGCGGTACCATTCCCTAAATGCTGCACACCTGGGGAGTGGTGTTCTCTAACAAGTAGCTGTAGTGTTTATTGTTGATCGTAAATAATTTTGGCCATGAGTTACTAACTGTGTAAGTTGCTGCCCCTTGTAGGTCCTGTGAGTTGTGCCTTAATGTTGACTTTACATGACCGCAAACCCCTGCCTACCTTTTAGGCATTAGCAAGTGCAGTTTCTTCTTCTTTTTCCATCCTCCATCTTTTCCTACCAGGTCAATACACGATTCTCCCATGCCAAACTGTTTTTTGTTCATACCTGTTTTACTTTTGATTGATAGATTGGCGAACACTGCCGAAAGAGATGAAAGCAGCCAAGAAGAAGCCTAAGAAATGTAATAACACTATTTTTGTTATAATTGGTGGCATGTGTCTGGGGTAAATAGCATAGTCATGTATAATATGCAATTCTAAATAAATTCATAGGATATTGCTAACATATTAATGTTCTCAAAAAGAATATTTACTTTTATGTTACTATTAAAATAAAACTTTGCTTTTGTATTACTAATAAAAGGGGGTTTCTGGTTTAAATGGAAATCCTAGGATTCTCCCCTGTTTGAAAGCAATGGGTGGTGAATTTTAGAAGTGCAGCTCCCAATGTAATGTGACATCTGCAGGAGGAAGAGACAAGGGGCTTCAGCATTCACTACAAATATAAAGAAAGTATATTGACCAACAAATGTACATTCATATTAAAATATACCTGTATCAATATGGATGATATTGAAGATAGGAATATTTTTAACCACTTGCCGACCGCCCGCCGCAGCGTGACGGCGGCAAGGTGGCTCGTTATCGCGAACCGCCGTCGCAGGACGGCGGCCGCGATAACTAGCATTGCCCACATGCTCACTGTGTTCGGGGGGAGCCAGGGATCGGGTGCGGCGGACTCGACCGCCGCCGGCTACCCGCGATGGCTCCCCCGCACTGAAAGAACGGAGGTCCGTGTAAGTAAACAAGGATCTCCGTTCTGTTGAAGGGGAAAGGGCGATAAATACAGCCTTCCTGTATATGGAAGCTGTGATCATCCCCTTTCCCCAGCCAGGGCAGTCCCCCCACAGTTAGAACACGCCCATGGAACACAGTTAACCCTTAGAGCTCCCCCTGAAGGTTAACCCCTTCATTGCCAATGGTATTTACACAGTAATCAGTGCATTTTTATAGCACTGATCGCTGTATAAATGCCAATGGTCCCAAAAAAGTGTCAAAATGGTCCGACATGTCCGCTGAAATATCGCAGTACCGCTAAAAATCGCAGATCGCCGCCATTACTAGTAAAAAATAAAAAAAAATAAAAACCCCAGAAATGAATTCTCATCATCCGTAAACGTGGCAACTTTTGCGCAAACCAATCAATAAACGCCGATTGCGATTTTTTTTTTTACCAAAAATATGAGGATGAATATAAATCGGACAAAACCGATGAAAAAAAATTTTTTTTATATATTTTTTTTTTTGGATTTGTATTTTATCAAAAAGTAATAAATTTGGGTCTGTTTGCAAAATTGTCGTTATTTTTGTTTATAGCGGTGATCAGAAATGACGCAGAGGTGATCAAATACCACCAAAAGAAAACTCTATTTGTGGGAAAAAAAGGATACAAATTTTGTTTGGGTACAACGTTGCACGACCGTGCAATTGTCAGTTGAAGTGACGCAGCGCCGAATCGCAAAAAGTGCTCTGGTTCTAAAGTGTGAAATCCTTCCGGGGCTGAAGTGGTTAAACACAAGGCTAAAACTTTAAAATATAATCTCCTATGGACTGGCTGAACGTCTATAACTTGCACATGGGCAAAGCTGAAATTTAGGCACTCCAAAAACTGTGGGTAGCCCAACTGCCATTTACTTTAAGTGTGCTTTTTTTTTTTTTTTTTTCATGGAAGTAGGAGACACATAATGTGTCTATACACTCTACATGCAGGCCTGGATATACCATTAGACCAGTGGCGGCCTGTCCATTAGTGGCCTCCCTGATCTACATGCAGGGGCCGGATGCATGGATTCCAATGGCGGCGGGGGAGAGGGCTTGTTTTTTTGAAGCACTGCGCTCTGAGCCCACCCAGTTGTGTGACAATATAGTCAATCGCTATTTTCACATGGATTCTCCTCCCGGCCAATCAGGAAGCGGGTCCCGATTGGCCGAAAGGAGAAGCATTCCCATTGGGCGCAGAGGAGGGAGGAGAGCAGGGGAAGGGAAAGCCGTCCGTGATGCCGAGGGGGGGGGGAGTGGCTGTTAGTGCACTGTTTGCTGCCGCCCCAAAAAGATTTACCACCAGCCGCCACTGCATTAGACACAATAGTCATGTGCCTATAGGAGGCAAGGCTAGCTTTTCTCTGTAATGATACATTCCGGCATCTGAAGTAGATAGATTACCAGTATCACAGCAGAAGTACAGAATACTGTTTGCTGCAGATCTTGTATCTGTACCCAAAATTGTTTTAGTTTTGGATAAAATGCAAAAAGTTGGAACCCCTGTTGGGTTTTACTTCTCTATTTTGGGAACAACATTTTGATGAGACCAAAAGAGAGGAAAAAAAAACAGACTATTCCTTTTTAATCGCTTCATGATGAGGGTAAGACAAATCCTAATGCCTGAACACAGTTTTGCAACTTTGACGTGTATCCAGGTGAATTATGACTTGTGTGATTTTTTTTTTCTTTTTTCTTTTTCAGGGAAAATTAGGCTTTCATTTGTTGGTAACAGATTTAGGAAAACTGGCCTAAAATGCCAAAATAGTAAAAAAAAAAATAATTTTTTAAATGCATCTGTGTTTGTTTTTTTGTTTTTTTGCTACTACCATAACCTACCACCAAAGAACCACCAAAAATCAATTCTCCTGCTCCTGACCATCTCAGCAATACCTCATAATGTGTATGTTGTTTGTAACCATAGTAGGGCCCAGAAACCATATTTTACCTAAAACACGCTGGCACTAACTGACACTGCTAATAGTTATAAAAACTTTTTTTTTAACTACTTCAGCCCCGGAAGGATTTACCCCCTTCCTGACCAGAGCACTTTTTGCGATTTGGCACTGCGTTGCTTTAACTGACCATTGCGTGGCCGTGCAACGTTATACCCAAACAAAATTGACATCCTTTTTTTCCCACAAATAGAGCTTTTTTTGGTAGCATTTGATCACCTCTGCAATTTTTTATTTTTTGTGCTATAAACAAAAAAAGAGCTACAATTTTTGAAAAAAATATATATTTTTACTTTTTGTTATAATACATATAGAGAAAATATATAAAAAAACGAATTTATTCATCAGTTTTGGCCGATATATATTCTTCCTCATATTTTTGATAAAATCACAAAAAGTGTTTATTGATTGGTTTGCGCAAAAGCTGCCGTGTTTACAAACCATGAGAATGCATTTATGGCATTTTTTTTTTGTTTTTTTTTTTACTGGTAATGGCGGCAATCTGAGATTTTTTTTTTTTCGGGACTGCGATATTGCGGCGGACAGACATTTTTGACACTTGGGACCATTGACATCTATTCAGCGATCAGATCTAAAAATAGCCACTGATTACTGTATAACTGTCACTGGCAGGGAAGGGGTTAACCTGCAGGGGCAATCGAGGGATGAACTGTGGCGGCGCTGCCTGCCCGCTACTGCGCAGATTGCCGTTCTATAGATGGCGATCTGCGCAACACCCATTTATCATTTTTCCTTCCACTTCACAATTATGTGCCACTTTGTGTTGGTCTATCACATAAAATCCCAATAAAATACATTTACGTTTTTGGTTGTAACATGACAAAATGCGGACAATTTCAAGGGTTATGATTACTTTTTCAAGGCACTGTGAGTTTTCTCAATAAATATGTGTAGCATTTACCAAAATTTAACAGTGTGTATAATTCACAAATAATTGTGCCAACAAAAAACCATCTAAGACATCCAAGAAATAAAGTATCAGTGGCTCTTAAAATACTAATACTGTATTTTTGGGGGAAAAAAAATAAAACACAAATCCTGTAGAAGAGTAATACCTAAAAATGACCACAAGATGTCACCTGTGATCCAACTACATTTCATTCAATGAAGATCTTTCCATGTATGTGCATAATAATAGTGCTACATTCAAATAAGGTGCAAATTCAATACAAAACAACAAATTCTTGATCCAAATTAGTAAATATAAAAAATGTGCTAAATAAGGATAAAGTGCAAAAATAATCCCTAATTCGTGAAAGATTTAAATCCACATAATAATTAAATGTGCATGATGAACAATTTAAAACAAGAAAAAGTACAAAAAATGTAGAAAAGCAATACCTAAAATTGACCATAAGATATCAACTGTGATCCAACTAAATTAAAAAAAAAATATTTTCTTGTATGTGTGTAAAAAATCGTGTTAATTTCAAACAAGGTGCAAATTCAATGAAAAAATCAAATTCCTGATTCAAGTAAATGAATTAATGATGTGCTAAATACAAATAAAGTGCAAGTGCAATATTAATCCTAATGCATATAAAGAATCAAATCCATATGATAATAAAATTGTGCAATTTAGACGGTATAAAACAAGTGCAGTGACTCAACGTGTGATTGAAGCAAGCATTAAGATCACTTGGAACTTTTTTCCATTTCTTTAAGAAAATTCCCCTTTTTGAGATTTTTAAGAATCAATTACCATTGTTTATTTATATTTATATATACAACGGACTTCACGTTGGTATTTTCTGGTTCATTTGCATTGTTTGCACTTCTGCTTGTTTTATACCATTTAAATTGCACAATTTTATTATCATATGGATCATATAGCACATCATTAATTTATTTACTTGAATCAGGAATTCGTTCTTTTCATTGAATTTGCACCTTGTTTGAATTTAACACGATTTTTTAAACACATACATGGAAAGATTTTTTATTGATTGGAATTTAGTTGGATCACAGTTGACATCTTGTGGTCAATTTTTAGGTATTGCTTTTCTACATTTTTTGTACTTTTTCTTGTTTTAAATTGTTCATCACGCACATTTCATTATTATGTGAAATTAAATCTTTCACGAATTAGGGATTATTATTGCACTTTATCCTTATTTAGCACATTTTTTTGTATTTACTCATTTGGATCAGGAATTTGTTGTTTTGTATTGAATTTGCACCTTATTTGAATTTAGCACGATTATTATGCACATACATGGAAAGATCTTCATTGAATGAAATGTAGTTGGATCACAGGTGACATCTTGTGGTCATTTTTAGGTATTACTGTTCTACAGTATTTGTGTTTTTAGATCCACTGATACTTTATTCCTTGGATGTCTTAGATGGTTTTTTGTCGGCATAATTATTTGGGAATTATACACACTGTTCATTTTTGGTAAGTGCTACATATATTTATTGGGAAATGTACTTTTGGTATCAGGTTCACCTTCTGTGTTGGCAGCTGCCGTCAAGAGTTACAAAGTGGTTTATACATCCGTTTTATTGTTTTATATACCAGTCTTTAACCACTTGCCCACTGCGTAGCGACTATAAGCGGAGACAGTGTGGCCCTGTCCCGGATATCGCCGCTTATAGTCGTCACTCATGGGCACGACAGCTAGGGGGCGAGCATGCGCCACCAGTGCCGCGCACTCGTGCCCGTCGCACACTCCCTGAGTGGGGCCGTAGGTCGGGTAGACCCTATGTCCATCAGTGACCCACGATGGCTTGTGACAGGGCCAGAACAGGGAACCTCCGATGTAAAGGCGGCGGTTCCCCGTTCTGACAGGCAGCATGTTATAAATCTACTGATTCCTGTACTTGGGATCAGTTAGATCTCTGGTGCCCCTGGCAGCCCAGCCCCCATACAGTTAGAACACACCCAGGGAATACAGTTTACCCCTTCAATGCCCCCTGCAGGTTAACCCCTTCCCTGCCAATGACATTTATACAGCAATAAGTGGATATTTACATTTCTGATCACTGTATAAATGTCATTGGTCCCAAAAAAGTGTCAATGTCTGACATGTCCACCCCAATATCACTGACCCGATAAAAATCGCAGATCGCCGCCATTACTAGTAAAAAAAAAAAAAAAATTTGTAGAAACGGCAGAAATGAATTCTCATGGTTTGTAAACGCGGCAACTTTTGAGGAAACCAATCCATATACGCCGATTGCGTTATTTTTTACCAAAAATATGGGGAAGAATATAAATTGGCCAAAACTGATGAATACATTTCGTTTTTTTAGATTGTTTTTGGATATGTATTTTAGCAAAGGGCAGGAAATATTGTTTTTTGTGCAAAATTGACGCTATTTTTTTGTTTATAGCGGTGATCAGAAATGACGCAGAGGTGATCAAATACCACCAAAAGAAATCTCTATTTGTGGGAAAAAAATGAGGCAAATTTCGTTTGGGTACAACGTCGCACGACCGCGCAATTGTCAGTTAAAGCGACGCAGTGCCGAATCACAAAAAGTGTTCTGGTCCTAATGTGGGAAATCCTTTCGGGCTGAAGTTGTTAATTGGGCATCCAAGGTTCGGGCTCAACTAACCGAAATTTCATCTTGACTACAAGCCATGAAGAATGAACTCTCTATATACATTACTGCTAAGTGCTAAATCTATAATTGGCTATTGTATTTCATATGTTTAAAAAGATTAGCTTTGTGATTGGAAACACCATTGCTTATTATTATTTCTTTTTTTTACAAGGTGTGAAAAAAGTGAAAGAAAAAAAAGCCATTTCCAATGTAGATGTCCTAAAGAAAATTGAGGTGAGTCGCAAATTCAATTTGAGAGGATCTTTTAGTAACTGTGGGAGAAAAAACAGCTAGTACCTGTACCTAGGAGGTCAGCATAGGTAAGAACTAAAGGTACAGACAGAGCAAGTTGGAGAAAGTTAAAAGCCTGAAAGAAAACTAGAGGTTACAGCAGTTCTTTGGGTGCACATTGACTGCCCAAGATGTGCCTCCTAGTTACCAGCTGATGTTCATTCACTGTGGGTCATCATTGGGGTTTTCTCTTTCATAGTGATCATGATTTTAGGCCGACTCCATTCAACAATTAATATGTGATAAATAATGCACTCAAACACAACATGCAAGTAGGAGCATTTCCAATTAATGAAAAGCTTTGTTCTCATTAGTTGGAAAGGTGGACTTTGACCAGAGATGACATGGCTAGAAAAGACCACTACGGATCTTTGTAGGCATAGGCTGATCTAAACGGCACATTTCTGTCTTCGTCTGGTTTGTGTGGCATATTGCAGACAATAGATTGTACTGTTTCAAATCTTGTTATTCTAACCTTCAATAAGAAAAGAGCCATTCCGTGTATAAAAAGGGCTAATGTTATAAATAACAAGGAAATCTAAGGCTTGGTTCATACCCGTGTGTGCACAGTGGGTAGGCAGCCTATTATTTCAATGGGCTGCCCCACCTGCGAGAAACACCAGGAAAGAAGTCCCCAACCCATTTCTTTTCACACCTTATGAATTGCTGCCATTTTTCTGCACCCCAATTCCTATATTTCACTCACAGTTGATTCGCTTAGCCTGGTTTCCTATGCACGAAAACATAGGAACTGGGGTGCAGAAAAATGGCAGCAGGTGCTCTGGACTGATGAGTCAAAATGTGAAATATTTGGCTATAGCAGGAGGCAGTTTGTGAAGGGCTGGAGAGCTGTACAATATTGAGTGTCTGCAGGCAACAGTGAAGCATGGTGGAGGTTCCTTGCAAGTTTGGGGTTACATTTCTGCAAATGGAGTTAGGGATTTGGTGAGGATCAATGGTGAAATCAATGCTGAGAAATACAGGCAGATACATATCCATCATGCCATACCATCAGGGAGGCAAGTGATAGGCCCCAAATTTATTCTGCAGCAGGGCAACGACCCCAAACATGCAGCCGATGTCATTAACAACTATCTTCAGACAAAGAAGAACAAGAGTACTGGAAGTGATGGTTTGGCCCCCACAGAGCCCTGTTCTCAACATTGAATCTGTCTGGGATTACATGAAGAGAGAGAAGGCTTTAAACCAGCCTATATCCACAGGCGATCTGGGGTTAGTTCTCTGAGGTTTTTGGAACAATCTACCTGCCCAGTTCCTTCAAAAACTGTGTGCAAGTGTACCTAGAAGAATCAATGCTGTTTTGAAGGGTGGTCACACCAAATATTGATTTTATTTGGATTTATCTTCTCCATTTACTTTCCATTTTGTTAATTGATAAAAATAAATTATTACCGCTTCTATTTCTGAAAGCATTCTTAATTTATAGCATATTTTCACATCAGCCTAAAACTTTTGCACGGTGTTTTACATTCACTAATTACTCCAGGTAAACTATATAAACTTAAACTAAATTTAAACTAAATGTATTGATACAGGAACTGGAGAAAAAAGGTGATGAAGAAAAATCGGATGAAGAAAATGAAAAGAAAAAGGGTAGTGGTGATGAAGAAGAGGAAGAAGCTGTGGCAGAGATTGAAGATGAGGAGGAATATGAAGAAGTAATGTACAGATGTTTTACCTTAATTATCTTACAGTTAGAGGTAGACAAGTTTATTAAAGCGGTAGTAAACCCCCAAAGCTGTTTTTACCTACAGGTAAGCCTATAATAAGGCTTACCTGTAGGTAAAAAGAATATCTCCTAAACCTGCATGGTTTAGGAGATATTCGCCCTGCATGCAGCCGCTGACATTAGCGGCGCATGTGCTCTGACGATCCGGCCGAGGCGTCCGGCAACTCAGAGCTGGCTGCCGGGGCGCGGGTGTGACGTCACGCGGCTCCGGCCACTCACAGCGCCGGAGCCGTGTACCCGGAAGAAAGAAGAGGACCAACATGTCAGCGTCCTTAGCGCTGACCGACTCGGGCATCGGGGGCCTCGTTCTAAGGTAAGTATTTCATAATATGTTAGTATGCGATGCATACTAACATATTATGCGATTGTCTTGCAGGGTTTTTTTTTTTTTTTTGCCAGCGGGTTTACTACCGCTTTAAGGACTCCTTTCAACCATAGATCCATAATATCTGCTGATGCAGTAGGGGATAATGGCAAGCAGGGTCACAGATTGGTCAACCCTACCTGTCAGTACACTAAACCTATTAGTCCTTTCAGTAATGATAATTTGGGGAAATGTCTAATCGTTCCAAAGCTTTCTGTATTATATTACCTTATGGACCAACCTTGTTAAGATTAGTTAAAGTGATTCTAAAGGTTGTAATTTTTTTTAAAAAGACAATCATGTTATACTTGCCTGCTCTGTGCAATGGTTTTCCCATTGCTGCCCTGATCCTCTTATTTTTGGGTCCTGGCCCCTCCCTCTGCCGAGTGCCCCCATTAGCAAACCTCTTTGCAGGCTCGCTCCCGAGTGAAGCTCCTGTGAATGGACATTATCCATTCACACACAAAGCCAGGCTCGGTCCCACCCCCGCTCTCTCCTCATTGGCTCACTGGCTGTGAGCGACAGCAGCAGGAGCCAATGGCTCACACAGCAGTGAGGAGAGAGAGACCCGAGACAGTCGCTGCTCTCATTCACATTTCTGGACTGAGATGGGGCTCAGGAAAGTATAAGGTGGAAGTTGCACCCAGGAGGTGTGTTTTTTTTTTTACCTCAATGCATAGAATGTAATAAGGTAAAAACCCTTCTGCCTTTTGAACCACTTTTTAGTAAGAGATTCCATGTTGCGATATATCTTTTTAAGTGAAACGCTCTTATAAATAAATAAACGTAGACCTGTTTTTTCTTTAATTATATAGTAAAATTCTGTATCTTATTAAAATGCATACATTGTTCAGATTAGTTTAGTTATCACGGAAGATAATACATTGTCTGTATTGGAAAAACTATCCAAATTCTGGATTTTTAGTGAAAAACAGTTGGCATCACTCAGTAAATGATCTGGATTGCTTTCATAGCTGTTACCTTGCAGAATCATTTTTCTTAATTTTCAGATGGACAATAGAACACCTTTTTAGTTCACCCATTTAAAACCCCTCTCTACGTGGCATCTGAAGGGCTTTAAAGTGTTACTAAGCCCAGTAAAACCGTAAATTCAGTCTGTATATGCAGCAAAGCATGCTGGTTATATTCACTGTGGAACCTAAGAGAGGTTAATCCTCCACATTGTGTAAAAATGCTGTTTGATCCTGTCTTCTTTGACCTTCCCCTTCTTCCACAGCCCCCAATCCATATGCTTATAGAATAGAGCCTTGGGGGTATTCTACACATGCTCAGTTTGGTCTGTATCGCTAAAGAGTTTTTCTTTTCTTCTTGGGAGAGTGTATGAGATCAGCACAGGGCCAATCAGCACTGTCCAGTCAGAGGGTCAGGGGTTCTACAGCCTCACAGGACAGTCAGTGCAGAATGAAAACTTCTCCTACAAGCTTTAACCTGACACTGATAGAAGTCACAAGACTGCTATATACTGCTGATGAAAAAAAGATATTTAACAGTCTATAAAATAAAAATAATTACAGCGCTTACAATAGTGCAAATAATTAATCCAAAAAAACCCCCATAATTAACCATTTAAGGACCGAAAGGATTTCCCACTGTAGGACCAGAGCACTTTTTGCGATTCGGCACTGCGTCACTTTAACTGACAATTGCGCGGTCGTGCAACGTTTTACCCTAACTAAATTGATGCCCTTTTTTTCCCACAAATAGAGCTTTGTTTTTATGGTATTTTATCCCCTCTGCGTCACTTCTGATCACCGCTATTAACAAAAAGAGTGACAATTTTTTATTTGTCTTTTACTTCTTGCTATAATACATATCCAAAAAAAAAAAGAGATAAACACCCTTTTTTTCCCGTAGTTAAATCAATCCCATTTTGCAACGTGCTGGCGCGTTAACAGTCAATTTCACTGCGTCACGGCTTAGCGTTTTTCACGAGACCAGGATGTCACCCTTTAGGAAAGCCAGGAATTTACCAATTAATACCCCCAAAAAAACCTAATTAATAAACGTGATAACATTCGCGACATTAATAAAAATAAAATATCTGACAATTTATAGAAAAAAAGTAGTCGTCATATATCGTCAGAACACTGAAGATAGTCACAGTCCAATTTCGAACATCCTCTTCAAAAGTAAG
>BLSH010254914.1:405030-422303 GCA_018402905.1 Glandirana rugosa
ATTAAGACCCTCCTGCAGATCGCTGTGGGCATTGCACATCGCCCACAGCGCTGCAGCACCTCCTCTCTCCCCCCTCTCTCCTCTCACACTGCACCGATCGGTGCGGAGAGGAGAGAGAAGCCGGCACTTCCGCCGGCTTGTTTACATGTGATCGCGCCGTCATTTGACGGCGCGATCACGTGATGAAAGGCCGCGCACAGCGGCCATTCATCACGATCCGTGATCGGTCGGGTCCCCCGGACCCGACGGTCACGGATGTTCCCGTGTGCGTGCCCCAGGGGGCGCGCCCCAGGGGGCGCGCGGGAAGCGCGATTCTGGGAGGACGTCAATAGACGTCCTCCCAGAATTAAGCAACCGCCCTGTAGACGTCTTTTGTCTATGGGGCGGTTGTTAAGTGGTTAATTGACAGTTGGCACTATACAGTAAAAAAGGGTATACTGTCAGTTCACCACCAAGGGCCATTTACCACTTAGTAATTCTGGTGCTTTGTGGTGACATTTTCTAAATGAATTTTACATGTGTTAACACGCTGTGGTAGGAAAACGAGTTGCACTCCTGTGTTAGCTCATCCTGGTGTTTTTATTCCATTATCGCAAAGCAGCTGCATACACAATGTGGTTAATTTACTAAAACTGGAGAATGCATAAGCTGTGCATGGTAGCCAATCAGCTTCTAACTTCAGCTTGTTCAATTAAGTTTTGACAATTAAACCTGAAAGCGGATTGGTTTCTATGCAGAGCTGCACCATATTTTGCATTCTCTGGGGCCGATTTACTAAAACGAATGTCTTCACCCAGGGAAACCACACTTGCGTAATGTGTTTCACTACAATGGGCTTGCTCACAAGGATAGGGTAGGTAAAGGCCTTTACCTACCCTATCCTTGTGAGCAAGCCCATTGTGGTAACACATTAAGGAAGTGTGGTTTCCCTGGGAGGAGACATTTATGTATGCAGTTGTTTTGTCACAAGTGGGAATAAAACACCAGGATGAGCTAACACTGGAGTAGGACTCTTATCTTACATGGAGCAGAGATGGACTACACCAGCTGGCACCTCGATTTGTCTGTACATGACAGGAAGTGATAGTTTGGAGCAGTGCTGTGGATTTGGGTATGTTTTAACACATTAGTGATATTTATTTTCACAGAGACAGCAAACTTCCAAAGCACATGCTGTGCACCCCACCACAATGCACAGTAATGCATTACCATGCGTGGTAGTTGGCAATATTCTTCAAGGCGGATCCCCCTATTATGATCAAATACTTTTCATTCAAAACAAATCAAGACCTTTTAATAGCTTGCTATTTTATTGTATTTGCTATTTTGATTATAACTGCGCCCCCCACTGTGCTGCATGGACTCCCTTTCTTTTCCCATTTTTATTAACATAACAGACAACCAATATTCCTCAACTTTTCCTGGAATTATTTCACTGAACTCCTGAAACCTTTGTTTTTATGTCTTCTAGGAAAATGACTACATTGCCTCCTACTTTGAAGATGGAGATGACTTTGGGAACAGTGATGACAATATGGATGAAGCTACCTACTAGACCTGTATTATAAACGAATGCAACACAAGTCAGAAATATAAGTAATATTACTTTAAAGTGTTGCACGCTCTTGGTTTTTGTTTGCAAAAAAATGGCTATGCTAAGAATCAGTATTTTCACTCTCAGGTCTGTACGCTTGATACAGATTAACCCATAAGGAGCTTAGGCATAAGTTATATTTTTTTTATGCACAGAATCAGAATCTGATATGTCAGACTTCAAAAAATTACAAACTATATAGGGTCTAGATTCTAACTGATCAGATGTAATTGTATCGCATCGTTTAAGCCTTCATATGATATGGGTTAACAAAATGACTGGCTAATAGTAGCTAAGTGGTTCTAAAGGCTAAAGGTTTTTTTTACCTTATTAAATTCTCTGAATTAAGGTAAAACACCTTTTTAAATGCAGCCCTAAATACTTTTTTGAGCCCGATCTCGATCCAGCACCATCTGGTCCAACGGCACAACTCTCTCTCTCGTGAAAGCAGCAGGAGCCATTGACTTTTGCCTGTCGATCAAATCCAGTAACAAGGGAGTTGGGGCCAAACCGTACTGTGTTTGTCAATAGACGCACACAGTATGGCTCAGAATCAAGCCCCAATGGGTGCCCCCCAAAACAAGCGGCTTGCTACAGGGGCACTTGAACATCAGGAGGAGCCAGGAGCACCAGCAGGGGACCCCAGAAGAGGAAGATTGTGGCTACTCTGTGCAAAACCTCTACCAACTTTTCTGCATGTTGTGGCTGAATAACACAGCCAGCAGCAGATAAAAGGACAAACGTGACCTGCCTGCAGAGGATGCACCATGTCCACCACCACCACTTTTCACTGTAGACAGAGGCTGCTTGCCCTCTTTTAGTGGCCTGTGAGCCTCTGCCTCTCCGTGGTGGCCTCCGTGGTGGCCTTCCGGACATGATGGGGATTTTTTTTAACACTGCACTACACTGTATAATATGCTGTACACCGCCGAATGCAGTGTGTATATATAGTCTACACTGATTGCACTGTATGTGTGTGTGTATATATACATGAATACACCGCCTGAAGTGTATTTTATACTGTACACCACCGAATGCACTGTATATATAGTCTACACTGATTGCACTGTATATACAGAATATAAAAAAAAAAGTGAGTACACCCCTCATATTTTTGTAAGTATTTTATTATATGTTTCCATATGACAACACTGAAGAAATAACACTTTGCTACAATGTAAAGTAGTGAGTGTACAGCTTTTATAACAGTGTAAATTTGCTGTCCCCTGAAAATAACTCAACACACAGCCATTAATGTCTAAACCGCTGGAAACAAAAGCGACTACACCCCTAAGTGAAAATGCCCAAATTGAGCCCAATTAGCCACTTTCCTTCCCCATTGTCATTAGTGTTACAAGGTCTCAGGTGTGAATGGAGAGCAGGTGTGTTACATATGGTGTTATCACTCTCACTCTCTCATACTGGTCACTGGAAGTTCAACATGGCACCTCATGGCAAAGAACTCTCTGAGGATCTAAAAAAAGAATTATTGTTCTACATACAGATGGCCGAGGCTATAAGAAATTTACCATGACCCTAAAACTGAGCTGCAGACTAGGGATGAACTCAAACATTGGCTGTTCGGTCATTCGCCAAATTTAGAACATTATGGGGCGTTTGGGCAAAATTCGAGCGCCCCATAATGCATTGCCAGACCTTGGGAAATGCCGCCCCGCTGACTGGCCAAAGCATGCACATGACCTGCATGCTTTGGCCAATCACAGCGTGCTCTGCTGTGAGAGCCATGATTGGCTGAAAGGCTGGGTGCCATTGGCCAATCATGGCTCAGGGGTCTTTGTCCACGCCCCACACTATATAAGGCCGCATGAACAGAGACTGACGTTGATCTAGTTTAGATGGCTAGTTTAGTTATTGGCATCCGTGTAGGCAGTGTAGTATATAGATACAGTTTAGAGAGTATATACAGGTAGTGCAATATATAGATCTAGTGCAGAGTATATAGAGTCAGTGCAGGCAGTGTAGTATATAGATCTAGTATATAGAGTAGTAGCAGGCAGTGTAGTATATAGATCTAGCGTAGCCTATATACAATCAGTGCAGGCAGTGTAAGAATAAATATATATATTTATTGTTCTGAGTGGAACCTGTCCAGTTAAACCACTGTATGGTCTTGGCCACTGTGCTGCAGCTCAGTTTTAGGGTCTTGGCAATCTTCTTATAGCCTAGGCCATCTTTATGTAGAGCAACAAATCTTTTTTTTCAGATCCTCAGGGAGTTGTTTGCCATGAGGTGCCATGTTGTACTTACAGTGACCAGTATGAGAGAGTGAGAGCGCTAACACCAAATTTAACATGCCTGCTCCCCATGCACACCTGAGACCTTATAACAATAATGAGTCACATGACACCGGGCAGGGAAAATGGCTAATTGGGCCAAATTTGGACATTTTCACTTAGGGGTGTACTCACATTTGTTGCCAGCGATTTAGACATTAATGGCTGTGTGTTGAGTTATTTTGAGGAGACAGCAAATCTACACTGTTATACAAGCTGTGCACTCAATACTTTACATTGTAGCAAAGTGTCATTTCTTCAGTGTTGTTATATGAAACGAAAATGTGAGGGGTGTACTCACTTTTGTGAGATACCGTGTGTGTGTGTGTGTGTATATATATATATATATATATGCGCACACACACACACACACACACACACACACACACACACACACACACACACACACATATATATATAGGTTGCCAGCTTTATTTACAAAAGGTTGGAAAGCCTAAAACAAAACCTTGCCGTCTGGCACTAAACTAATACAGAACAGGAGGCCTCTCTATACTGCATCAGGGCTTGTCCCTGACACCTCTAAACAAACAAAATGCAAATCTTTCCTTTTTTGCAGTCTTTAGAGCAACCACAGTCCAGCTCTTAGTTCCCTCAGTTTAGCACACTGAGACCCATGGTGAGCTCCTGTGAGATCTCTTCCTGGTCGTTATATCCAGCTGGAGAGAGGTTTGGGCAGACCAGAAACTCTGGGCCGGAACCAGCCCTGCCAAGGTGGCTGGTTACACCTGGACCAGATTTCATCTTTGTCCCTTCAACATGAACGTATGAGGGGCGACAGATAGAGCCCATCCACTACTGCGCCTCACATACCGTCACAAATCTCCCCCCTCTGCTCAAGCCCCTGGGGCGGAGCAACTGTCCCGACCATGCAGTGGGCCCAGGAAAGGCCATCAGCGTTATTCTGAAGCCTTCCCGCCCAGTGTTCCACTGGGACCTTAAATGGCTGTAGGGCCAGGAACCACCTAGTCAACCGGCTATTTTTCTCCCTGTTGTTACACATCCACTTCAGGGGGGCATGGTCGGTGACTAGCCTAAATGACCTTACTAGCAGGTAGTACTTCAGGGCCTCTAAGGCCCACTTGACAGCCAGGCACTCCTCCACTATGGCATAATTCCTCTCATGCCTGTTAAGCTTTCTGCTTAAGTATAGGACCGGGTGCTCCTCACCGTCTCTGATCTGGGACACTATGGCACCCAGTCCCATCTCGGAGGCATCTGTCTGTACAACAAACTCTTTTGTGAAGTCTGGGGTCACGAGCACCGGCTGCACACAAAGGGCCTGCTTCAACTTCTGGAATGCCTTCTCTGCTTCAGGATTCCATTTAACCATGCCCGACCCCCTAACCTTTGTCAGGTCGGTCAGAGGGACGCAAAGTCGGGTATGAAATGGTGGCAAAGTCGGGTATGAAATGCCTGTAATACAGTGGCGTCTCCAGACTTCATATTTACAGGGGCACATGGGGGGACAGGGACAAAAGTAGGGGGGGCCAACTATAAAACACCCGGGGAAAAGACCCAGGTCAGCATCCCCCCATACTGTGCCAAGGTCATTCACTGCTTAGAGTGAAGATGCCAAACTGTGGACTGTGTCAGCAGGTCAGTGGATGGTCTCAGCAGGTTAGTGGATGGTGTCAGTAGGTGGTGTCAGCAGGTCAGTAGGTGGTGTCAGTAGGTATTGTCAGCAGGTCAGTGGATGGTGTCAGAAGGTCAGTGGATGGTGTCAGCAGGTCAGTAGGTAGTCTTTGCAGTCTTTAGAGCAACCACAGTCCAGCTCTTAGTTCCCTCAGTTTAGCACACTGAGACCCATGGTGAGCTCCTGTGAGATCTCTTCCTGGTCGTTATATCCAGCTGGAGAGGGGTTTGGGCGGACCAGAAACTCTCTGGTGTCAGAAGGTCAGTGGATGGTGTCAGAAGGTCAGTGGATGGTGTCAGCAGGTCAGTAGGTAGTGTCAGCAGGTCAGTGGGTGGTTTCAGTAGGTGGTGTCAGTAAGTCAGTGGGTAGTGTCAGCAGGTCAGTGGATGGTGTCGGCAGGTCAGTTGGTGGTGTTAGCAGGTCAGTGGATGTAGGCAGGTTGGTGGATGGCATCAGTGGGTGGTGTCAGCAGGTCAGTAGCAGGTCAGTAGGTGGTGTCAGCAGTGCAGTGGATGGTGTTAGCAGGTCAGTGGATGGTGCCAGCAGGTCAGTGGATGGTGTCAGCAGGTCAGTGGATGGTGTCAGTAGGTGGTGTCAGCAGGTGTTGTTAGCAGGTCAGCGGATGGTGTCAGCAGGCCAGTGGATGGTATCAGTAAGTCAGTGGGTATTGTCAGCAGGTCAGTGGATGGTGTCAGTAGGTGGTGTCAGCAGGTTGGTGGATGATGTCAGTAGGTGGTGTCAGCAGTGCAGTAGATGGTGTCAGCAGGTCAGTGGATGGTGTCAGTAGGTGGTGTCAGCAGGTTGGTGGATGGTGTCAGTAGGTGGTGTCAGCAGGTCGTGGGTGGTGTCAGCAGGTCAGTGGATGGTGTCAGTAGGTGGTGTCAGCAGGTCAGTAGGTGGTGTCAGCAGGTCAGTAGGTGGTGTCAGCAGGTCAGTAGGTGTTGTCAGCAGGTCAGTAGGTGTTGTCAGCAGGTTAGTGGATGGTGTCAGCAGGTCAGTGGATGGTGTCAGTAGATGGTGTCAGCTGGTCAGTGGATGGTGTCAGGTCATTGGATGCTGTCAGCAGGTCAGTGGATGGTGTCAGAAGGTGGTGTCAGCAGGTCAGTAGGTAGTGTCAGCAGGTCAGTGGGTGGTGTCAGTAGGTGGTATCAGTAAGTCAGTGGGTAATGTCAGCAGGTCAGTGGATGGTGTCGGCAGGTCAGTGGGTGGTGTTAGCAGGTCAGTGGATGTAAAACCATACCCCAACACCTCAATCCACCACCAAACCATACCCCCACAAATCATATCCCGCACCAAACAGAGGCCAGCCATGTGTCCCCGCTCACTCACCTCGCATAGTAGCCAGGGCAGGGGTTGGCCATGCCAGGCAGACTGGTCTGCACTCTACTATCTCAGAGTCAGTCACCGTCGGCCTCACCTCTGTCTCGTGACACTCTGACAGAGATTGAAGATTCTTCTTACTCAGTTGCCTGTCGCCACAAGGCTCAGCTGAGCTGAGAGCTCACACCTCATAGGCAGGCTCAGGCTGGCTGCAGTGCATGCACTGGACCACCGTGGAGTTGATTACAACTCCCATAAACAGCGGCGGCCGTCACGTGAGTCAGTCAGGTGAACTTGGAGCCACAGCGCCGGCACCTGCCAAGCCGTTATTATTATATGTGAAGTTGTTATACCTGGGGGGCATGCAGTGAAATTGGGGGGGGGGCAGTGCCCCTTGAGGCTCTACCTTAGTGACGCCTCTGCTTTAATACCCTGTAATCCCCAGGAAGGCATGAACCTGTTTTTTGTTTACCGGTTGAGGCCATTTTTGAATAGCCTTGATTTTGTTGGTCTGGGGCTTGATCAATCCCTGAGCAATAACTTATCCAAAGAGAAGTGGTGTGGGGGTCCTCGCGCTACTATGGCAGCTAATAATTAGTGGTAAGTAATGATTAGTAAAAAAGTGCTAGGTTGCTGCTGTACCTAATAAATGACAGAATATATTGGACAACTTTAAAACACAGGTGGTACTGCGCAGCCTATCAAGTCTAGTTATGTGCCCTAGAGTCCCTCTAGTGGTGAAGATGTGTAGGAGCTCCTACTGGTGGAATGCTATGGTTCTAAATCTCAGGTCTGTCTAGCACCCAGATGGCAATTATGATGTTCAGGTTTGTGTACTTAATACATTGATTTAAAATCAGCTCAGGGCAAGAGGGTGCTCAACATATGTAGATCAAATTCTGATGAAGATAAAACTGTTTAAGAAAAATTGAAAGGAAGCCCTGAGGAAGTCACGTGATGTGATGTAACGCGTAGGCTGCAAAGAACTTTGCTGGATACACAGTGAGAGGTGTTTTCACCCCTGCTGTACTACTCTGATCGATTCTATCCTGGTTTTATGCAAGCTGTTTTACTTGACTCTAATAAATTCGGATTTTAATACATAGGAGCTCCTACACATCTTCACCACTAGAGGGACTCTAGGGCACATAACTAGACTTGATAGGCTGCGCAGTACCACCTGTGATTTAAAATAACTTATCCAAGGTACTTGGCTTCCTCCAGGCCTATGGCGCACTTTTTGGGGTTGGCTGTTAGACCTGCTACCCTAAGTGAATCTACCACTGCTTGTGCTCAGGGCAGGTGAGATTCCCAATCTGGGCTGTGGGTGACCACATCACCCACAGGCGGCTGCATAGGGCCGATGTGGCCTCAGGGTTTTGTCCATCATTCTCTGGAATGAAGCCGGGGCCCCATGAAGCCCAAACGGCATTCGCTTGTACTGGAAGGACCCCTCAGGAGTAGAAAAGGCAGTTTTTTCCTTTGCTGACTCTGTTAGGGGGATCTGCCAGTAACCCTTAGATCTAGGGTTGTTATGTACCGGGCACCTCCCAACCTGTCCACAAGTTTGTCAACCCATGGCATTGGGTATGCGTCAAACTTAGACACGTTATTAAGCTTTGTGAAATTACAGAACCTGATCGCGCCATCGGCCTTTGGGACCAGCACTATGGCGCTCGACCAGGCACTATGGGACTCCTCTATCACGTCCAACTCCAACATGGTTTTTATCTCCTTTGCCACCGCCTCCGGTCTAGCATCAGGTATCCAGTAGGGTTTTACATTTATGATGACCCCTGGTTCTGTAGCTATGTCATGTTGGATCACAGAGGTCAGACCGAGTAAAGGGGAGAAGTCTCTATTTTTCCTTAGGAACTCTTTAACGTCATTTTGTTGCGCCACTGACAAGGTTTCCGTCATGGGAACGTCCGGGGTCATTGGTACCATGTCCTTTTGAGGGGCTGGCATGGCCACTAATGTCTCTCTGTCCTTCCAGGGTTTTAAAGGGGAAGTAAACCCTGATGGGTTTACTTCCTCTTATTCACCTGCAATGTAAAAGCATAATAGGCTAGTATGCAACGCATACTAGCCTATTATCTGCCACTTACCTGCCATCAACCTCCACGCTGTCTCCACAGTAGGAAGCATCCATCTTCACCCCTCTTCCTTCCGGGGCCGTGAACTCTGGCGCTGTGACTGGCCAGAGTCGCATGAAGTTACTCCCACGCCAATCACGGCACGGAGGCCGTTTCTTCACTGTGCATGTCCCGAATGCCGTCAGCACATGCCAATATAGTGTATATCTCCTAAACTGTACAGGTTTAGGAGATATACAGGATACCTACAGTTAAGCTAGATCACAGGCTTACCTGTAGTTTAAAGTGGTTGCCAAGAGTTGCCAACCACTTTAAGAGGTTAACATGGTAGATTTGCTCCGGCTTCCTTTTCCCTGGCTGGTAAAACTTATAGTTTACCTCCCCTACTCTTTCCATAATCTCAAAGGGACTCTGCCACTTTGCTAGGAATTTACTTTTAACAGTGGGGACTAGTACCACCACTCTGTCCCCGGGGTTGAAAGTTTGGGTCTTGTCCCCCCCGGATTATAAACCGTCCACTGGGCTTTCTGGGCTCACTCCATATGTTCCCAGACAAGGGGCAGAACAGCTACGATTTGATTCTGCATCAAGGAAATATGCTCTATGACGCTCCTATATGGGGTGGCCTCTCCTACCCACATTTCTTTTTAGCCGCAATAAAGGGCGTAATTCCTGTCAGTCTAAATACAGGGCACTACCGTAATTAGCCATCAGCCTAAATAAAGGCCACTACTGTAATTGCCTGTCAGCTTAATTAAAGTGCAGTACTGTAATTACCTGCCAGCTTAAATAAAATGTACTACCAAAATTAGCCGTCACCTTAAATAAAGGGCACTACCGTAATTGCCACTCTGCTGAAATACAGGGCACTCCATAATTACCCGTCAGCTGAAAGGGCACTACCATAATAACCCTTAAGCTTAAATAAAGGGCACTACAGTAATTACCCATCAGCCTAAATAAAGGGCACTACCGTAATTACCCGTCAGCATACATAAAGGGCACTACCGTAATTACCCATCAGCTGAAAATAAGAGCACTACTGTAATTACCATTCAGCCCAAATATAGGGAACTACCATAATTACCCATCAGCCTAAATAAAAGGGCACTACCATAATTACCCATCAGCCTAAATTAATGTCATTACTGTAATTACCTGTCAGCATAAATAAAGGGCATTACCATAATTACCCGTCAGCATAAATACAGGGCGCAACCTTAATTACCCATCAGGTAATTACGGTAGTGCCCTTTATTTATGCTGACGGGTAAATAAGGTTGTGCCCTGTATTTATGCTGACGGGTAATTATGGTAGTGCCCTTTATTTATGCTGTTACTTATCAACTGAAATAAAGGTAGCTACTGTCTGCTTAAATCACTGGTTCTCAACTCCTGTCCTCGGGACCCACCAACAGGCCAGATTTTAAGTATTGCCTTGGGGAGATGCAGACTAGAATAATGCAATCACTGAGCAGCAAATTATATCACCTGTGATGTATTTCAGTTATCTTGCAAATCTGGCTTGTTAGTGGGTCCCGAGGACAGGAGTTGAGAACCACTGGCTTAAATAAAATGTACTACCATAATTACCCATCACTAGAGATGAGCGAACCCGGACTGTAAAATTCGGGATCGTACCAGACTTTGGGGTGTCCTTACCCCGAACTTGATCCCGGACATTAAAAAAAAAAGTCCGGGATCTGGTTCGGTATTCTGGTATTTTTGCCGCCTTTTCTATAGCTGCTGGGCAGCCATTCAACAAGCTTTTCACTGGTTTGCCCTTAGAAACCATCACAGCCATGCCTACTAATGGCATGGCTGTGATTGGCCAGTGCATCATGTGACCCAGCCTCTATATGGGGCTGGAGTCACATAGTGCCGCGTGTCAGATCGTCTCAGACTAGAATAGGGAGAGCTTCATGCCGCTGCTATGAAGGAAAGATTAGTGTTCACAACCATCTCAGACTGCATTAGGGAGACCTTCATTGCGGTCCTATGAGGGACACATTAGCGTTCAGAACCATCTTATTGTGCATTAGGGAAACGTTCCTGTTGTTGCTATGAGGGACAGTTTATCATTCTAAAAACAACTACAACTGCATTAGGGCCAGGTTCCTGTTGGTGCTCTGAGGGACAGTTTATCGTTCTAAAAACAACTACAACTGCATTAGGGTCTTGTTCCAGTTGGTGCTTTGAGGGAGAGTTTATCGTTCTAAAATCATTTCATACTGGTGTAGGTGAGAGGTTCCTGCTGCTGGCGTGAGCGGTGCATTTCTTGCACAAAAATAAAAAGTGCATCTACAATTTTCTTTTGTTAAAAAAAAAAATAAGAATAATTTATTATTCCTTTTTTATTTTTGTATTAATAAATAGTGCTACAGAATACATTTGTGTCCAGAATGAGGAGAGCGTCAAATGAGGGACGTGGTCGTGGTGTTGCTGAAGCTCCTGTTGCAAGGAGAGGACGTGGTCGATCTGTGCCAGCTACACGCACAAGTGAAACACCTTCCTCAGGTAGCCGACAGAACCTTCAATGTTATATGGTAGGCCCGAATGGCGCTCAACGAATGGCGAGGCCAGAACAAGTACAGGCGATAGTAGATCGGGTGGCTGACAATGCCTCCAGTTCTTTCACATTGTCTCCCACCCAGTCCCTTGATGAAAGCTCAGAGTTGGCACCTGAACCCCATGGCCATCTGTCTTTCACCTCAGCCCCTTGTAAATCAGCCAAGCAGTCTGAGCCCCAAGTCATGCAGCAGTCTCTTATGCTTTTTGATGACTCTGCTGCTGTGCTTTCCTTGGGCCATCCACATAGCCCTGGCCCAGAAGTGGAAGACATTGAGTGCACTGATGCCCAACCACTTCTGGTTCAGGATGAGGACATGGAAACACCACGGCAGCATGTCTGTGATGATGATGACGAAACACAGGTGCCAACTGCTGCGGCTTTCCTCAGTGTGCAGACTGACAAGGAGGGCAGTGGTGAAGGGTGGGTGGAAGATGATGTGGAGGATGATGAGGTCCTAGACCCCACATGGAATGAAGGTCATGCGAGTGACGTGTGCAGTTTGGAGGAAGAGGTGGTGGTCGCACAGAGGCACCAGCACCCCAAAAGAGGAAGCAGGTTGCAAAAGCAGAGCGAGCATCCCCTAGACCAGTGATGGCGAACCTTGGCACCCCAGATGTTTTGGAACTACATTGCCCATGATGCTCAACAACACTGCACAGCGCTTGAGCATCATGGGAAATGTAGTTCCAAAACATCTGGGGTGCCAAGGTTCGCCATCACTGCCCTAGACAGTAGGCCTGCTACTACCTACCGCACCCAGGGACCTAGCACACCAAAGGCAGCTCAAAGGCGTTCCCCGGCGTGGCAGTTCTTCAGACAATGTGCTGACTACAAGACACAAGTGGTTTGCACACTGTGCAATGAGAGGCTGAAGCGAGGCACAAATGTTCTAAACCTGAGCACAACCTCCATGACCAGGCATCTAAATGCAAAGCACTTGCTGCAGTGGAATAAGTACCTCAAAATCGAAGAAACGTCTCGGCCTCCTTCTGCTTCCTCTTCTGCTGCTGCCTCAGCCTCTTCCTCCACCTCTACAGTGCCAGTGTCACCTGCCACCCAGCAAACAGACGATGTGACAGCAATGCCACCATGTCCCCAAGCATTTCCACACGGTCCCATGAAAGCTTACAGCTCTCCATCTCCCAAACACTGGAGAGAAAGAGGAAGTACCCCCCCACCCACCCACGATCCCTGGCCCTGAATGCCAGCATTTCAAAATTCTTGGCCTTTGAAATGCTGTCATTCCGTCTGGTGGACACGGACAGTTTTAAAAACCTGATGGCGGTGGCTGTCCCACAGTACATGGTTCCCAGCCGCCACTACTTTTCCAGGCGGGCCATCCCTTCCCTGCACAATCAAGTCGGGGACAAGATCAAGTGTGCACTGCGCAACGCCATCTGTGGCAAGGTCCAGGTCCACATAACTACTGATATGTGGACCGGTAAGCGCGGGCAGGGACGCTGTATCTCGCTAACTGCACATTGGGCAAATGTAGGGGCGGGTGGGCCTAAGGCGGCTAGCCATTTGGCCCATGTCCTTCTGCCACCCAGGATTGCAGGGTATTTCTCTTTGCCTCCTCCTCTACCACCTCCTCATCCACTCAGCGTAACACCTTCGCCACCAAATTCAGCACATCCAGGGGTAAACGACAGCAGGCTGTTTTAAAACTGATATGTTTGCGGGATAAACCCCACACTGCGCAGGAGCTGTGGACGGGTATTGAACAACAGACCAATGAGTGGTTGTTGCCACTGAGCCTCAAGCCCGGCCTGGTGGTGTGCGATAATGGGCGAAATCTCGTAGCAGCTCTGGGCCTAGCCGGTTTGACGCACATCCATTGCCTGGTGCATGTGCTGAATTTGGTGGTACAGAAATTTCTAAAAAACTACCCGGATATGTTAGAGCTGCTGCATAAAGTGCGGGATAACTGTGCGCACTTTCGGCGTTCTCACCCTGCTGCTGCTCGCCTGTCTGCGCTGCAGCGGAACTTCGGCCTTCCCGCTCACCGTCTCCTATGCGATGTGCGCACAAGGTGGAACTCCACCTTGCACATGCTGGAGAGACTGTGCGAGCAGCAGCAGGCAATAGTGGAGTTTCAGCTGCAGCACGCACGGGTCAGTCGCTCTGCGGAACAGCACCACTTCACCACTGAGTGGGCCTACATGCGAGACCTGTGTACCATATTGCAGTGTTTCGAGTACTCCACCAACATGGCCAGTGCCGATGACGCTGTTCTCAGCGTTACTATCCCACTTCTATGTCTCCTTGAAAAAACACTTCGGGTGATGATGGAAGAGTATGTGGCACAGGAAGAGGGGTCATTTACACGGTTATCAGGCCAGTCATTCACGAGTGGCTCGGAGGGTGGGTTCCTGCACCAGCATAGGCCAAGTCAAAAATTTTCAAGCCAGGGGACAGTTCTGGAGGATGATGATGAGGAGGAGGAACCGTGTTCACAGCAGGGTGGCACCCAACGCAGCTTGTGGGCATCACTGGAGCGTGGCTGGGGGGATACAGAGGACACAGATGATACACCTCCCACAGAGGACAGCTTGTCCTTGCCTCTGGTCAGCTTGGCACACATGAGCAACTACATGCTGCAGTGCCTGCTCAATGACCGCCGAGTTGCCCACATTTTAACTTGTGCTGATTATTGGGTGGCCACCCTGCTGGATCCCCGGTACAAGGACAACGTGCCGTCCTTAATTCCCTCACTGGAGCGTGATCGGAAGATGCGCGGCTACAAGCGCACTCTGGTAGACGCGCTGCTGAGGGCATTCCCAAATGACACCGGGGGCTCAGTGGAAGCACAAGGCGAAGGCAGGAGGAGGAGGAAGAGGTCACCAATGCAGCTGTGGCACCGCCAGCACCTCAGAAGGCAGGGTTAGCATGGCCAAAATGTGAAAAAGCTTTGTCAGCAGCACGCCACCACAAACAGCACCACCAGCTGATAGGCAACGTCTTAGCAGGAGGCAGCATTTCAGCAACATGGTGGAACAGTATGTGTGCACACGCCCACATGTACTGACTGATGGGTCTGCCCCATTCAACTTCTGGGTCTCCAAATTGGCCACATGGCCTGAGCTTGCCCTTTATGTCTTGAAGGTGCTGGCCTGCCCTGCAGCCAGTGTATTGTCTGAACGTGTGTTTAGTATGGCAGGGGGCGTTATCACAGAAAAGCGCAGCCACCTGTCCACAGCCAACGTGGACAAGCTAACCATTATTAAAATGAACCAGGCATGGATCTCACAAGACTTGTCTGTACCTTGTGCAGAATAGACATTTAGACCGGCCTCACACAGCCATTGGTATCTTTTTTTTTTTTTTTTTTTGAATATGTCTCAATATTTTGGGGGCTACCCCAATTCTAAAACAAAAACAAACAAAAAACATTGTTGGCTATCTCCTCCTCCACGGCCTAGTCAACCTCTAAGCTCCTACTCCACATCCACCTCCTCCTCCCATTTTTAATTTTTTTTAGTTGATTTTAAGTTATTTCCCTATCCACATTTGTTTGCAGGGCACGTGTCCTTACTCTTACCCCCATTTTGCTTCCTTTTGCAGCCTTCTAGCCCTTTCCATTACTTTTTTACAGCCATTTTTGTGCCCAAAAGTTCGGGTCACCATTGACTTCAATGGGGTTCGGTGTCCGGGGTCAAGTTCGGATCGAGTTCGGTACCGTACCCGAACGGTTTCACGAGGTTCTGCCAAACCCGACGAACTCGAACATCCAGGTGTCCGCTCAACTCTACCCATCACCTTAAATAAAGGGCACTACCCATAATTATCCATCAGCTTAAATAAAAGACACTACCGTAATTACCCATCAGCCTAAATAAAGGACACTACAATAATTACCCGTCAGCTTAAATAAAGGGCACTACCATAATTACCCATCAGCCTAAATAAATTTCACTAGCGTATTTAACCATCAGCATAAAGGGCACTACCGTAATTACCATTCAGCTGAAAAAAAGAGCACTACCATAATTACCCCTCAGCCTAAATAAATGGCACTATTGTAATTACCTGTCAGCATAAATAAAGGGAACTAGGCATATACTGGCTATCGGGACCACCGAGAGTTTCCCGGTGGGCCGATGGCTTAGTGGGCCAGCCTCACTATCACAGGGGCAAACCAGTCTGTGGAGCAATCCGGAGGTCTGCTGCAATCTACCCGTCAATCACACACAGCTGATGCCTGATGGGTAGATCGGGATTGAACAGGCAGAGTAGTGCAGGAAGCGGCTGTGTAATAAGTTCTCTGTCATGTCACGCTGCTCTTCGGGGGCCGCACCCCCTCCTTTCTTCTCGTCTTTCCCAATTTGCTTGTGACATCACCTAGGATAGACGAGAAGAGAGGAGGAGGCGGGGCCACCGGGGAGCAGCGTGACATGGCAGAGAACTTATTACACAGCTGCTTCCTGCACTACTTTGCATTAAGTAAACACTGTGCCAATGTGCCCTGATGTCTGTACCCCACATGCCCTGATGTCTGTACCTGATGTGCCCTGATGTATGTGCCCCATTTTCCCTGATGTAAGTTCACCATTTGCCCTGATGTATGTGCCCAATGCTCTGATGTATGTGCCCCATGTGCCTGTCTTTAGCCCATATGCCCTGATGTCTGTACCCCATGTGCTCTGATGTATGTGCACAATGTCGTGATGTATGTGCCCAATGTCCTGATGTACTCTGATGTGCTGTGCTCTGTACCCCAATGTGCCGCTCACTAATGGTCACTGTAACCTTGATGGGTCGTGCACTGATGTGCGCTGTACCCTGATATGCAATGCACTAATGTGCGCTGTAACCCTGATGTGCTGTGCTCTGTACCCCGATGTGCGCTGTACCCTGATGTGCCATGCACTTATGTGCACTGTACCCTCATGGGCCGTGTACTGATGTGCGCTGTAGCCTCAATGCGCTGTGCCCTGATGTGCTGTGATCTGTACCCCAATGTGCCGCACACTGATGGTCACTGTAACCTTTATGTGCCATGCACTGGTGTGCACTGTACCCTGATAGGCCGTGCACTGAATCCTGATGTGCTGTGCCTTGGGGCCAGTCTGGATGAAGTCCAGGGCCACATTTTTGTCTCACTCCAGCCCTGAAGGGAACTACCAAAATTACCTGTCAGCTTAAATAAAGGGCACTACCATAATTACCCAACAACTGTACTAACGGTCAGTAATGTAATTACCGGTCAGCTGAATTAAAGGGCACTACCGTAATTAACCATCAGCCTAAATTAACCAGTTCCCGACCGCGCGCCATCTTTTCACGGCGGCAGTCGGGGAGCCCTGCGCGAATCGCCATAAATAAGCAGCGATTCGCATTTGGCCACCAGGGGGCGCGCGCACCCGCCGCACTCCTGGGGAGTGTGCCCGCGGCTCGGGCGGACCCAATGTCCGCCGGCGAGCCGCGATGAGCGGCTACAGGGAAAAGAACGGGGAACCGCGGATGTAAACACGGCGGTTCCCCGCAATTAAATCCGACTACCAATTAATGCCATCACGGGAAATTAAGTCGACTGGCCATTAATGTAATGACTGGCAATCATGTCAACAACCCATTAATACCATCACGGGAAATAAATTCGACTGTCCATTAAAACCATCAAGGGAAGTCCCGACCTCACTCTGTTTTTACACCGGGACCTGAAGTAGGTCTGACCGGGGTTCCGTGTCGTGTAGTCCTAAGTCACGTGCCGGATAGTCCCATGTCACGTGTGGTCACGTAC